>JAUMHR010000075.1:6262554-6276354 GCA_032361145.1 Enteromius fasciolatus | reverse complement strand
AGTCAATAAAATGTTAATACAATAGTACATAATTTGACCATTCATTTTGTGACATTATAGGGGAAGCTGAGCTTCCCGTGCAGTCTTAAAGAAATCGCCACTGCTGCACTCTCAGCCCTGCATGCTCAGATGCTCAGAGCTGCACCTCCAAACCTCTCGCTTTTTCAGACAGTGCCACCTGCTGTTTGGATGAACATTTGTTTACTAGCGTGTGTACCATAGTAAAGCTGTAATAATTTCCAACATTAATAAAATTAATAACCTGAGTCTGATATTGCTACTTGCCAATATTTTATAAAGCAATTCCTGAAATTTTTTTGTGGCATTAATCAATCTAATTACACCAACAAACGAATATCCTTTGAAACTAATATTTTTGTGTTTAATTATAGTTTAGATTTATAGTTAGACAAAATTTTATTTAATAAGTAAAATACTAACCATTTTTCTGCATTGTTTACAGCTCGATGACTTGCAGGACCTCATTTCTCTTTGGTGTGAGAAAATGACTCAAAGCACTATGATTTTGTATGTAAATATTGGGGATAGTGGATGTTCATCCCCTAACTCAATACTAAAAAAACGTAATAAATCCTTAATAATTAGGAAAACTAAATGAATAAGAAAATATTAAGTAACTGAACAATTTCTATTTACAAATACAATTAATACAAATAAGACTTAATGCATTAAACCATAACCTATGTGTAATATTTTATATTGTAGCGTAGACTTTATAATTATTGGGAAATTGTTATTGTGTTGCACCCTCAAGGATAGAGTTAATGCGGGGAAGTTTTAAAAACAGTTTAGTTCGGCTGACGGCATGTCTTTAAACAGTTGCTCTTTTTTCTAATTAAAACAGATAGTACACAAACCTGTCTTTACCCGCCATTACAATAATGCATTCAGTCATAGCATAATATTTTATAGTAGAAACATAGTGTAAATTGCAATCTATCAGCAATTTAATTCAGGTTAAGTAATCATCCAAACAGCAGGTGGCACTGTCTGAAAAAGCGACAGGTCTGGAGGTGCAGCTCTGAATGTGAAGGGCTGAGAGTGCAGTTGGGTCTCCGTGCAGCTTCATGTTACTCAAACAAACCATAAAAACTTTGTGTTAAACAGCTCAATGGACAGTGAAAAAACGGATTATGATTATGATTTACTTTGTAAAAACAACACATGGTCTAGCGTAAACTGTATTGGTAAATCATCTGTATTTAATTGACTTTATGTACGTTAAAAGGACATCAATTTTATTCAGTAGCACATGTGTCACATGACATCTGATCCCTGAACAAAGCACAATGAGCGATCCTGACAGCATGCAGAAGTCAAGACTGGTAAAAGTGCTATATAAGTTAAACAATAAGAGTCCAAGAACATGGAAGTTTGGAAGTAAGCCAAGTTTAACTGGATTTACATCCAAATATAAATGATTTATATCCTGCTATGCACTTTGAGAGGGCTGGGCAAAAGGAGCAGGACAAAGCCTCTCTCAGTCCCAACATTCTAAAAGCAAAGTAGTAAACATTTGGAAAAGTGAAATTTATGCTTTTTTTCCATCACACAATTATGATGGTGTGCAGTAAAAATAAGTTTGATTAACAGGTACACGTAGTTTTAAAGTTAAATGTGAAGTTAGATAAAAAACGAAATATAAAAATGTGCAGTGTTAAGCTGTGCTGTTTGGCTGCAATAGTAACACCAAGAAGCTTAAGGAATTCCTGTACAGTACTTGTTTTGCATAACTTACCAGCAAATCTGTCTGTGTCCGGCACTGTATGCATGGCTTACAGTGCTTAAGTTAAAATACTGCGTATGAAAAAATAAAATAACGTGCTCTTATCATTTTACTTCATGCCGATATGGAAATGTTTTTAGGATATTTGCCCTTATCTGTTTTAAACAGCGTTAACTGTGGGTCACTTCAAATCACCTATGAACTCATTAAACAACAAACAGATGAGTCACTACAAAAAGACGGTCATTGCAACAGTGTAAAGTTATGAAACTATGGTGCCACATGCTTTTATAAAACATTTTTATAGGTTAAACGTTATATTATTGGCTCAGAAGGTGTATTAATTTGATTAGAAACACCAGAGACCAAAGACGTAAAGCACTGTTTCACTCTTCTGCTTTCAGAAAAAGATGGATATGACCACTAATATCTAATTTGCAAAAAAATGCCACTGAGATACAATACATGTTTGCCATAAAAAGTGATGTTAAAAGTCTTTGCGTGTTTGAATAGCCTTTTAATGCATTTCAAATAAACTGTAAAATACCTTGGCTTGATCATCTTTACTACTGAGTGCTGCATCCCTGTCCCTGATCAACTCTTTTAAATGGGACACAAGTTCTTGCATCTGCGTCAGCTGCTCAGTGACCTCAGCAAATCTCATATCGCTGCCCATGTCCACCTGTGGGGAGCCAGGAGCCTGAGAAAACCAAAGGATCTATTAATGACGATGAACATTTTTCCACTGCACAATGTATAGGGATGACGGTTCTCATATTACCCTGTAGGGTTTTATTTAGCTATAAAAGCTTTAATACTCTGATATATTTGTAATTATTTAACATTAAAAGACGCTATTCATTACACAAAGACCTAGACATTACAACACTAAGTAAGGCTGAGTGCTGATAATATGCACCACAGAAAAAATATTTTTATGTTGAAAAGAAAAACATGTGTAATACACTTACTCCATGCGCAGAGCCAGACTCATCTGCTGAAAACCACCTCAGCATCGTTTACTCAACCTATGGCCTAAGACAGGAGATCTTAGACAGGAGGTTTTAAATAAAGTAAAACAAGACTACACAAAACTCATCCTTGAAGGGTCCTTCAAGTCTGGTCATGGAGGTTCATTTCCCTGTATTAAAATGAAAATGTTTAAATGTTTATATTTTAAATAATTAAATGTGTTTATATTGACAACAAATTCATAAATAATACTATATATATATATATGTTATATTATACAGAGCATTATCTGATTCGATTTCTGCATTCATATAAACAAGCAACGTTAATCGTCATAAATGATCACAATGTAGCCAAACAATGTAGATGAAAAAAACATTACTGAAGGAACAACTCTCACATCATACGGTGGCAGAAATCTAATCCTAATCCCTTACAACTGAAAGCGATCCGTGCAGCTACTAAGAATATTTTAAAAATTAGATGTCAGTTAACATAATCCTACCTGCCTCCAATAACATGGACTTCTATCGCTTCACATTCCACTACAGTGCATTTCCAAGACGAAATGTTTACTCGTACATGACAAATACACAAATATGTTGTATATATGTCGAACCAATCACCTTATTGTCTATTAGGTTTACCGATAAACACATCTCTCGGTAATGCACAAGGTTCTTCTTCTTGTTTAATGGCCGTTCGCTGCTTTGGCGCATTACCGCCACCTTCTGTACATTGCCATGATGACGTTCGTGTACTATTTCACGATTTGACTTTCTCGTCTTATTTCAAAAATAAAAATCATAAGTGTAGTTGTTCGCACAGTGCGAAGCAAAGTTAAAGCCCATGCTAAAAAGGAACATTTAACTTTTTTTTAGTCTATCTAATTTTTTTTTTAGATTTAATGAGTCTTTTGTCTAATTAATAGTTTAATAAATATTTTAAAACACCTTTGTATTTATATAAATAAATAATAATAATCGTTATTTAATATTATCTTAATATTAAGTTAATTCAAATTAAGATTAATATTATATATTATAAATAAAGTAATTAGTTTGTATTTTGAATTCTTGATCACCCAAGCATCACTTTAAAGGGTCATCAGCTGTGCTCTAAGGATTTGCCCTTCTGTTGTTGAAGTTTGGCTATTTGAATAATGAATAATAATAATAATAATAATAATAATAGCGTGCAAAATAAATAAATTAATTAAAACATAAAACATTTAAATTTAAAACATGAATTAAAAATTATGTAGGCCTACACATCAGTTTTTTTCTTCTTCTTTTATATATATATATAATTATTTTAGGCCAATGAATAAATTAATAGGCCTATATCAAAAATAATATAATGGGCATAAATGTAACATTTTTTTTGTTTTATGTGTGGCCACAGGAAATTAACAAGCAGGATCAACACCTATAGGTGGGTTTTTTTTTTTTTAATTCCTTTTTAAAAGGAGTTTCTGTTTCTTTTTCGTTTAGGCTTGTAAGCCAAAACAACCGGAATAAAAATAAAATACAGTGCTGGAATTTCTTCTGATCCCGCAGCGAATTATTCAACATCCAAATAAAGAGGACAATTGTCTTGTATTTTCTTGTGTGCAATTAGACAATTCAGTTTAATAATAATAACAACACTATTAATAGTAATATTAACACGGTAGCGGCACACTAGAAAGAAAACACAACATCTTAGATATGCACGAACAGTTAGATTACAATAATATTGTCAAAATTCAGGTGAAATGACATATTGTGATAATAATTTTTTTCACTGCGGTCATGCCAGCCGCGCTTTGAAAACACAATTAAGCAAGCCGCATTTTTTTGTGCGTGTAGTCGTGCACTTACGGTACAGGTAAAGAAGCTGTTATACCGGTATTTCCTTTATACTTTTGCTTATTATTAACTTTATTATTTATTACTTGTAAATGGATTACATTTTTGTTCATAAACGTTTGTATTGTGCATTAATTATTAAAAATAATAATATAATATGAATGTGTTTTGTATGTGTGTGTGTGTGTGTGTAGAATTTAATAATATCAATAAATGTTAATATTAATGTTTTTTTCTTTGTATTTTTTATGTGTGTGTAAAGTAAAAAGCTTTCCTTTACAGATCTGCTCATATTTTTTAAATATTTAAGTGACATTAATATTTGTTCAGTGTGATCCTGAAGTTCAATGTATTCATTTCTAGGTCATTTTAGATAAAACTAACTTTCCATTTTCATTTTCCTTTGTGTAAAACATATTACTATCTTTGTGTAAAACATATTACTCAGGACAGTACTAAATAAAAAAAAAATAACATGCATTTTGTAGAATCTTTTTGTTATATTTTTTTCCACATTTTCAGATTCTGCAAGAGAAATTTACCTTTAATTTTCTTCTAAACTACACAATAAAATAAATTGAAAATAAATACAGCATGAATTAATTTTTAATTACTTCTCTTTGAAATTATGCAGTAAAATCAGTTGAAAATGTTTTCTCTCTGAACAGGAATCAATTAAAAGAATGAGCAAATGTGTTTTTTGGGTAAATTTGATTTTACTTTTCTACAAAACTATACAGCCTTGAAAATGAATACAGTGATAGTCAGGGTCACTCTAAGGAAAGATCAGTTTACAGAATGAGTTAAACTTTAATGGAATATGTTTTATGAGTGCTTGAATATAATATGAATATATATACAGAAATAATTTAAGTGCTAGGACGCATGTGTTGTTTTGGGTGAATTTGGTTTTAGCTTTCTTCAAAACTATACAGTAAAATGTCTTGAAAATAAATGTATTGATAGCCAGGGTCACTCCCGATGCACATCAATTCGCAGAATGAGCTAACATATAAAGGGCGTGTGTTGGAAAAAGGGACAAAGTGCAAGTAACAGGATATATTTAGTTGTTTGGATTATTGCACCGTAAGTAAACGAGTACACGCGCAATAAAAATAGGTGCGGCAGGCTTGACCGTGTTTTTCAAAGCGAGGCTAGCTTGATCCAACTGCTTACAGAAATAAGTCAACATTCGAGTATATCTTTCAGATGTAAATTATACATAACGTGTATCTGTACCTGGACGGTATCTACACTTGAACAGCAATCACACGCGCATGCAGCGTAACGCAGAACCTGAGTTCGACGTGTCCCTGGGTCAACATCTTTGTTGATCCTGGAACAACATTGTGATTAGCCACTAAGATTTTAAGAACCAGTTTATAGTTTTGTGAAGTTTAGGCTTACAATCAGTGTTTGGTGCTTTGTTGGCCCATTGAAGCATTACTCATGGGTAGGGTTAAGTTACAGGTATGGTCAAAACTAAAATCTTGGAATAAAATGTTGTTCCAGGGCCAACAAAATATGTTGACCCAGGACACTTCCAGTGGCATCCCCAGCTGCCAGAGTGCCTAATGTTAATGTGATCTGTTAACAACGCAAATACTGCATTATAGAATGATTCGAAGCGCTCCAACTGGATGACGTTTAGCGAATCATTTGATTCAGAACGAGACCGCGTTTCGCGAATCATTTTATCCCCACTGAGGGATACCATAGCCTACTCTTTGGGGGTAAGATTTATTGGATTTGATTAAACAGAATATCATACAGTTTAAAAATACAAAATATAACTTCGGAAATGTGACAACAGTTAGGCTATATAAATATAGCCCCGCAATGAACATGATTTTGCCATTTAGCAGTGGTGCACGGGGCTCTGAATTTCCAGCGACGCCCCTATTCTGGTCGCATCTGCTTACTGTATAATATGCATCATCAAAACTTTTATTTATTAAAAATTAACGGCGACAAACGATCGTGTGAATGTATAGTAATAATAATTATAATTGTAATTATAACGACATTACAATTTTGCATCATCAAAAAAAGACAAAAAAAGAAAACACTGCATATGCAACTGAGAAATGCTGCCACTACCAGCATTCGCGCCTGCTCTCTCTCATTTTTCATGACGTCTCCGTAGGGACTAATCATATTGTACACAGATATGTGCATCATTATAATATTTTAACCCCCCTTAACCATCAAATGAAACAGAAAGAAGATTGTGTAAAAAGAAAAAAAAAAAAAAAAATTAAACATCATAACTAACTTTATTGACTCTGGTTAAGTGGCTGAATAGTGCCACTTAGTGCCACACTGCCATCTCTCTTGAGGCGATGTTGTGTGATTCAGTGGGAAGTACTGGCCTCTTGATCCGTGAATGCCGATTGCATGCACCATTATTCGAGACCTGACTGGGTATATCTGCTGTTTTACCTTTCTTATTTACACAAATCATATCAACCAGCACAGGCCACCATTTCATTGCTCTTCTTTTCAAAGTAATTGAAAAGTTACTAATTGTTACATTTTAAATAGGCTAACTTGTAATCTGTATTACATTTCCAAAATAACCTTCTCAGCACTGTTAACAACACAAAATGTTAAGATAGGCCCATTTTTCCATGAAAAATATGCATTGTCTCTTTCGGGGCCTATGTACATTACTGCTTATTACATTGCCACAAAAGTAAATAATTAGAGATCAAACTTTGATCTCGGAGTTAAAAAATTTGAACACAAAACTTTTCACCACATAAATAATGAGTACTTACAGTAAAAGTTTGTTAGTTATCTTATAATCCATTACAGTGTACAAGACAAAATGGCAGCAGCTGTGAAATGAGAGATTGAGTCCATGATATAATGATATTAGAATTAATAAATTGTACACATTGTAAACCTTGTAGTATCATCTAAAGCACAGCCACCACAAAATCAAGCTTAACACCTCTATTTTCTTTGAGATAATTCGGAGGTTAAATACAGATATAAAATCATAACAAGAAATAATTATAATATTATACAAATATTATAATATTTTTTTAAATAATTCAATAGCTATGATACTGGTTTTGAAATCAAATCTTTGCATATTATGACAAGAAACACTGGCATCTAAATGTGCCACGGGGAAAAAATAATGGCATATGCTTCAAAAATAAAGCATATGTCATAAACCCCAATAGGAAATATCAAATCGAATCAGCATGTGTACTAAACTCCACAAACATCATCATTTTGAAAGATTTAAAGGGGTCGATCATCAACTGAGTATTCCCGTCATATTTTGATATTTAAAAGGTCGTTGTGCAATAAAAACATCCTGTAAGTTTTATAACTCAAAACTTTCTTGTTAGTAGTTTATATTAAAGCCAGTCTAAACCTAAAATGGCAGGTTGTGGAATGTAGGCTACAACTCCATTACATAGTAGTATGGGAAACAACACTCTTGACAAAAGAAGATCAATGCATGCTTCTACATCGCTGCCTGTTCAATCACACCCACCAATTTAAGCACATGTAGTGTATATAAAGAGAGAGGTGAACATGAATCTACGTGGAAAATAAACAATAAAGTTGGCTCAGAAGACAAGACAGTTGCAAGACATTGCTTCTCATTGCCTTTATTCTGATCCCAGCATTAGAAGGAGCGAATAAACTTCATGTATAGAACATTTTGGTAAAAACTCATCTTGTCGTGTTTGGAGGAGAAAGAATGCTGAGTTGCATCCAAAGAACACCATACCTACTGTGAAGCATGGGGGGTGGAAACATCATGCTTTGGGGCTGTATTTCTTGCATAATTTGCAAATAAATTCTTTCAAAATCTACAATGTGATTTTCTGCATTTTTTCTTTCTTTCTAATTTTGTCTCTCATAGTTAAGGTATACCTATGATGACAATTACTTACACAATTGTTTTGCTTTGTTACTACTACTATTAATTTTGCTACTGCTGTTGTTCTTGAGCAAGTAGAGAGACCAATTTTTTATATTATGGACGACATTTGGCCAAGATACAACTATTTGAAAATCTGGTATCTGAGGGTGCCAAAAAAAAAAAAAATATATATATATATATATATATATATATATTCAGAATATCACCTTAATATTAATTGTTATAAATTAGTAATCAAAATTTAGGTTGTGATATATTTACTCACAGTATATAGCAATATACTTAACATCCTAAAGATTTTTGACCTAAAAGAGAATCCAATCATTTTGACACAATCTATTGTTGGATAGCGCTACTTACATTTTGTTGTCCAGGGTCACATATACTTATAGTAAATGAAAATGACAAGGTCTTTGGCAAGAGGTGGTTTGGAAAAGTGAAATTTATGTTCCATCTGGTTGAAGGAGCAATCTGGTGTCAATGACTTCTAAGAATGCAGTGAGGAAAGAGGCAATAATCCTTTTCAGCAGCCTTGAATCAAAGCACTGTGGGATGCCAAAATCCTGGAGCACCAAAGGGTCCAAAAATTTGGACCTTTCAGATTTTCTTCTGTGAAACTCATTTACATAGTCCAAAACACTCAATTAGAACAGTGTTTTTGAAGTTTCACTAATTCACTTATGAAACATTTACCAGAATACTTATAGCAATGTGCTGAACACACAAAGAGTCCAAACATGATGCAATGACTGAATTGTAATGCTTGCATTCTTTTCATGTAAACAGCCGAATAAGGGTCATTCCACAAAATTGGTGCCTTTTGTGTCCATAAGAAATAATCAAGCTGAATTAATATAACGACAAATAAATTAACGGTTACATATTTTTTTTAAAGTCCATTTAGACATTCTACCAACTATAAGAAACTTTGTAACTACATGTCAACTACATGTCAGTTAATTCTTGTTCATTCACAACTACATATCTACTAACTCTCAGAATAGACTGTTAGGGTAAGTTTAGGGTTAGTAGACTAAATATGTTGACAAATACAGTACTTGCATAGATTCTGAAAGTCACTATGTAGTATGTTGTGGACCCATTAAAATAGTGTTAGAAGATATTGAGTAGACAGTCTATTAATACTCTAGTTTGACTGCTAGTTGACATGTAGTTGCAAAGTTACTTACTGGTAGTCAAATATCTAAAGTGGACTATCGAAATAAAGTGTTACCAAATTAACAATAAAAACATAACAATTATATGTCGTACTACATCTTCCTTGCCTAATAATTGAACCAGATCCGTTTTAAGTTCTGTGAGCAGTAATAGATAAACAGAATGCATTATCTAATTACTATTAAACATTAGATCTCTTAAAAATATAATGTGTTAAATCAACCACGAACATACTTGAACTAAAATATTTACAGTTTACTACAACTATACCAAATTTTGTCTGTGTGAGGACACTGCAGACAATGGTGTAGCACACATCCATGAATAAATATTTTAAAGTGAAATAAACTTCAACTGATTTCAGCCCCTAAGGTGAACTTCTATCAGGTGTGATAGGTAAGAAATAAATGCAAAATATGGTACACAAGAAGTGCAAATGAGAACCACAGTTTTTATGCTGGGAATAGGCCAAAACCTCTCTGGATGGATGTATTAGGATGGGAGTTTTATACATTGTAAACCAAGGTTCCTCAAATCTTGCCCGTAAGGCCAATTCCTAAAGAGTTTATCTCCAACGCTTATGAAACACACCTGAACAAGCTATTTTCAAACAAAAAGTTAACATGGAATGTATTTCGGCATTGTTTCTGAGATGAAAAAAAGGATACTTTAACTGTGTTACGAACATGAGGTTTAAATGCCAAGTTGGCGTCAAACATCAAATTTTTTAGTTTAGTTTGGAACTGTAGGGCAGAGCCATCCAGCTGTAAATTAAAGGACTCTGCTTTGCACAACTGGTGAGGTGAACCAATAAGCATTACTTTAGTCTTATCACTCTTTAGACAGAGAAAATGTTCAGACATCCATTTTTTTATCTCAGTAAAGCATTGAGAAATAGACAGGCATATTGGCATCAGGATTTGAATGAATGTAAATCTGAGTGTCATCGGCATAAAAGTGAAAATTGAGACCCAGTGTTCTTAAAAGTTGGCCTAAAGGAAAGATATAAATACTAAAAAGTATAGGGCCCAAAACTAAACCTTGGGGGACACCAGATTGCACCGCAACAACTGCTTGTGATCAGAGATAGGATTTAAACCACTTCAGTGCCATATCAGACACTCCAAAAACAGTCTCTAAACGAGTGATTAAAACAGAATGATCAATAGTATCAAAAGCGGCACTTAGATTGAATATAATTAGTATAGATAGATTACCAGAGTCTGAAGCCCTTAACAAATCATTGGTGACTTTTACTAGTGCTGTGGGGTTTATGGAAACCAGCCTGAAGTGGCTCAAGAAGATGATTAGAAGAAAGATGTAAAAGCAATCGAGAAGTCCATGTTGTTATTTTTTGGTACTGGGGTGACAGCAGTAATGTGCAGCTGGCACAACACCAGTGCTCAAAGAGTCATTGATAGTACACAAAACTACAGGACATAGAGAATCAAAACATGATTTAAACAAATAAAATGGAACTGGATCAACTCTGGAAATTGTATCCGTCACACTCACAGTCTGCTGAACCTGGATCAGTCCACTGATCCCAGCACAGTCACTCACACCCACTTTCAGTCAGCAGATGACTAATTGGACACACCTGAGATCTATTACCTGCACCTGTTAAAAGCCTTACTCTCCAGTAGCTCCATGGCTGAGCTCGAGATAACACCACCAGCTGTTCACCTCTGGTTTCCATGACTGCCTGCTCTATGATTCACTTACCTGCACCAAGCACATTTGATCTTGAGATCCAACCTGTCGTAAGATACTTACCTTGAATCCTTACCTGTGTTAAAGGGGCCGAGTACAAGGATAGCGATCTGGAGATTGCAAGCGACGGCCTGCCCAATGAGTCACTAACCTGAACCGAGCACTATGGATCTTGTGAACCCACTTGTCATAAGATACTTACTTTGAATACTAACCTTGAATATTTACCTGTGTTATAGGGGCAGAGTACAAAGAAAGCATTCTGAAGATCACCAGCAAAACTGATACTACACTTGAAAGAATACTTTACGTTGGACATTCGCCCTGATCCTCAGTTGATGTTCTGTTTAAAAGTGTTTTAATAATCCCAGTTATGTTTATTCAGTCCTAACTATTGTGTCCATTGTCTAAGCGTTACAGTATATTTCATTTTTTTAAAAAAGCATATTACTGGGAGACTGGGAGTCAAGAATAGCAAAGTTAGAGAGAGAATTTCTGGGGAATGCTGTAATATTTAAGGAAGAAGCAGATGAAATATAAGTACTTATAATATTGTTACGTATCAATTTCGGTATGGAATGCCTAAATTTTTCTATTTAGCATCCAAACTCTGGAACAATCTTATGTTGTTCCAACCCAGTTTCACCGTAATTCATGCATATTTTACATTTTGGCTACTTCGTACAAATTCATACGACCTCACACATACAAATTCATGATTTTTGCCAAATCGTATGTATTTTACAAGTGGTCAGTTCGAATGAATTTGCACGAAGGTAAAGGGTTAAGACTAGTCTTAGTCAGCTAACTTTTTCTTTAAGACTGGTCACAACTTTTTAAAATTCAGTTACATAAAAATGTATATTAGTCTAAGGTAAATACAAAAATAAAACCAATTACTCTTGGCTAACTGCTAGTTTGTCAGACTAGCTCTTAAGACACTGTCTTAACATGAAGGCTAATTTTCTCCAACTGGCCCCTGTTGCACTTGTTACATCATAAGAAGAATGCATCTATGCTTATATTAGTCTGTCTGTCACATCCTTATCTCGAGGTTACCAGATCCAGACCAGATGGTGGGTCTGAGCCATCCGGCCAGCTGTGAATGCATTGTAACAGGACCAGCTGGGATTGAAATGCAGTTTTATCAAGAAGGATGTACATTGTGCTCAAGGCACTGATAAGCCAGTTGTATACTATTGGCTACGTGGCAGTTCTACGTCTATTTTGTCTTACTGGACAGACTACAACTTTTTTTCCCCACCTAATCCCAATGCTTCAACCTAATTCATATTACACTTGTTTGTAAGTAAAGAACAAATCTATGTATTCTTGTATGCGGCAGTATGTATGCCTTTGTATGCCTTTAAGACACATTTCCCTTTTAAAAATTAAAGTGATTTTGATAAAATGCTGAATCCTGAGGCACATCTTGCAACATTGGGAAATTAGGAGTTTATTGAGGGAACAGTTGTAGTTAACCCTTAATGACTTGATAACTTTCTAGAGATCAAATTGCTCCACTGTGGCTACTCTCTATCGAACATAATCATCTATCCATATACAGTAAGTCAGTCATGACATGTGGCCAGGTATGGTTTCCCAAACTAGGAATTTGTGCTTTGCTTTTAACCCATCCAAGTGAACACACACACACACTGTGGCACCCAGGAGCAGTGCTTTGCTTAAGGGTCTCAGTCATGGTATTAAAGGTGGTGAGAGCTCTGGTTATTCACTCCCCCAACCCACAATCCCTTGTAACCTTTGGGTTACAAGTCCTACTCCCTATCCATTGGGCTACAACTGCCCTATAGATCATTTGAGGTCTGGCCACAGGCTGTTCTCATTCAAGCCCATATGTACACAGTCTTTCTGACAGATTGTCCAGTCCTTTGGCAATTTTATGTGAAGCTAATAGTTGAACAGCAAATAAGAAAGACTGCAGCACTGTGTGACCATCAGTGATGGGAATAATGGCGTTATAAATAAACAGTGTTACTAACTGCGTTATATTTTCAGTAACGAGTAATCAAATGAATACTGTTTTCCCCGTTACAACGTCGTTACCGTTACTGACAAGAAAATGTGGTGTTACTATAATTATATTATTAGCATTTTTATTTTTCAGTCCATCTCAGTGGATGCGCAGTGTAGCTGTATTTGACGTACCATAATCGAACAGGTCACTTTGTTTATTCACGCAAAGATAGATAAAGAGCAAGAGAATCTTTCATAACATGTAGACTTGGCACGCTATGTCACAAAGGGCACGCTGGCGTGTGTGTGGCAAAAAACGCAGAAACGATAGTATAAATGAAAAACTGAATTTAATACAAAAGAATGCCATAACAAGGAAAACAAAAGCTGACGGGGCAGCAAAAAAAACACACACGAGGAGAAACATACACAGACAAACGCGCCGAAATGAC
>JAUMHR010000075.1:6182980-6198257 GCA_032361145.1 Enteromius fasciolatus | reverse complement strand
CATAATAGACAGAGTTGATTGTACAGCGTGAATCTGAGAGTGGGTTAGCTGAATACTGTATATTATTTTTGGAAAATTGCTGAGGCACGACCGAAGAAAAGCTGCTCAGAGGAATATAAGGCGAGAAGAAGAGAAATCGAGAAGAAATGAAACAAGACCCAGATTTACATTGGGGATTCACCGTAAAAAGGACTTTCAAACCGATGCACAGGTAGCAAGAAATGACACTCGTATTTTTCAAAGTAATAGTTTGCAGCTTTTAGCTTCATTAGGTTCAGGTCTGTAGGTAGCTAGCTAGTACTTTTGATCACAGGTAGGATAAATTCCAGAATAAGCATTTCTTTGGCATTCAAATATATTCAATATATCAGCTGTAACTAATAAAATAATATCGTAAATATATATAAAGACTTGTCAAATAAATTTACTCACCGAGCAGTTGGAGTTTCCTTAGACATGTTAGCTTGATGCTAGCTCTGTCACTGAAAGCACCACCTTTCGTATCAATGCGCTTTGCGCGTTCACGGCAGGAGGGGGGAGCTTGCTCTGTTTTGTTTTGTATTTATGTGAAATGTCAGTAGAAGTGATGTCAAACAGCATCTCATAGAGCACCTTTAACTCTAGCCTCAAGCTTAACCCTATCCTAAAATTATTAACTCCCATGTTACACTGTTATTTCCATTAGATAATAATGCACTTTACTTTTATCTTTAATTTGGCGAACAGAGCTGATTAGAAGTCCATGAAAAGATAAAAAGTCAAATGTATTTATACAGAAATTACATAGTATGCATTTTATTACATTGCCATCATTTTTTAACTGAGGTCTTGAACTGAGAAATCAAATTCCCTTAATCCTTTGACATTTAAGAGGTCATTGAAACCAAACGATAAAGATGGCTCTGAAGACAACAAGATGCTGTCCAGATTGTGGAAAAAATATTGCCTTCCTTCTCATCCCAGAAAAGACCATGCTGTGCTGACTATACTGAATCCAAAAGTAATATCGCAACACACAAGTGTAAGCAGCTGTTTTCATTACATGGTCACCATTGCTTTGTCTGTTAAAAAGGATTGTTTGATATGAATGGAGTATTTTTGTACCTAAATTACTGCAGCTTCCATTTCTGAAGGGCGTACAGCAGAGTTTAGCTCCGACTTGCCTCAACACAAAGTATAAAAAAGAGGCAGTTTATAACCCTTTAAAACTTAACACAAGGCACAAAAAGGTCATGTGTCAAAGCAAAGGCATGACATGCAGTCAAATCTTACACAATTGCTAGGCAATGAAACTGACCAATCAGCAAATTACCATTCAAAAGGTATGACAATTAGCAGACCTCCTGTGTATACACACGTTGGAGCTAACTATACAGGACATCTGCACTCCAGGACTGTCATTGCCCACCTCTGATATAGAGACTTTGCAACCTCGGGGATCTTACTCTTGCAGCTTGTAACACTCCAAAAAGAAAAGAAAACTTGAAGCCTTGAAGTATCATATAACCCATTTAATATATTCTTTCTTGACCAGAAAAAGCTCTGTATATAGTCTGTGCATTACATTACACAGCCTTTCTGTCATTTATTATAATAATCTGTTGTCGCACCAATCAAGCAGAAAGAAATGACTTATGAATAAACACTCCCCACTGAAATTATCTACATGATAATACTGTCAACAACATATCTAAACATATCGCTGTGTATTAAATAAGCAAAAGTGTTGGGTAAAAGCCCTCTCACTGCTTTCCCAGCATGCTTAATTAATCCAATTGAGCTTCTTAATGTCTCATCAATAGCCATTGTTTAAAGATGGATAGGTTATCCCAGCAAATCCCATCCGCTGAAGCCTGCTTCATCACTCGATAATACTTACGAAAGAGAGGGGAACTGCACTCATGCAGATCAAGGGAGAAGAGTTTTCTCATATACGCCTGCAGCTCAAATCTCTCAGATCAGCAGAGAGCGTGGGCTCACGACTGCGTTTATTGGATTGGAGTGGATTTGATTGGGTGGCTTATAGTTTTAACATGCTGGAAAACGACCGTCATGCTTTTTTCCAGCTTTGCATGTGCCAAGCTGAAGTGTGCCTGTTTAGGGTGATGATCTCTCTCTGATCTGGGTGAAACTGAACTTCATGCTAAACAGTGAAATGAGAGATTGAAAATAAATAGAGAAAGAGTGATGTCCAGAACATTGCATGTGTGTCCCATGTTTAGTGGTATGTGCAAAACAAACAGCATTGCAATGTTAATATTTGTTTAAGGTGTGTGAGGTCTATGTATTAAATATTCTGTTCTGGATCTTCTTTTTTTTTGGTTCAAATATTTGAACATCCTTGAAAGAAAAAAAAACTAAATTATATATATAAACTATGGGGCAACATCATTTTAATTAATAATAAAATAAACATAAGCCAGAGGTTTTTTCTTTTCTTTTCTTTTGTTGTTGTTGTTTTTGCATTTGTTGCCTTATAGCTTTTAAAAATCGAACTACTCATTGGTGATTGGCCACTCCTCCTACTTGGTGCTGCTGGACTGTGAGTAAAAGACCCACAGCAGTGCCAGGGCTGAGACTGGCATCACCACAGCAGGGGGAGGTCTGGAGCTCTGCTCCATCTGCTGCTGCCCAGGCGGTGTGCCCAGAATAGTGCCCTTCATGCACACACTCATATTCAGAGCATCTCCCATGTTATGAGCCCATTTTTCTGCCCTGTCTCTTCCATCTCTTCCTAAAATGGCGTCTTGCTCTCTTACTCTGAGTTTAATATCCAGTGGGCTTTTTTCTTTTCTGTACATGTCTGTTAATTTGTATTTGACATTATTATGCTGAAATGACAATTATACAACAGATTGTTTTGCTTAAAATTTAATGGGGTGAAATACAATTGATTTAAAACCACTGTAAAATAGGTGACATACTGTAGACACAGGGGTGCTGCACAATATCTTTATTAAAATGTTTATTTTGACTGTTATCAGTGGATCATTCTGACCTGAGACATTGCTGTTTTGATAAACACCTGTTTACCAAAAATGTTATAATAAGGTACATATGGCTGCTGTGGTTAAAGCAAAACAGTATTACAATGTGCTGTTACATTCTCTCGTTACTTTATATGAGATTAGCTCTTTTTTTTACTCAAATTAAGGACATGAATCCATTATAAAGCACTAAAAATGCAATCTTTGCTATCACTTCCATTTAATGATTGTTATTACTTCATGTGGCTAGGGAGTGGTTTGAAATCAGCAGTGATGTTGTTTTCTTCTGTAGTGAAAAAAATACACACACACACACACACGTGGATGAGCAGATCTGACCGCAAGTGATCAGAGTGTGTTTGACAGCCCATTACTTGCCTGAAAGCCACATAGATCATGGTGTGTTTACCCGTCTCATTACTTTGTCACTGCGTACAGATCGGCCAGTGAGCAGAGAGGGATTGAGTGTGTATGTGTGTGCCTGGGGCGGATCTCTCAAGCACCCTGATGTGTGTGTGTTATGGATGAATATGTACACTACATGAAAGTCTTCTGAAGTGTGTTTCTATATAAGTAAATATATTTATCCACGTTGAGTGTATACACATTTGCATAAAACAACAGCAGTGTGAAGTAGGGATGTCCCGGTCAGTTTTTTTGTGAACCCTGATCCAAGTCATTGAACATCGAATATCTGCTAATACCAAGTCCCGATCTGAAACTTGTATTTTCCTAGTGCTTGGTGTACATTTCAAGTGCATGGAAGTTCAATCCAATCTATACAGGGATGTCTAGATTGTCAGGGCAGGGCTCATTTCTATTTTTTCATTTTGTTTTAAAAAAGGGGCGTCTATCATCACTAATATCCAATATATATTTGTATAATTTAATTATCTCACTGTTCTAATGCATCACACGCACATTTGAGTGCCTTCATTTTCACTGTCTGCAGACCAGGTTATTGGTAAATGCAAGAACTGTCAGTCTGAGCAATCAATACAAGTGCATTCTTGCTGTAAAACAATACACAGAATCTAGATTTTCTCAAGATTTATGCATTGCGTTATGTTGCTTTTGGGCTTATCTCACCCAGAAAAGAAAATCAGCTTGTGTTTTACTCACCTTCAAGCCATTCTAGGTGTATATGACTTTCTGCATAAAACAACCTGTTATATAAAAAATAAAACATAATAAAAATAAAAAATAAAAAGCTCTGTAATAAAACATGCCTCACATGGTTCCAGGGATGAATGAAGGCCTCATGCAGCAAATCCATGCAGTTTTGTAAGATAAAATATATATATATATATATTTCAAATGTTATAAACACGTTTTTCTTAGTTCTGCTGACTATGGAAACCGGAAGCAGTCACAGCGGTTGTTGTAGGATATATGCATCATGCGCAAGCCTCTGGAAAATGTAGGGGCAAAGCAAAGAGAAAAAACAGTCTCACCTTGGTTTATACTGTATCAAAATTCGTTTTGTACTTCTATTTCATCATTGGCATGCTATGTTGTACTCTCTCCTCATTTCTCACTAATCACACAATGTTGTCGCCTTGCGTATTTCACCAGAATTAACTTTTTAATATATTTATGTTATCTACTATGGTGTGCTATGTTTGGTGAAGCATGGCCCAGAAGCCACATATGGGTACTGAAGGGCCAAACCATTCTCAGTGCTTAACCGTTCCACTCTGGACAGATCTGACCCATAATACAAATTTGTCAAAGGTGCTGTATGTACGTTTTTGACTCCTCTAAAGCCAAAAAATAATATAGCATGTTTGTAGATATTTAGGAAACATGGTATTCTACCAGCACATTTCCCCACAGTCAGCCAACCATGCTAAGAATGCCATGCCTAAAGCATTTTATAATCGTGCTGTGCCCAGCTGAACTCAAGTGGACAAATAACTGGAACCATTCCTTACAATTCTTACAACCGATTGGCCTGATGGTGGAAATGCGGCTAATGTGTTTTATTTGCTTTTGATGCAACATGACATAATGCTCATGTCCAAACATGCAACTTTTTGCTTCAAAACACAGATAGTAAAAGGGAATTGCCACTAATGGGAGTCCCGCTTGAAGCAATAGTATGTTTCTATAACAAATATTAACAAATTAGACCTAATTGTAATGTGTTGCCTTTTAATGATGTGCATTTAATTTTTGTCAAAATATATTTAGTTATATGGCTAAGTTCTCTCCGTTATCTCTTTTTCTTCTATATGTCTCCTGCCCTATCATGTCATCTCATGTCATGTGATCTGCTCTGTAGGTAAGTGACTTTTATTTTGTTTTGCAATCCATTATAGTGCCACCTTTGCTATTCATATTTACTGAAAGATAATGGTTGACACTCCATGGCTGACAAAAGGTTTTTTAAGTGATGCTTTTTAAGAAATTATTTTAAGTGATCAATAAGATAAATCTTGAGAAATATGGCTTTTTTTCAGGCTTGTGTTTGCATGAGTGTAGAGCGAGTAGTTTCCATATGTTCACAGAAAAACTGATTCTGAGGTTTGGTTTGTTGGATTGTGTGCCAAGGTCAGTTATTGTCAAATGAGGGTCAAAGAGCAGACATGAATTGATGATGGACACTCTTCTTGATAATAGCCTTTTGGAAATATTTTCTCATAAATTGTATGTCAAATGTGCTCTTAGACACACATACAACGCAGCAGCAGATGTTCAGTGTAGAAATATTAAAATGAAAGGCTGCTACCACCCAAGTAAAGTGTCTCTGTCACATCTCAGTGGTAATACAAATCCACATGTGCTGATCTCTGATCGGTTTCCAAATGTATCAGTGGCCCGTCTGAATGAATATGGTTGCTAAGAGACATGTGAGCAGGGTGGAGGTGTGTAGATCAGGGGCTCTTAAGGCTGGAGTGTGCGTAAAGATAAAGAATACACATATCAAAACTGAAGAGAGTGATCAGAGGACAGGAGGGACTGTGATCCAGGAAGCACAAATAGAACACAGACAAGAAAAAAAGAATTCATGCCATGAAATTAAAAAAAAGTCTTTCAAATGTGCAATGACAGTCTATCAGACAGGAGTGGAGCAACATGTACAGTATATCTTAAACGTGTAACCATAAATATGATACATTATCACCCTGTCTGTATAAAGATCAGCTCTTTGAGCTCATGGCCACCTGAAAAAGTTCACCTGTTTATACATGCATGGTGTACTGTATATGCAAGTCTACAACGAAGGTCTATTACCAAAGACTCTTTTAAGCACTACAAGCAAAAACATAGTTTTTTTTTTTAATCACTAGTCAGAGGTTCGATTTCTTGAAATATATGCAAATGAGTGCAGATTTTATGTATTATAATATTTATCAAATTGTATCAATTGCATATTTCAACATTTAAGAAAGCTTGTAATACAAAAAAAAGGTTGTGATTTTCATGTAATCTGTCACCTGGAAAATATGGTGATATGTACTGGTTAAATCTTCTGCCCTTTTCATCAAAGATGTTTATGACTTTTTTCAGTTGCAAAATAAATTCCAGAAATTTTCTTCATGTAATATACTTCAATGGTGACCAAATGGAATGAGGATCTTATATAGCGAAATGATGGGCCATTTATAAAAAATACACAAATTATTATCTTCTACTAGCTCTGCATTGCGTAATTATGTTGGAAAAGTCTTTTGTTTCAGGTCTTTTGTACAAAGTCAAAGTCATCTGACATTGTTGCTGTACCTTTTTTGGGGCATTTGACTTTCTATGCCTGTTCGCTTCCTAATCACTACGCTGATATACCTGCCTACATCACACATGGGCGATTATGTAACATAAGATGTCGAGCTAGTGCAAAATGAGCATTTGGTTTTTAAAAAATTATAAATTTGAATTTGACAGATCATTTCAGTAGAGCCCTTTAAAACTGCAGATGGAACCTTAAACTCTTTGGCAACCATTGAAGTCCACTATATGGAGGAAAATTCTGGATTTGTTTCCTCAAAAACCTTAAATTATTTTTGAAGAAAGAAAGACGTGATCATCTTGGATGACATGGTGTGAATAGATTATCCGGAAATTTTCATCCTGGAAGTGAACTTCTACTTTAAGGCTGGAATGACCAGAAAAGAAGAAATATCCTGCAGCTTGATATGATCTTGCACAACACTGCAAAAATGAATAAAACCTGTCACAAAATGTCACATAACTTATTTATTAATTGTGCACTTTCATCAAGAGGCAGTGGATTTTCAAAACATAGATGTTGGGGTTGAGTTTCTTGGCTCTCTCTTTTGTTTATTCGGCATCTCCTTTTGTGCATGTGTGGGTGAATTTAAATTATCTTTTATAGGCTTTGAGTCCACTATCCTAGGTATTCTGTCCTTTCTACAGTCAGATTGTTCAACAAGAGAGTATGTTAGCTAAGCAGCTTTTAAGGACCTGTCTCTTTAAATCTTTAAAGGACCTGTCTCTTTTAAAACTTTAAATTACTCTTAAAATATGATAGACTAAGTCTGTCCGGATCTCTCTTGATTTGTAAGCTTCGTCTTCCTGATGACGGAAGATCAGGTGATGAAAAAAAGCATGGAAATTTTTATCTATTGTGACTTTTTTTTCACAAAATTGCATTTAAACACCAGTAGATGTTTGGTTTTATTTCTTCATAAAGCTACATCAGAGCAGCTTCACCTACAGGGATAACGTCAGTGACTCATAACCAAATGTTTATCCTTCTAAAGTAGTAGACCCACCTCTACTATGCAGAGCACTGGGGGAATTAGCTGAAGCTCTCTGGAGACAGTAGGCAGGAAGGAGCCAGTTCCCCAGGCAGCCTTGCTTTTGTCTGGAGGTTCAACTGAGGCAAACAAGGTCGACCCCAGGGAGCAGAAGTCATAAATTACTGTACAGCAATCAGCCCAAAGCTCTAAAAGCCATGGCCTTAAAGAAAGTGGAAAATCTTGTGATGAGCACTGTGGCACCATCTGCTTGCCCTCAGGTCAGAGACAGGCACATTCCGGGTTCTCTTTGTGTGTGAACATTCCTTAGTGTTAATGGGTCACAATGGCTGTTTGCTTGATCACTTATCATTAGAAATGGCTGCATTCAACAGGTTTTAAAACATAGAGTCAGACCTACAGTACTGTTTTTCTCGATCTTAATACTATCATACAAGTCAAAGACAAATCACAAAACTAGGTATTCTTGTAGCCCTATAAAGAACTACATGGATGTGACACACTGTAACTTTATCAAAACTCAGCACTTGCTCAACTCCTCTCCAAAAAAGGATTAAACAAAAAAATGAACAGCAAAAAAACATTGACTGGCATTTTTAAAGGGGGTGGGGGATGGTAAGAGTCTAGACCGTTTGTATCTCCGCTTTTTTGAATATGATTTGTGTCCTCTGTCCCCTCCTTCCTCTTGCCACTGAGGAACAGCTTGATGGCATGACCCGGGCAGAGTTTTACACCCAGTGCGCCAGTTTCATAATTAGCACCCTCCCTCCACTGATTCTGATGGGTAATGACACATTTGCAAATTAATTCTTTGAGCTTGACCACAATTAGAATATGGAGATAGGGCTCATGCAGCCAGCCCCCAAGCATGACTGCTGAGATGAAAGAGAGAGGACCGGGCAGAGGTTAAATGTCAGCTTGAGTTTATTATGTCTGAGGAGAGATAGATCTCTTAACCACATGCTTTGTGTCACGTTTGTCGATTTTCTTTGTTGATCGCATTTATTTATTTATTGATTTATGGTGTCCCCATGCATTCTTTTCTGCACACACAAGAGTGGGCAGACAGTTATGATTTTACTAGACTACTGAGGTGCAGTCGAACAGTATTTTTCCTAATAATTAGTCTTATCTTCTAGTTACTTGCTTATTTCTAACCCCCATGTGATATAACAGCCTTGTAGCTCCTCTAAGTCCAGCTCCCAACTTGAGACGTGAGTAAGTTGAGTCAGAGTCAAGATACTGTGCAGCTTAAAGTCGTTTGATTTGATATAAATGCATACATTTTGTATAAATGCTTTATATGTCCTGCAATGTAATAGATTGATGCAACATTACATCACAAAAGTGAAGCATTTGGGACAAGCCTTAAATTAAAACGTAGCCCATGCACCACAATACAGACATTTGAGATCGACGGAAATTATCCAATCTATGTTTTAGTGAGCTGCTATCACTGTATGTTTAGACTGAAGAGGCGATTGCTTTATGAGACCATAGAAACATCTGTGATCCTTTTTTCTATAGTCTCTCACAAACGCACTCAACAACATGAAGAGTGCTAGTGGTTTCATGCAGGCGGTCTCAGACCAATCAGTTTTTGTAGTTATGTCACACCTGACTGGGGCAGATATAAGTGTGTCAAGAGTGCGCATGGATCTCGAATGTCTCTTTAAAGCTTTTTAGTCACCGTCTATTCAGACACACGTGCTCTCCATGGCTGGATCATTATGCATAAACATTATTAAGGAAAACAGGCATCCTTTTCTAACTCATGTCAAGCATTTGCTTTTATGATCTGAGTAGGGCTGTGGTGATTCTTAATATCTTATTTTTGGAAAAATAATAAGATATTATTATTACTCTTTTCTTTTGTGTGTGCAGCTCAGCAGGACTGGCCAGCTCTCCTGCATCTGTCGCTCTTTCCATCTGTCTCTCTCTGATTAGTGCATGCTTGTCTTTCTCTCTGTGGCTTGTTTCTGTAAGATGGGGGAGATGAAGACAGACAGTCATTTATCTGTGTGCGCAGGTATATAGTGAAAGTGAGACAGCCCTCAGGTTATGAGCAGTCTCTCCTCTCCCCGTTCACTCCTCTCTTCTGTCTCTCTCTCCTGGTCATGGACATTTCTTCATCTTTTTTCTTTTCTGTATCTCTCTCCTGCTGGTTTTGTTCTGCTCTGCAGCTCCGCAGCAGATAGTTAAACCCCCACACACTGCGTGTGTGTGTGTGTGTGTGTTTGGGGGTGGGAAGTGGCTGGGTCATGACAGGAAAGACATGTTTCAAAGCCGCTATGATCCTAAGGGACACAGAAAGAAAGAGGGCACTTCACTGGCATAATTGTTTACATACAATATTTTTGTATTGAATTTGAATATTATACTGTAAAGTGTATTTTTTATTTTATTTTCTCACAGCGCATGTGTTCTGATGATCTGGCAGCATCGTATACAAAATAATCGTGCCACTAAAGTAGTTTGACAATAAAACTGAAATTGAGAGACAGACAAGGAAAAAAGACCAAAAGAAAATGTGTTGTGTTCACGTTGTCTTGTGCTCATCCTGCTGTATCGTCACGCCAACCTGGAAGTGTTGTATGTGTGTGTGTGTGTGTGTTTGTGTGTGCTCCAGCTGCCGTTTTCATCGTCAGTCTAAGCGTGCAAGGCTCAGATGTTCTGCAGTTCCAGGAGCAGGGGCATGAACAGATGCCCTCGATGCTGAATAATGCCCCTGTGTCACCGCCCTGCTCTCCAACCAATCATGTGCCATTTCAGTGCCATCCCACTGTACTGATAATGATGCTCATGGGAGGAACCATCAGCGGGCACAACCACTTCCCTTCTTGACTCTCTCTCTCTCTCCCCTCCTCCCCTGCTATCCATGATGTATCCTGAGGGGTTTCTCCTCCTCCCCCTCATGCTGCTAGAAGACGCTGAATGAGTGTAAGAGGAGAGAGAGACTGAGAAAGGAAGACAGCCGCTTTCTCCACATATCCTCATCCTGGGATGGAGGAAGAGACTCGCCGTCGCGGGACAAGCCTCTTGGAGGATTATTTATATCCCTTTTTGGCATGAAACAATAGAACACAATCAAGGCGCTGTTTTTTTTTTTTTTTGGTGTTTTTTGCTGGGGCTGGCTTGTTGATGACCCTCTATCTGACCCTGCACACGCACAGCTCACCCTCTATCAGCCTGTGAATCGGGTGATTTAGAGATGACAGGTTGACTTGTGAGATCTGTTAGCTACAAACCTTTAGCCCGGCTGTGGGTGTGCGGGGCAGATCTCACTGTTGGACGGGTCGGTACGTGCCACACCTCCTGACTTCAGCACCCAGCAACATGAAACTGTAACAGAGACCATGTTCGGACTAAAAGCACCTCTCTACTACCTACCAGGTGAGTTTCTTCCAAAATCACATGTTTGTGTGTTCTCCTCAAGTTACTTTTTAAAGTAACTGAATCAGCAGCACATCTGCACCACGTGTGTGATTCTAGAGTAAATTCAATGCAAGGTGTGTATGTGCGCAGACGGGGTGGTTATACCAATACACTTTATTTTTAACTGGGAATGCCATTACATTCCCATTTCTGTATAACAAAAACTACCGTATTGTTCAATATTTAACCTGTTTATGGTTTTATTTATATTTATTTACACCCATTAAAGGTTTTTAATAGTGAAGTCAAGAGTTAATTTGGACAAATTTCAAGCACACACTCATAGCAGTAATTGATTTCAAGCTATTGTGTGATGTAAAAGAAATCAGACAGATGCGTAGACTGTGTGTGTGTGTAGGAAACACTCTTTGCCTCCTCATGATGGATGAGAGAACTCTCTCTCTGTATATTTGTGTGTGTTAAGGTGTTAAGGGCAGTGTGGGGCAGATCTTCACCCTGCCCTCTGACAGAGGGTCTGCTAAGCTGACACTTACTAAACATGAATAATTCATGAGACTGTGAGTTTGTATGGGCCGGACTATAAGTCAGCTCATGATTATTAATAAGCTCTGACAGATATGACTGCACAATCCAACAGAACATGAAATAACCTGAATGTAGTCTTGAATCTTTCATTTGCTTTGGCTTTCTGCATGCGTATGAGAAAAAGACTTAAGCTGCTATAAACTGTGTACTGATTTGCCTCACATTACGAGAACTAATGTAATGGGTATTAATTTGTCAGGTTCTTACCCCTACAATATGAGACAATCCAGCTGTCCCTGTAATTTAAATGACTAATCAAACAAAGCAAACTATTTTTCATTAATAAATGCAAAAATGTTAAACATTTTCTGCTAGGATTATGATTTGCTTTTTGCTTAACTCTGTATAAAAACCATCACTCCTGTGGAAATTCCTCATAATGGCCTACCAGTATATGTGTGTGTGTGTGATCTTTGGTCATATTCAGAGACCAGGGATCGGTTAATTTGTCACAGCCACGTGTGTAGATCTCTCTGAAACACACACAGCCCACAAAAGAGCAAACTGTGCCAGATCGTCTTATGCACATGCGGCCTTGTGCTCTGTCAAAGGCTCTGTTGTATCACTGTGTGTGTGTCTCACGTACACACATCGCCTGCCTTCCCATCTGAAGCGCTGTTGCCTTGGAGATGGTGTCAGACGCACGGGTTCTTCAATGATTACTTGACAAGAAAAAAGAGGCACATTAAAGAAACAGAGGGGAGAGACAGAGAGCACTGCTTGCAGTACGCTAATTATTGGGTGGTGGTGGTAGTATTGGGGGGGGTTGGGGGTATCGTGAATCTCACACAGAAAAATTTGCAGAACTGGAATGCCTGTCATTCACAAAGTTCCATATTATTTCTACGTTGTTGCTTTGAGTTACCAGTTAAAATGTAGTGCTGATATTCTCCCCAAATCTTAAAAAAAGACTGGACCTAGTAGGTCTGTTGCCTGAGAGTGGTGCTGGTATCAGGCTAGCCGCTATCAGACTCTACACACTAATGAAGAAAAATCTCTCTACCGATGTCTATCCAGTCACCAATCTGCTTTTTGTGAATTTGGAAGCTTCCATGTATCCTTGGCTCAGTTATCTTTTCATGTTCTTAGCTGAGATTTTTAAAAATTGTTTAATTGTATTTTTGCATGCGAAATTCCATATTCAAGTATCATAGTTAATCTAAACGATTGTTCTATTAGGATTCTTTGTCTTTTCATGCTATGTTTCTTGTATGATTGCACTCTTTGCAGCAATGTGTGGATGTATTATGCCTGTTTGCGTGCTAAATGTGGGAATTTTTCTTGTCATCCTTCATCTCCATCATATACCTTCTTGTTTCTGTGTCTTTTAAATTGCAACACTCATTCTCAAGAGAGCACACGGGTTACATGTTAGCTTTCTTCAGGTTTGTTTGCCGGAGGGGACTCTAGAGGAGCCAGAGCGACAGGATAGACGAGTTACATGTGACGGTTGGTTACCTAGAAAAAAAGAACAAAGACACAATAGGGGGAAAAGTATATTAAAGAAAGAAGTGGAAGAACTGGCCCTGTGAAAGCCAACTGCTTCTTCCTGAGCCTCAATTCTTCTGCCCAAATCGGGAGAGATCCCTGTGATCTCCTGTAAATCTGTGACTAAACACCTCACATTCCCAAGTGGAGGAACTTGTCTTAAACATGGATTCAATGGATTAAAGCTGTAGTATCTAAACTTGTTCTTATCTGCTGTAAATAAGAGACAATTTGACACTGACAAAGTGGAGCTTTTTAACATTTCACTGCAACGTTTATCTGGTCCACCTCAGTGTAGCTTTCTTTGATATAAAGCATCATGGGTTAAATTAAGGCTTTCACCAATAAACAATACTGATAAAGACAATGACATTAATGTTTATTTTAATTATTGTTTTTATTTATTTTTATTGTTATTTTAATTATTAATTAATGCCCCCTGTATCTGTCACTTAAAAGCTCTTGGTTTTCTGTTGATCTTTTCTGATTGGCGTCACGTAACATTTATTACGTTCGATTGATTCGAAGATTTTGAGATTTGTTAGATTACAGAAATTTGACTGTGTGCACTGTAACATATTAAATGCATTAAAAAATAGCTTGGTATCCACCAAAAAGACTTTTACAATTAAAAATGTACTATATCATTAAACTGCAAGTATTAGAGTAATTTTACCACAGGTAGGTAAGTCTATGGTAGGTCTTGATATGAACTGACTTAGTTACATTCACTTGCATATATAAAATTAATTAATTTTACCACAGGTAGAGGCAGAGTAAAATCACTGTAAAGTACAAACTCTTCTTGTGTTGCTTTAATAAAAACAACAATGATACAAACAATACCTCTAATATCTATCAAAAGAAATAATTATTCTGCAAAAAATAATGTTGATCATTAGATGGCTGCTTAATAACATAGTGACTAATATAATTATATATAGTGTTCTAAAATGGATTGAAATGTGACTTGTTCAATAAGAATTTACTGGTCTCTCCTTCCTTATTAGCTATGAAAGCCGTGATCAATACATGTTTCTTTCATAGTGGTTCATGAGTGTGTTAATGAGAGAGAATCGCCTTGCAGTCATGTTTTCTCATCAAGTCGATGTGAAGCCTGCATTTGCAGGGAGCTGTGAGGATGCTTGTCCTTGAGGGTCATGAACACATGATGGCAAATCTATAGCTATGGATTTGCCATGAGGGCAGGTCAGCGGGTCATGTGGATATTTGTTCCTGGTCTCTCATTGCTTACCTACAGTTAATTTTTACTGATAATTGCTATATGCATTCACAAATTCCCCTCGATTTGTTTTGCTTACTAACATGCAAACTGCACAACAGGGCTTGCATGATTGTGTTTTTTCAACTAATTATCCAGAAACGTAGTCTACTAGTTGGTGAATGTTTACCTTTTGTAAAGACATGCCACACTATAGTTTCTGTCAGCTTTTTCACAGATGTCAGTATTTTGGCTACATGCATTTATACTGAACTGAAGTAACACAGAGCATTACTGCTAGTAAGTCCAGTAAGCTTTCAAATAAATGACTGCTAGATTTATGTATATGTGCCATGCAGATCATTAGTAAAAGAATATCATCTTATTCCGAACATGTATGTTTATTTGTTTGCTATTTTTTCTGAGCTTTTGCATAGGTCTTGATATGAACTGACTTAGTTACATTCACTTGCATATATAAAATTAATTAAAAAAATTGAACTTAAGCATGTGTAATTAATGAATGGAAATTTCATTTAGGCATAAAGAAATACAGTTTGTATAGTATAAAAAGCATTTTGTCTATGGAGAGTCCCTGTACACAACAAGTGTGTGTCTGTGTGTGCAACCTGTGGGTGTAATGTTTAACGTCTTTTTGGCCTACACCAGCTGTCATGCGCCCTAATGGCCCTGGACATGACTGTGTACAGAGCCTCTTTCCAACGTCCTGCTTTATAAAGGCTACACCTGTGATGATACACTACTCCCTTCTGTGCTGTGCCTTGTTGCCTGCGTCGTACATGATGTTGTGTCTGTGACAGCTGATATGTTCAGATTTATTTTGTTGTAAACACAAAGGTATGAAAGAACAACAGATG
>JAUMHR010000075.1:6154408-6164630 GCA_032361145.1 Enteromius fasciolatus | reverse complement strand
TTGGATTTGGGGATCCTTTGCCATTCATCCTTGCAGATCCTTTCCAGTTCTGTCAGGTTGGATGGTAAACATTGGTGGACAGCCATTTTTATTTCTCTCCAGAAATGCTCAATTGGGTTTAAGTCAGAGCTCTGGCTGGGCCATTCAAGAACAGTCACAAAGTTGTAGTAAAGCCACTCCTTCGTTATTTTAGCTGTGTGCTTAGGGTCAGTGTCTTGTTGGAAGGTAAACCTCCGGCCCAGTCTGAGGTCCTGAGCACTCTGGAGAAGGTTTTCATCCAGGATATCCTGGATATGTACCCATGTACTTGGCCACATTCATCTTTCCCTCGATTGCAACCAGTCATCCTGTCCCTGCAGCTAAAAAACACCACCACAGCATGATGCTGCCACCACCATGCTTCACTGCTGGGACTGTTTTGGACAGGTGATGAGCAGTGCCTGGTTTTCTCCACTCATACCACCTGGAATTAAGGCCAAAACATTGTATCTTGGTCTCATCAGACCAGAGAATCTTATTTCTTACCATCTTGGAATCCTTCAGGTGTTTTTTAGCAAACTCCATGCGGGCTTTCATGTGTCTTGCACTGAAGAGAGGCTTCCGTCGGGCCACTCTGCCATAAAGCCCCGACTGGTGGAGGTCTGCAGTGATGGTTGACTTTCTACAACTTTCTCCCATCTCCTGACTGCATCTCTGGAGCTCAGTCACAGTGATCTTTGGGTTCTTCTTTACGTCTCTCACCAAGGCTCTTCTCCCCCGATAGCTCAGTTTGGCCGGACGGCCAGCTCTAGGAAGGTCAGTTCTATCTGTGAGCTCATCAGGCATGATTCTCATTTGCTCTGACATGCATTGTGAGCTGTAAGGTCTTATATAGACAGGTGTGTGGCTTTCCTAATCTATTCCAGTCAGTGTAATCAAACACAGCTGGACTCAAATGAAAGTGTAGAACCATCTCAAGGATGATCAGAAGAAATGGACAGCTGAGTTAAATATATGAGTGTCACATCAAAGGACCATGTGATATTTCAGTTTTTCTTTTTTAATGAATCTGCAAAAATGTCAACAATTCTGTGTTTTTCTGTCAATATGGGTGCTGTGTGTACATTAATGAGGAAAAAAAAATACTTAAATGATTTTAGCAAATAGCTGTGAAAAATAATGCGGTCTGAGTACTTTCTGTACCCACTGCATACAGACACAGAGGATCTGTTGCACAGGAGAGTGTTATGTTTTGACAAAAGTAAGCGTGCCTCTCAGATGTTCCCTGGCTAGGATCCCAGGGAAGTGCCGGTCAAGTTGCTTGAGAAGTGGGTGGCTCCCTTGAATGTCACCGTGAAAGACAGCCCTACATTTCCTACATCTCTCTAATCCACAAAGAGAAGGAAAAAAGGGCTAGGGCATGTCCCCATCAGAAATGCAAAAGTTGTTCCATAATGTACAATTTAAATTCTCTGCTATGTATTCATTTGTTCTGACACTGCTTTTATACCTTCAAGACAGAGTAGAAAAATGGCAGCAGCTGTTGCTTTGTCTTGTTTTATTTCATATCACTTCAATATTCAATCTATGAATTCACCATATAGTCATACCAGGGTCATTCCTATGTTCCCAGACAGGGTCCTGTGTTCCCTAGATTTCTATGGAAATAATAAACATAGGACAAATGTCCTATGTTCGCAAGTTCCCATGTTCCTAATGGCAAATAATGAATACATGACAAGGGATGTTCTCATATTTCTGTCCAAATATGAAAATTAAAAGAAAAAAAACCCTATTACTACACTTCAGAAACATAAAATCAATTGTAACAAAAAAAAAAAAAAAAAAAAAGAATTAAAAGATAAAAGAATAGTATTTTGTGCACAATTCAGTGCGGTTATTAATTATGATGCATGCTCCTTACCAGTTGGAGGCAGTAATGCACCTTAATTTTTATGCCAAATACCACTAAACTGCAGAAGAGGAACAACACTGGAACCATAGAACCCTGGGAAAACAGATTTGCTCACATCATAGAAAGTAGCTTACAAGCAGATAAACCAGTGATGGAGGTATCTGCCCTACTTAAAATACAGACTTTTGCTGTTTATGCTGGCTAGTTCTAATTTGAGGCTGATAAAACCACAAAGCCATACTGCTCACTAATTTCTGTAATTACATCTTTCCAGTGAAGCTGGTATACTAGTTGAGATGCTGATGAACACAGCACACTACTTTCCTAGTGGGTTTTGGAGGTTGCGCCTAGTTTTATTACAGGTTTTTTTATTTTTTTTATTTCATGATATCTGATGTTTTGTGTTTATATTTCTTATTGAATGCATGTTTTTGATATAAGCAAGTGTGTTACTGACAGCGTCCTTAAGGGGTATTATGAACTCACTGGTGAATTGTGAATCCCTGGTGGGTGAGAGTGCTGCCCCCTGCTGCTCATTTAACTGAATTTCACATCAAGACATAATATTAATTAGTATTGCGCTATTCGCAATACATATTTTTTCTTAGCTGTTTTACGGGAATTATTTTGTAAAGTATATATTGCGTAATATTCATAGGTTATATTACATCACACATATCATATTTTCATCCACCGTTGAGTGTAGTGTCTTGCTTAGTTATTGATATCTAACGTAATTTTGTGTGAAGAGAATTTAATTCGAAAAAGTGGCACTTAATGTGGGGTCCGCCCGACCCCTGAGAGCAGGTGCTCGTTACCCCTCCCCCTTCTCCTCACTATACTAAAGTGTTATCTCATGAATATCAATTTAGTCACGCTGACGTAGCCACGTAGCATGCAGTTACGCACTCCAGTTGATGTAGGAGGATTGGTTACGTCTTTCCCCTGAGGCGGGAAACTCCTCACGTAAGCCCTGCCCACATCAGACAGGAAGCTCCTCCCCTCACCGGCTCCGCTCGGCTCTCCGTCGACGAGTGTGTCAACAATGTACTGCCGAACGCTGTGATACGATGGATAACCGCGTCTCCTTTCCATTTATAATACGGAAATAGGATTTTACTCTCTTTACAGGTGAGAAGATTGTATATTTATTTATTTATGTATTATAGCGCTTTAAAAATTGATAGTCTAAATGGTGGCTTTATATAAGGGTAAGAGAAGGAACCGTCGCAGTATAAAGAGAGTCAGCGCTCAACGAGAACGTGCGTGTGTATTGTGTGTGTGTGCGTGTTGGCGCGCGCGTGTGTATTGTTTAGTGTGTGCGCGCGTGTGTGTGCGTGTTTATGTATGTGTGTGTGCTTTCATTACGCGGACGAATAAACATTTATCTCAATAGGATATAGCTTGCTTTATTTTTTTTCTGAAAATAAGCATAAAAACAAGTGTTAGAGTAGCGATTATTAGAGTCATAGCCAGGGCTGTGTTTCAAAACCTAGTCTGCTCCCTTTCTAGACAGCTGCAATTAAGGGCGTCATGAGTCAGCGACTGATGATGCTACTATGATATCCTAGAACGCAGCTTTCTAGGATGAGAATTTACAGCCCAGATATTGTACTCGCTGTACAATTATCATAACAGTAAGCTTATTCATTCTCATTACTAATTCATTGCGTTAATAGTGGTGTCCAATAAACATACAGTTTTTTATGCGGTTTAAAGTGTTCTATCTATCTATCTATCTATCTATCTATCTTAGCCCCTGCCTTTATTTGTAAATAAATAAATACATACATACATGCATACATACTTTTGGGTCACGTGCCCTGATCATGTACAGAATGAGTGATGGTGCATGGGAGATTTGTTTGTAGTATGACACTGTCTCATGGACATATACCGCTGTATATTGAGTTCATTCATTCACATATCCTAGCTTAACGTTCTAGAAAAGCTTGTTTACATAAAGGGCTACAACAATATTTTCAACAGTGCATAATTTGGAAAACGCTTGGTTATCTGTTGGTTTGTGGAAAGCAGAGTCTCTTCTGATTTCGTTTACTATTCTTTTATTCCAGTGTCTGTGTTGTTGTAACGCCACTTGTCACTTTTTGAACGTGATGACAGTTTGTCGGCAGTAAAAGGCAGCTGTGGGTCTAGTAAAAGTAATTAAGCCTGCCGCTGTAATCTCTGGTGTTTACATTGAGTGCCTAAAGAAAAAGACTGACCCAGTTTTGCATGTCCTCATCACAACCAAATCCTTGAAAAGACTTCCAGTAGAGCGGTCGCTAACACACCCCTGCGTTTGCATGTGTTTCCATAGCCCTATGCCGGAGGAGGCACGGCACATTTGCCTTTTTTGAACTAACATTTGACTAACTCTCAAAGCCATGACCTTACTCTCATGTCAGTACGAATGGACGCAGAACAGCACTTCGAATCAGCTTTCTTGATGAGATGTACTGCAGAACTGCAGGCGGATTTGATTGTAATGAGGCTGTGTTCCTGCCAAGTTTTTTCTTCTTCTTATGGACAACAGATTTTCTGGAATAATTGGGATGGGTATTCTCTTCGGGTGCCCACGTGGGGGTCCACATGCTTGTCGATGGACGTTCTTGTGTAGAAAGATCAACAGGAAGTGGCAGAGCAGCTGTGTCAACATGTCGTAAAGCACCTGTCTGCTGTGGGCCGTTGCAGAGGGCAAACCCCCGCTGAAAAGCTCACAGACACCCCCTGCTGCCCTCTCGAACCCTTGTCCCCTCCCTTTTGCTCCTTTTTTTTATGTACCTCTTATGGAACCAAATGAGTGCTCTCATCTTTGTCCTGTGGTCTCTGAGCACACTGCCCTTTATATCTCTTCACATAGTATGCAGCAAATTGCTAGCAGATTTGAGTGTCTTGATCTAGAAAATGCGATGCCTACAGGATGGCCAATTTTTTATCAGTTTAGAAATTCACATACCAACCTTATTTTGCAACATGGAAGTAAGCTTTTTTTCTATGTATGCGCAAGACTTCCGATTAATCAGCAGATATGTAAATTGCTAAAAGAATAACCAAATGCAGCAAATTGGGTTTAAAATGCACCACAAACCATTTGATAACAAATACGGGTTTACAATATAAAGTAGTATAACAAACTGTTGTTGTACAGCTAAAGCAAATGTAAATGGATGACACTAGAAGCCTCACACAAACAAGTTACATATCGCTTGAAGGATGTCCTGCCCTTGAAGGGCCAGTTTCTAGCCTTCTTCAACACACCAGCCTAGTCATCCCGAAGGCCTTGCTTAGCTAGTCCAAATGTGTTGTCTTGCAGGTTAGAGCTAAACTTCCAGAACCATTATTGGACATCGCTGACACACATGCTTAACTGATTTATACAGTATTTACTCAATATATACAAAGCGGTGTTTGCAAAAATGAAGGAATAATTTGTGATAATGTTAAAAATGTAACTTTGAATACAGTGAAATGCAAGCAGTTGAGGCTTCTGCAGTGGAAACATTGTTTTGTATATTTCACACCTCCAGCCTCGCTGTCTTTTGTTAACCGCAAGGCACTTTCGGTATACTTTTGACAGACTTCCTCTTTTCTTCTCTGTATTTGCGTTTGATGTTCTATGATACAATATCTACAGTTCGCATATATTCGGTAGGAATATGATGCAGTGTTTTTTTTGTTTGTTTTTTTTTTTACTTTCATTCATCCAAACATTAAACATCAGCTGTTATATGAACAGCATAAATGACAAGAAACTAGAGGCATAACCATGTGCTTTATTTTTTAATGTAGTAAAAACGAGAAGGGATTGTAACCAAAAGCTCTGTTATTTGGTTATGTGTCTAGTTTCACACTGTCTTCCGATCATCACCTACATGTGTGGTAGCGCCCTCTGGGGGTTGTGTTTGAATACACTGACTGAGCACACACTTATTTTCTCGTTTTGTGTGGCTGTACCAAACCACATAGCGTAGGTATGAATAGAAACCAGCTAAGTGAGCACTTCCTGTGCAAGCTGTAGCTACGAGGCAGTCACACAACAGACCACACGCGCGCTCAAGCAACCGTCAGTTACATATCGTTCAATCTCGTGACGACCTCAGCTCACAGAGAGAGTGTACTCTGATTTGCCTATCCGCCCTAGTCAAACACAGCCTTATCCCTGCATATGCAAATGCTTAGGCATGCTGGGTAATATTCAGGGCGGGTGGCGACGGGCGTCCCCGGCTCACAGCTGTTATCTGATGTTATCTTTGACACCAGATCGGCCTCAACATGTTGCAGCATTCAGCATCCGCGACCTGGAAACCAGACCTTTTAACTGTCAGCACCTTCGTATCAGACTCAGCAGTGTTGTGTGTCACTCAAACATGCCAGAGAAATCATGTTTTCAAGGGTGAATTTGATGTGGTGTAATACAACAGTAAAAGAAGCTTATAGCTTTAAAGACAACATATGACACATTAAATGTTAATTTTGATCGAATCTTAAGCTGCCTTTATAACATTTTCACACGAAGGGCTTTACATGTTTTTTTGTTCAATCAGAGGATCATCATTTTGACCAAATTGTCTGTCCTATAAAAGATTCACAGTGCTAAATGCAAGCTGTAAAGTACAGTAAAAATCTAAAAGGAGGACACAAATTTAATATTGTTACGTTGTGTTGTTTTTTTGCCTGTCATCAGTTTTCAGGGAACACTGGATGGACAACCCAGTGGATTTGAACTGCTTTGTGCGCGTGTGTGTGTGTGTGATGTACAGCAGCAGTTTTGGCCTCAGACACGAGTGTTGAGAACACAGCAGCAGTGTGTGACAGTAGCTGCTGTAATCCCTCTAGTGGCGATAAGACACAGCTAAACAAATGCAGCGAGAGCGGCACTGAAGCTGGAGATAAGACACACACTTGCCCGGACCTTGCCTTATCAGCCCAGAGTTCATACAACATGGCGCTCACTCTGTTTGTGTTGTCCAGGTCTGTGACCGTCTTGTCTTGGTGTGTAAGCTTGTTGGAGGGCTCGAGGGTCAAACGGTAGGGTGAAACAGCAGGGTAGTGGGGAAGAGATTAAAGTCACACTATCACTTACGGCTCGGCCTCCACTAGTCTACTGTCCTCAGCTGACAGGAAACCCTTAGGGGCCACAACAGTGGTGGCCCAAAATCCTCTACACCCACACAATGCACAAAAAGGCAGCATTCTTTACTCCTTGCAGTGCTCACACACTGTTGTTCTGCTATTGCTGTCTTCAATAGGCTGTGTACATGGGACACGCACACACACACACAGGAGAAAGGCTTCATTATGAACCACCTGGAAGTGCCACAGCCAGCTGCCAGATCAGCTGAATGTCATATGGTGTGTATCTGTGTGTAAAGCTGCACGGCTGAAGTAGCTCATGTATTTCTTTCTCTCTAGCAGCATTTATCAGTCCCATATCTGGTGATTCCAGAAAGCACTAGTAACTTTTCAGAATTGATACATTACTCACAATTCAACTCTTTATCTACTGATGATGATCATCACAGCTGTAATTTGATAGTTCAACAAACTAGCACAGGATAAGTAGTATATTTTGCAGTTACTGCAGTGTATACATACTTTATCATGAGGCATGTCTTTATTTAAAAATAAATTTCTACATTTTGTTGCTTACTCAGTATCTATCCAACAAAACATCCTAGGCCTGAAAAAGAGTAAAAAAGGGTGAATGTGTGAAATCATCTAATGTATCAGTCAGCATATGTGCAGTCTGTTGCTGTGTGTGTCATACAGATGAGTCTGCGTAGAGTTGTAGATAGTGCTCTGTGGAAGGGGAGTGTTGTGTTGGTTTTGTGCAGACTGTAGTTTCCCTTTTGCTATGTGTGTGGATCTGTGTGCCATCTCATCTATTCACACTACAGTGATAAAACCAGTCATTCAGGGTCAAGCATGTGTTTGTATGTCTGAGTGTGTATCCTCGCACACTCTCCCCGAGGGCCATGTTAGTCCGAGTCACGCACACACACGGGTAATTCCAGATGAATGACAGTAGATAGCTCTGTCCTGCAGATCTGGACTGCTTTAATGAGCTGATAGGCAAATCTGTTGCTGGTTAAAGATTAAACGCTCTCCAGGGCAGCACACCTCTTATCTCAGCAGTAGGCCGCAGCATAGCGGAGCCACCGGGATTATTGTCTCTCTGTGTTTACGCATGGTCGGGTCAGACGTGGGCTGCTCACTAGAGCCCTTGTCTGCTTTATACCTTGGCCTGTGCTTGTAATTGTGTCTAAAAAGCAGTGGCTCTTCAGCATTCACATTACAGCACATCAGTAGATTAGTTAAGATTCGTAAACACTTACGTGCATCAATGCTCGTACATGGGTTAATAAAAAAAAAAAAATTATGCAAATAACAGACACATGAATGATTAAATACAGTCAGGATCAAAGAGAGTGTTTAAAACTGTTTATGAGATTTTGAGCTGCTGTCTCTTGTTTTTGTTGCGTTTGTGGTATCTTTATTGTCTGATGAGATATCCAAATCGCAACATGCAGATCGACAGATGCTGTCAGATCTACTCTCTCTCTACTGGGTAACAGCACGTCAGTGTCACAACAGAAACAGAATATGAGAGAATTTAGCTAATTTTGGATGATTTAAAAAATAAAATAGAGCTGTACATAAAAACAAATTGTGTTTCTCTGTGTGAAAACGGCGTAGTTTTGTCTTCTATGCATTTTCAAGAATGTGGTTTTTTGAGTGTCTTCCATTACACTATAGAAGTACAGTCCACATCAACTTTATCTGCAGAACTTCAGAAAGAGTTAATTTCACTAGCGTTTCACTATTTTTTTTTAGAAAAACTGTTTTCATATACAAAAGGTCTTCATGAAACCTCTTCAAAATAATGTTTAACTTGAAGAACCTGAGACTTGTGAACCTGACAAATTACTTTTTTACCTCATTTTACCATGGATTCGTTTGCAAAAAGGCTCAATTTAATCTAGGATATTCAGAAAGTTTGAAGTGTTGGGGTTACTCCAGGACCAGAATTGGGAAGCACTGCCCTTTATGTATCGTAGTTTGGTAGGGATGAAGGAAATAAGGATCTCAAAAGTAGAAGTACTTCAGTACCGCGTCAATACTAAGTAGCAATACTAATCTGCATTGGTATTACCAAGGCAAAAATCCACAAGTGTTGTGTGTAAGGTACTTTATTGTATAGTTCCTCCCTCACCCCTTTCTCTTCATATCTCTGCAAGAAAGCTGTGACCATCAACAGGAGGAAAGAGAATTGAGTCATTGTGGCCTACGGCGATGACTTCTAGACTTCAATTTAACCCTTTGTGTCCTGCACACCCCTCACACAAACACTTTGTCTTTGTGTTGGCTGGTTGAGCCAAAGGCCCTGAAAAAGTCTATGTACCTAAATTAAAGTGTATCATACTGTAGTCATTTCTGTGCTTAAAAGAACAATAATCCATTTGCTAAATATGACAGAAATGTTGGCACACTCCTGCAATAGTGATGGGTGTAAAATTGAGGGATTACATTTAATGTAAGCAGTACATCTGCTGTAAGCAGTATTAGCTGTTGTGATAAAAAGGTGCTAGATAGTGTGTATCTACTTAAGCTACCTAAGATGCTTAATCAGTAGTGCAAGGAAGTAGTTTTACATGTTACAGCATCTTATGGACAAGGACTGATCCCCCATATGTGGGTGCTTTTAAGTGTTATATGAGTATAGTAATAATGTGATTATTGTTCCTGTCACTCCAAAATAAATGGCACCTAAAGTTGCTGATTCATGGTCCCCTCCTATATGAAACACAAACAACCAGAGTGAAGGGATACATGCATTTTCTTTTTGGATTAAAATGCTTTTAGTGGTAACATTTTTTTGCTTGGTTTAAAATGCGATTAGTACTTGTTCTCATCTGCCTTGCTGTTTATATAGGGGGTGGAGCACAGATGTGCCTTTGAGAGTGCGAGACTTGGGGGAAGGAGATTGTTGCAGTGGAAGAGAGCATGTCAGAACATGCCACCACCTCTGGATCAGGATCTTTCTAAACACACAGAAAGAGGGAGAAAAGGACAGGGTATACCCTCCCCCGTCTCTCTTTCTGTGTTATCTCAGAGGGGCAGAGGAATTATGGGTGAAGAGGAGGAGGGTCATGTGAATTTGCAGCAGCTGCTACACTGAACGTTTCACTTGACGAAAAGGGATTGTGTTGTGTGTGCATGTGTGTGTTGCTTTATTAGATAAGCTCCAAACATTTTTTTTTTCTGAAAGAGTGACAGTTTTTGAACTGAGCAAACAGACTGTGTGTCTGTGTGTGTGTGTGTGTG
>JAUMHR010000075.1:6135419-6154308 GCA_032361145.1 Enteromius fasciolatus | reverse complement strand
TGTGTGTGTGTGTGTGTGACATTAATGTAAAGGTGTTGAGATTGTGTGCTAGTGTGTTTGCTCACAAGACTCCCATCTTGCATCTGTGATCTGGAATGTGAACACAGTAGCGCCGTACATCTGTGCCGTGTGAAGTGTCAGTCTGAGGATCAGCATTTCAGTGCTGCTGCTGCTGTTGTTTATTTCATTATTAATTGCTCTGAGCAGTTTGTGTGTAGTGCAGTGGCTGAACAGGTTTTCAGAGAGCTCCTCTGTATGTCTGTTTGTCTGTCTCTCTCACCCTGGGTTTGTACTGAAATGGCAGTTGATCAGCTCTAAGAACCTGCAGTTTTTACTACCGTGAAAGCAAAAGAGTGACTGAATGTTACTGCATATCCTGCCTACAAACAAACATGGAGCCTCTTGGTCATTTTGATTAACTTTATACATTGTGTTATCCGATTGTTATCATTAATCAATGGTGTTTTTCAACGTATCTCTTTGACAACCGCAAAAAGCCACATTTCTCACACAAACACTACTGCACTTTTGTTGTTGCAAATCTTCTAACTATGCAAGAATTTAATTGGGGGTAATATTTAATTGCAGTGTCTGTTAATTTGGCTGTCTGTGAACATGTCAAACCAGAGACTATGACTGTGGATTTTAGCCTAAGATTATATGAATCTTTTAGGATTTTCAAAATTTCTTTTAGAATCATGGCCAAAATCGCTCAGTGTAAGCTGGGTTTTGGTCCAGATTTGGTCCAAACCCTTCACTCTGTGTATGGGTTGCAAAAAAATAGTTCATCCTATTTTTATCAGTCTAAAATGAAACAGACATGGCATGTTTAATCTGTTGATGATGTTTTCATGTTTTGGTACGTACTTGTGTATGTGTGTGTGTGTGTGTGTGAATGCTGGAGGACAGACAAGCTGACCTTGGGCATAATCTTTGACCTCTTCTTCTTCACCTCTGTCCTGCAGCTGTTAGGGTCAGACGGTGTTTTTTTTTTTTTGTTTGTTTGTTTTTTGTGTCAAGCTGTTTACGTCCTCAAACCATCAAACCGCCAGTGTTAGGGTGATTCTAATATCTCACTCTGTTTCTCCATCTTCTTCAGGCATGAGCCATGAGCCAAAGTCACCATCGTTAGGCATGATTTCCACAGCAACCCGCACCACGGCGACAGTCAGTCCCCTCACCCCATCTCCCCTCAACAGTTCTATTGTGCCCAATGGCAGTCCTGCATCTCAGTCCGCCCACTCGGGATTTGCCGCCGCTCTCCGCAAGCTGGCCAAGCAGGCAGAGGAACCCAGAGGTAAGCTGTGACCCCCTGACATTTGATCCCCGACCCATGTGTCAGTGCTCCAAGGACACAGATGTACCCTGGGTGCCGTCTCTTTATTTCTATGATAATGACCCTTTAGTGGAATTCAAACTGGACTGAATAAAGTCTGGTTTTCCCTGCAAATCTTGGTCATGCTGAACTACAGTGGCATTATCTCAACAGGATCAGTAGTTCATTTCTCAGGTCATGATCCAATGTTGTTGGCTCCTAGGGGCCCAAAAGATATTAAGTGAAATAACTGTATACTGAGCAAAGATTTCATTTTTCTACTTCTAAAGCTATTTATTATGTTTGGAAAAAGTTCTGTTAGATAAAGTACCCCACCCCCTAACACTGCACATCTTGGCTGCGAACAAAAGCTAAAAAAATGCTGCCTCTACAGGCTGTGTATGGAGGTAGGAAGGCAACAAGGCATTTCCGAATGCAGTGATCATGTCACATCATGTTTGCTGAGAAACCTTCATCTGATTTTTGTAGGTAGCATAATGGTGTCCTGTGAGTTTGATTCTGTAACAGTTGAGCTATGGCATCTGAAAGCTTTATTTTTGGTCAGTTTGTCTATAAATATAAACGTTATTTCCACATTCAATGTAATTTCTAGCTAGAAATTAGTACTATAGAAATGTTAAATTTACTTATTATTATTATTATTATAATGTCTCAGAAGTATACCTGAAATTGTTATTGGGTGGTACGCTGCCTGCAGAGTCATTATCTGATAGGGCAACATGATAACATGGTATGTTCAAATGATCATCAAACAGTCAGTAACTGCTGTCAACTGTTTGGTTACCAGCATACTTAGAATACAGAAAAGCTCTCATACAGAATGACTTGTGTAAATGATAACAGATTTTCCATTTTTGGGAGAACAATCCATTTAACTGTTGGACTTAAAGAAGTAAGCAGTTTGGGCCAGATGCTGCTGCTTTTCTGTGTGCCCACAGAGAGTGGCATTTTCTACATGTATGTTCATCTTGTGTGTCTGTGTACACAGGGAATGTTGTTTGTGTATGTAGCCTAAAGAAGGTACACATACATTCTCTACATGGTGCTCGGCTGTGTTTGTAGACACTGTCTCAGCAGGGAAGCAGTCTTTAACAGTCTGCCAGAATACCACATGCTTCCTGTCTTCTCTGAGTGCTCTTCAGCAGACCCAGAAAGAGCTGTCCACATAGAGAAAGCTTTGGTGTGAATGGATCCAGCACCCTGCTTTTAATTTTATTTAACCTAATACATTGTATGTAAAATGGATTTAAAAGACCACAATCGGGGTGGCACAGTGGCTAGATGTCTGTGACCCCGTCTCACACCAAGAATGTCCCCAATTCGAGCCCCAGCAGGTGTGTGGAGTTTCCATGTTCTCTCTGTCAGCCTGGGTTTACACCAGGTACTCCAGTTACCTCCCACAGCCCAAAGACATGCAAGTCAGGTGAAATGTAGATTCTAAAACGTCCCTCCCAACTTGTGTGTAAGACGGTCCTAAAACAGGATGACTTGTGTATACTGCATATATTCAGTATCAGTCTCACCACACGAATACGCTGTTTTCATTCAAATGAAAGCTTAAATAAATGCAGAGGACAAATCCATGCGGCACAGCTGACACAGAACAGCATACACAGTTTGCATCCAGTGGATACTCTCTAAAATTGTGGTACGGAGACAAAGAGGAGATAAATTGTTGAGTAAAGTCATTATTTGTGTGTTGTTTTTTTTTTAATTACTTTTCTGGGTCTTGACAGTGTAATTTACTTGGTAGTCAGTTGGACAGTCACAAGCCTCGCGGTTTTCATTAAAAATATCTTAAACTGTGTTCTGAAGACAAACTGCTTCAAGTAGTCTCTGAATTTGAAAAAGTTTGTGAGATAGGCTACCTGACAGTTAATGAAGGATGAAATGAGATTGAGACACTATCCAAACACCCACCTTTGCATCCAGATGCACATTTACGTGCCTCTAAATATCAATTAAAAAGCAAACTCTGCTTGACCATATTGTATCTTCCTTTGTGAGCCATTGGGTGGTTCTTGTTCAGGATAGACTGCAGGGTGGAGTTGTTATGCTGATTCTTAGCACTAGTACTCATCTAGCTGTGTTTCATCACCTGTGTTAACTCTGCCTTCTGTTTCTCTTTCTCATTGTGTCTGTATCTGTAGCCCATCTGTGGGTGGCTTTTAAAAACAGACAGTCGATGCACATTATGATTAGGTCACTCTCACTGTTAAAAACAGCTCTAAAAACGCCTCTTCCCAGTGTCTGTCTGATTTGTCTCCAGTCCAGACAGCTGTAGGTGGGCCGCATGAGCTAACAGACTGGGCAAGTGAAACGGGTGAGTGACAGTATTCTGAATAAAGGCAAGGACGGGTGTAGGCTGACTTCAGTAAACCTACATTTCCTGCTATGAGATTTCCTGTTAAAAACACATTGTACTTTGGAGTAACCTGTGAAAAAATTAATTAATTAATTAATTGTTATTTTTTTAATGTATGTTAAATAAATATGTATACCACACAAGCTAAATGATAAATACCTAAATAAGGAAACTAAATATATATTATTTCAAAATGCAATAATCAGTACTATGGCATTTATTTCATCAACACATAAGTAAACGGTTTTTATTAATTTACTAATGTGAGTAATAATAATTTATTGGATTTATATATAAAATATATTCATTTACATTTGTTTTACAATTAGTTATGTATGCGAGTATGCACTTGTGTATTTTTTCTTTAGTTATTTTCATAGTTGTCTGTATTTCAAAGTTACATTTTCTCCTCCAATATGATAATCAGAGGTGGTCCAATTAACCCTGTTGCCTATACTCAAAATTGGATTACAAATGCAATTTATTTCCATTACATTATTACACAACCATTTCTTTCTGAGATAATTGGATGCAATGTCAATGTCAAATGTTTATGGTTGCATATAGACAATATTAGGAAAAAAAGTTGCAGTATGCAATACACAAGTATTCATTTCTAAACACGGCCAATCTGTCTCTCTCACAGCAGGTGTGGTGTGTGTGATTAATTAACTGCTCCTTGTGGACTTGGATATTAAAGGGCTCATCCTTTATCCAGCAGAGGCAGAGACACAGGAGTAGAGGGGAGAAGTAAGTCTCTAGTTCTGGTTGAAAAGAGGGAGCAGCAGACGTGGCCCTGGGGGGTAGGGGTACCCTTTTTTTTTGGTGGCCTTCCATCTGTAGAAACAGGCTGCATACATGACACAAGATATTATATATTTTTGACACAAGATATTTTAAAGATATTGATTGGAAATAGAGCAGTCCTAAAATGTGACACAAGTCCAGCAAGGATGCACAAAGCAAGATAAAGAGGTTTAATTCATTTAATGCTGAAATGAATAGATAATAGGGCATTTTAATGAAGCTATAACTTTTTTTTCTAGTAATGGTTGTTTTCTAGTAATAGTAAATGTTGTGTATTTTTATACTTCATTACAGTATTACACCTGGAAAAAGATGTGCATTTGTGTAGCGTGTGGATTCACTGCCCAAGTAGAATGCATAGAATTAGGCCCAATCCCAATTCTATTTTCTACCCCTTTGCCTACCCCTCGCCCCTTGCCCCTTGAAATAAAGTGGAAAGGGGAAGGGTTAAAAATTTTCCCCTAAGAAATGGGACACCACTACTACACTGTTATACATCATCATCCATTGTCACTAGCTCCTAACGGTACGACAGAGGACATGCGCCGATGTAAGCACCGTTCATTTACACATATGGCCATAAGCGAAACAAAACAATGTGTAACCACATGCAGTCAAGTCACCGGGTATATGACATAAAAATATATTTCCTAATATTGTGCAATCGGTGCTATCCGCTAGCAAACTTTAGTGAATGTTTTGAACATTTCTTTCCAGAACATCACCGTAAACCCAAACACAAGACCAATGGGAATATACATATAATGAAAAATTGTCAGAAAAATCCTTATTAATCGCAAAGATTACTTACATTTATGGGTCTACTTACTCAAGTGAGCAGCCATGTTGGAAATTTCTCTTAGTCCTTCGTTTAAAGTGAGGTCCTGAAAAATCTTCGTTTTGAGGGCTATCTAGCCCTACCCCTTCAACCAAAAGAGAATTGAGACACCCCTACCCCTACACGTGAACGCGCCAAACAGAGGGGTAAGGGAAAGTGTAGGGGTAAGGGATAGAATTGAGATTGGGCCTTAGTCTCTTATGTGCCTTAATCACAACTGAGAGCCAGCTGTGGAAAGAACAAAACTGATGTGTGTTCAAATGGTCATGATATCTGCTGTTTCACGGAATGACCCATGTAAATGCACCAAAAAAAAATGACGTGTGTGTGTTTGTGTGTGTGCGTGGGGCAGCATATGGACTGAGGCGTGTTGAGTTCTGCTCTCACACCAGGTGTGAAATGGGCTGTTTAATTAACTGCTGATGCTGTTCTAATGCAGCCTGAGACGCGTGTGTGTGTGTGTGTGTGGTCAGTGTGAGGTAGAGGTGGGTTAATAGACAAACCCTCAGAGAACAGAGATGCACATTAATCACACAGGCACACACACGCAGTCTCTCTCTCTTTCTTTGCAGTGTGAAATCTGTTCATTTTAGTGGCATTCAGAGCGTGACAGGAAGTGTTGGAACCTCTTGTCCATATATGGGAATGGCTTCCTCTGAGAGCAGCTTGCACAGACGCATCGCACTGAATGCATTTGAATATCATTAGCATCTCATAAAAGCATACCAGTTTGACTCAGATGGTGTGTGTGTGTCAGTGAGAGACCCATCTGCCTGTGTGTTTCGTTTGAAAGAAAAGATACCCATAAAACCTGCTTGAGAGAGATCTGATGCCTGCCTCTCTGTCCCACACACACATTCTCTTGTGATGATGTTTGGTGCATTAATGCATTACAGTTAATGCTGTAAAGACACATAAAATATAAATGTGTCTGACAGATCCACACTCACAGGAGCTGCAGGGGGATGATGATTTCTGATAAATGAGCATATGCCAGAGTGAATAAAGGACAAGAAAGCTATAAAGGCAGGGGGCAGGGGTATCTTGCTGCACATGTGCCTGCAGTCTTGCTGAATTATTCACTCTGTCCTGTGTGTCACAATGGGAGAAACAAATGAGAAGATGGTGAGAAATGGCAGCAGATGAGCAGCTATCAGTAATGACTACAGGCATCACACCGCTGTTGTGTAATAGGGAACTGCCTCTGTAGGCAGCAGTATTAAGCATCATAGGCATTACACTCCTGACATGAAGGTAACTAAATTTAGGCAAATTAATCACACTGCCTCATCCCATACCTGGCAGATGGTATATCATTTTAAACTTTCTGTCTTCAAGCAAGTTTGTGTGTATTGTGTCATGTCATTCCTCTGATGCTGTTTGTTTTGTATCATTCACTTTTACACACTCATTCAAGAGCTTCAGTTTTGGACTGAAATATGTGAAACAGTGGTTTAATCACTGATAAAAGAATCAAGTAAGATCAAGTGAACCAAAAATGGTTCTGAAATTAGGTAAAGCTCAGTAACGCATTTTCAAATAATTATTTTGTTTATCTTGTTTATTGTTAATTAGCACTAATACAACCTCTTAACCATCCTAACCCTTGAAAATAATGATTATTTCCCTCCCTATTGCAGTTGCGATGCTGCACGAGTAATAGTTGCTGGTTTTGGAAGAGAGGCTACGGTGTGTGTGTGTGTGTAGCCTGTGTTAATTGACTGAACGAGACAGGAGACGACACTTGAGTCTTTGGTACTGCAATTTGCTGTTGTAGATTCACTCTCACTCTCTCATTCTCTCAGTCCCTCTCTTTCGCTCTGTCTCTGCATGCATGTTTAATGGTGTGCAGCTGTAATTACTGCAGCAAGGGCCTCTTCACCTCTGCTCACCTTTGCCCCTCCTTTGGTGTTAACAAAAATCTTTGTGGCATTTCTCTTAAAAGCTTTCTTCTGAGAACACAAGCTCCTAATGTCTTCCCTCAAGAGAACCTATTTTATAGACATCATCTGTAAAATGTCTTGACACTCGAATGAACAGGGCTGAGGTGACTGAGAAGTAGTTCTTATTCAGATTGTTATCCCGCACAATTTTGAAGACATATTTTCTTTGCTGGGTAAAATTTATGTTATGTTACACTTTAGTATAGGGTCCAATTATAACTCTTAACTAGTTGTTGGCTGTTTATTATTACTTATAAAGCACATATTCTGACCATATTCTACACCCGTAATCCTACCTGTATATAGGTAAGCGAGATTAAAAAAATCAGTAATCGGTTAGCAATCAGACATCAGGGTGACAGCAAATGACGATTTCCTCCTAGAGCTCTCTCTCTCTCTCTCCATCCTACTACACACATACACACACAGAAAGCGTCTGGCGCAGGGTGTTGTGTTGGTACTTTAGGTAGGACCCACAAAATGGCCAATACATCGCAAACTGAAATAACATCAATGGATGGTTTTAATGTCAGCATCAAAACTAACATATAAAAACAGGTAAAGACCGCCCATGAATATTCATGACACAATAGTTGTTTCTGCAGACCAACTGCCCACTAGTGGTCGGGAGAGTTTCCGTTGTGTGGGCCACCGTAGGGTCCCCAGTGGTAGGGTCAAAGACCTAGAGTGTGCATACATTTAAAGAACTTGCATGCAATTAAAGCTACCCCATCCCTTTCAATAACCGTATCCTAATTCCAGTAACAGCATATGTGAATCTTGTGCGAGTTTTAACATGTGTTTATACAGTAAGCACTTTGTATCAAGTTTGTTGTATTTAAATACACCTAAGATACCGTACCCTACTATGCTGAGACATAGCGGTCAGTGGAAATGAGTAGAACCACAAAACATGTTTAGCATATGATGCAGTGAAAGTTAATGGTGGCTGGGGCTTGTGAACAATAACTATGAGTTAGTAATGACAATTTTATTTATTTATTTATTAGTGGAAATACTCTTTTAATATAAAAATATTCCACATGTGCCGCATGAGTTTTTTGTGCGTTGGCTAGTGTTTTGTTAGACCCTGTTCACCTCTTACAGTGGACAGACTCAGAGACAGATGGAATGTGTGTAGAGGTGCACTAATGATGACAGCTTTAAAGAGCGATGATTAAGCACTGGATTGTAATTGGCTGGATGTCCACGCAGATAAAGAATTCAGGACAAACACGCAGGACTTTCTTTTTTTCTCTCTCTCTCATCTGAGCATTACCTGTCATCTCTCTTCATGAATTCTCCTCCCCGTCTCCATCTAATGTTTGATGTAGGCTGTGTCTGTCTCTCTACTCCTCCATGAGGCATTTATATTTATATAGTATATTTTTTTCCACTTCAAACTAGTCAAAAATAAATGGGTGCGGAAATGTGTAAGAAGCTTGGGGCAGTGTGTTTGCGATGTGGGATTCAGTTTGCTTTTACTGATTCATCTCATGCAGAGATCACATGATTTTTGTTTTTAAGCATACAAAAACAATACTTATATAAATGGCATGAAGTGGATTACAGAAAGACAGAGAAACTGATTCTCTCTTGTTTCCTTTCATTTAGCAGGATCTTCCATCAGCAGCGAATCATCTCCTGTCTCATCTCCAGCCACCAACCACAGCTCCCCAGTCAGTACGCCCAAGCGAGGCCCCATGGGTCCAGTTATAGTGCCTCCTGGGGGCCACAGTGTACCCAGTACCCCACCTGTTGTCACCATAGCACCCACCAAAACCGTCAACGGCCTATGGAGGAGCGAGAGCCGACCTGTACGAGAGGTAAAGTTAATCATAATATACAAAATCTCTGTAAGACCCTAGAGAACCATCTTACTGCTATAAGGACAGCTTTGTATAGTGTCTTAGAATGCTGCAATTTATATTTAATGCAGTCTACCTTAAAGACCACCTTACACATTAACTTCACAGTCTCATCTCTAATTGTCGTGCCATTCAAATTTCATATAAAGACATTCTTTTACTGTAAAAAAACAATTCTTCTTTGTTGGAACTGGTTCTTCTTGAATTACGAAACTTGTATGATTCCATTAAGGCTATCTGTAAACATTTAACACTGGAATAGAATCTATTTTCAGTCATTTACACGTGCTTTATAAACACATAATCCTTTCTGGATTACAATTGCCATCAAAATAAAACAGTTGATTATTCTAGCTGCTCATATGCAACATAACCTACTACCAAGGACAATTTCTTTATTTTTTCAGAGACATAACATAATGGCAGCATGGTCAGAATTTTCCACAAAAACCTGCCCTGTACCACTCAAATTTGAAAACATTATTATAAGCTTTAGATTGTGAACCAGAATAAGTTAGGAGGATAAATTGGAGCTCTGGCTGATTATGTACTTGCTCAAAAATTGATTTTGGAAGCTTTTTTAAACCTTTTAAAAAAATGTAATACATCTTAGGTCATCTTCTTCCTCTGGCTACTTCTATGCTCACCCTGAAAAACTGGGGTGCTGGCAGTCAGCTGTGAGATTTGTGAGCAAGAGGTGTCTCTTCTCAGACCTGTCTATCTGTTGCTCCAGCTGAGGTTGAACACCTCTGACATCACACTTTATGATAGGAGGGGATTTAACTACACATACTAAGGATTTTGGGTCGGTATAGTTGAGGGAGAGGGGCAGGGGTACTCAGGCCATAGCTCTCACACACACACACTGAACAAAGAGCTCTCTGTCTGCTGTTCAACCCTTATTATTGAGAGAGAGTGTGTGTGTGTGTGTGTGTGCAGGGGGGTTAATCCCATAAACTAAGGTTCTATAGATTTCCCTGACTGCTTTGACCCTGACCCTCTAGTTACATAATTCTGCAGAGTGAGATACTATAGTGAATTACAAACTTTTTTTCTTTCACTTACTGTGATTTCAGCATGATTTTCCTCAATAGTTGTCACATACACGCTCGTGAGTTTTACTAAGAGTGTGGGGTCCTCGCTATGTCTGGTGTCTCTTCCTGCCTGACTGCCTGCCAGACAAAAGCCACTGAGAGAGACAGACAGAGAGAAAGACAGAGGAGCCAGGCATCAGGCAACCCAGGGCTCCATCACAACACACTCCTCTTTCATTTTTAATGTGCATAAGCCCCACTGCACACCTGTCGCCACACACACACACACACACATATTTATGTAGCTTTATAAAAGGACATGATATGTAGTTATGTTGTTTTTACATGATAATTATAATTTCTGGAGGCTAAGCTGAACCATACCCACCAACCAACCAAAGAAATCAAACATTTATTAAATTAATGTTTTGTGTGTGTGTTTATTGTATGTATTTATTATTTTGGGAATAATATATTTTGTGAATTTTGTCCACAAACATGGCTAGTAAATCAAAAAGTACACGCAGTATGTAAAGCACTCAATGATCAGATGTCATTGCATCTTGTCTAGAAAAACCTAAATGCCCAATCATGCTTATAAAGTTTTGAATATACAACTTTATTCTGTATGCTTATAGTATAGTGGTTCTCAAACTTTTTTACCTCAAGGCCTCCTCCTGTCCAAATCAGTACTACAGCTACATCAGTACTGATGTTTCCCCAACACATGTAATTTTTAATAATAAAAAATAATAATAATAATAATAATATACATTTGTCATAATCACAGTTTGTGGCCACAAGGAAGCTGTCCCCTCAACATAAGAAGTCATGACTATGACATAAGGTTGCCATTACCTTATTACAAAATTATCAGACAAAAGGATCAGGACAGTCTAAATATTATCCACAGCAAGTTTGGAGTCTCTAAAGGCCAGGACACACCAAGCCAACTTTAAAGAACTGGCAGGGAAGAAAGGCGATGGGGTTGTCACCTCTGCACTTGAATACACTGGACAGCCTACAGCCGACTGCAAACTAACACATGCTTTCTGCACCTGCATGAGATAAATTACCTGTCTATATCAGCAGCTATAAATAGTAAATATTCATCATTCAAAAGGTAAAACCAAAACAAAGATGTTCAAGATAAATGCAGTGTTTGCGTACCATTTTGAATATCAGTAAAATTGATCAGTAACTTTCAGCATTTTAAGCTGCCCATGTTGTTATAAAAATATTACGATATTGGAATGCTTCAGTAAGATCACGCAACATTAAAACAGCCTTTTGTCTGTGCCAGCTTCATTTACTGTGAAAGTGAAAACCTCATATTTTTCCTCATATTTTGACTGAATTAATTAAATAGCCAAAATTTGTTTTTTGTTGTTTTGTCTAGCTTTTTAAATAATTAGTATTAAAGTATTAAAGTTTTAAAGTTCAGCCATCAGTCAGCAACGGCCACCCTTCCTTTTCTCATAGGAGACTTGAGATGCAGTGCTAAATGGTCTCTCACTGTCACATCTTGTAATGATTGTTGTAATGATTGTAACGTTCTTTTCAGAATGCACCTTTTACTTTGCCGACATATTTGCTGCATTAGTGTGCACCTATAACTGATCACATCGTGAAGTTGATAAACAAGTTTCGGGAGAAGTGCTAATGCATGATTAGCCATGGCTGGCTCCGCATTTTTTCTAATCAGTCTAATCATGTTTCGTCCAATCATATTCTCAAGCTTTCCCGTTAAATAAGCCCACCATTAATTCATTCCCAATCTCGTTATGCATCCCTCCTCCACCCCTTCTCCACCTTTCGAGCCTTCCTTTTCTAGCGGACTAGCGGAGTTCGACCGGAATGCCATGCTCAGCCCTCGCTAGGGTTCAGACCACTAGGGCTCAGAGTTCACTGAACTTCCGACTCGCCCCCTGGACAGCACGCCAAACAAGCTATAGATATCATAAGGAAGCATGCACTCGTGAAACGTTATTGTTTGGCATAATTTATTCGGTCTTTTTTGGTTATTTCAATCAACAAAAGGGATTTATTTTTTGCTATTTTTGGCAGAACAATTTTGGTTGCCAAACGTTTTGTGCATCCCTATGGTTCACCATATTGAGGCCAAATTTTATGTGAGTCCGGTGCTGCAAACCTTATCGAATTTTGTTGACCATTTTGAATTGTAAAAAAAAGTCTATTTCACGAACATATTGGTGTCCTTGACACCATGCCCTATGGTACTCAAACATTTTAATGGAATTTTCAAAAGTGTTAATAATTTTTGTTCAATTCCTTCATGTCGAACATTGAAACTTCCTGTATATCATTTTAATCTTTGTTAAAGACCTTGCTGGCAAAAAGTGGTATATTTCATTTTGAAATATGAAACGGTTGTTGTTTAACGCATCAACGAATTTTCTGTGTTGATGCCAAACTGCACCTTAGACTGTATCTCTGGAAAGCTTTGACATATGGACACCAAAATTTGAATGTCATTGTCACCTTCCACTGACCACGCCATATCAGTTTAGTAACAGCGACACCTAATCCTCAACAGTGATAAAACTTTCAATCATATTTAATACTAGAATACTCATATTTAATCTAATACTAGATTAGATTTTCTTCAGCCATTTTTCCTAAAATTATGAATTTGTCTTTTGTCATTGATGCATTTAGTCCAATGCTGCAAGCCATGCTGACAAGAACTGTTTTGACTCATTTGTGTTTGGCCCCTTGATTGCTGCTTGCAACTATTATTTTGTTTAATTTAATTTAATTTATTTTACTGTCACTTTGTTGATGTCCTAAGGTAGAAAATATAAATATCTATATACCTTATTTACTCCTAAACGGTATACATTAGTACCTTAAGTGTACGTATTAGCAATATTACTTTTTAAAGGGTATTGCGTTACCTTTTTTTCTGAGATTGTAACCGCTTCCTTTAACTCCATCTAAACTCGCAATAAAGCACAGCCTTTCATAGTTTATTACTTAAACGAACAACCAACAGGAGAGAGATCAAATCGAAGAAGATCACAGCATTTGACAGCCCCAAAGATCTCTTTTAGCTTGAGTTATGTCAGTGTTAACTTTGAGATGTCCGACTAAGTCTGTAATAACCTCTGTCAATAACCTCTAAAGCTGCAGTTAAATGTCATTAGCTATGCCACACAATGCCAAACAAAGAAAAAGCAATGTTGCTAATGGCAAAGTCTTTGCTTTCTCCAACAGTCTGTTCTCCGCTCAATAAATGGATCAGGATGGGGACAGTTAGATGTCCATCTCAGGTTTATGTCAGTAATCTGTTATTTTAATTTATTTTGTCATGTTTAATCTACTTTTCTTAGTGGCAACACATTGGACACATCCTTCTCTACTTGCAAGAGTTTATGAGAGCGTTAAGAGAGGAAGACACAGATCAAGGGCCGCATGTGGGTGTGCAGTTTGAGTTTGCTTTGTTGCTTAGTGAAGCAGGTTATACAACAAGAGGTGAGGGAGAGGAAGTCACAGCATTAGAGGTGTTTCATATTTATGTTGCTTGCAGTTAGCGGTCCTCTAAATATGGCTTTAATGTGTCAACCTGTGAGTATGTCGATGTGGTTCCAGGTGTGAAAGTTCTCTGAATTTTCTTGACAGAGAAACAGACTTTAAGCAGTAATATATAGACCTTTAAATGTCAATATATGCTTCTATAAATTAATTTCAACTTCATTTTTTTATTTTTAAAAGCAAGATTCCCATTGAAGAACTGCTGTACATCAGTTGTCACTATGCTCTGCTATTAAATGTGCAAGCAGGATATTTTGTGTGTGTGTTTTGAAAAAGGAAGGTAATAAACATTTAGAACAACACCGAGTTAAGTAGTTAACCTAGTTCACACAGTTCCAATAAATTGCGATGGGTTAAATAAACTCAGCAAACTAAATAAGCAAGAGGAAAAACGGGACTACTCTCCAGGAAATATGCAGCAGTCATAACATTATTTTCCTCAGCATGGGAAGTAACTTACCATATTATGTATAGTATATAATTTATAGTATATTTATGGTATATAGTATATATGTATTATTTTTGCATGCCGTTTTTGCAACGACATAAAAATACATACATTTTTACTTTCGAGATTAATAATAACAAATAATAATAATAAAACTTATTAAAGCAATTAAAAACTGTGAGCACATCACAATTTAGAGCCAATCCAGTGTGCCTTTATTTGCCTAGGTAATGATGATTATGATTTTATTTGTTTCATCTTGATGTTTTATAGGGCTGGAACATAGTTTGTGGTGGTTTGCACCACATCAAGCACGAACATTTTTTGGCACATCTGAGAAGTGCTGAACATTTTGGAGTTTGCTTGAGGGTTATATGACAAGCATAAAAAGCTGTAATCGTGCGCTTCTGGCATAAAACTCTTCTTTTGTCTGTTTAGGCTGAGTCAGGTCCTCGAGGAGTCAGTCGGGACAGGTTAAGTTCAGAGGCTTCCTCTACCCAAGAAAAAGGAGGTCCCACTGTCCCAGCCCACCTAATTGGACACCCTTACGCATTTGGCTTGACGCCCGCGTCAGTGATGCAGGACTCACGCTTTCAGCCCCTTAAGTGAGTATTATACTGATGCACTGTGGGAAATTGAAAATGTTCAAATTAATATTAACAAAACTTAATAAAAGCTTTAAAAGTATTTGTCATTGTCAGTCCTCTGCCAATCCATGAATGAAATTGGCTGTGCCAAAACTTTATTCAGTTAAAAAATCCAAAAAATCATTTGGTCGTTTTTTGGAAACAAAGATTAAGTTCTCAAGGTGAATGCATACCTTGACTCTAGGGGGTTAAACGACAAAAAAAAGTCAAGAATCTTATTGTGATTATCGAGTCTTGCTTAAGTTGCAGTAGTGAAAGCAATAACTAAATCAGAATTTATCAAAAACTAGTTTATGCCTTTATCACTAGCAGAGTAGACCATTTCAATGGATTTCTCACTGGCTTTCCCATGACCATTATACAGCTGCAGTTCATACAGAATGCTACTGCCAGAATTCTCACTAGAACTAAAAGGCCTAAGCATATTACACCAATCCTCAGGTTCTTATATTTAATTCCAGTTACATTAGGATTTATATTAATGTATTATTACTCATTTTATAAATTACAAAATGGCCCAGGACCGCAATACATGCATATATGCTCACTGAATATAAACCCAACAGATTATTAGGATCATGTCAGTTAGAAATACCTAGGGTTCACCCAAAACAAGGGGAATCCACTTTCAGCTATTATGTCAGCCACAGATGTAACCAGCTGCTAGAAGGGATTACATGTGCTAAATCAGTAGCCGTATTTAAATCCAACTTTAAAGCACATCTCTTTAGCTGTGATCAAATTTGTTCACTTTGAATTACCATTGTGTTGGTGCTATATGAATAAACTTGCCTTTAACACATGAAAACATATTGTAAAGTGTTACGTTTCCGCTTTATCACAATTTTGTTCATGCTAAAAAGGTGCATGGAGAGGTCCTAAAACCAGACACCCCCCTTTTTTGTTTTGTTTTAATTGGGCTATATTGCTTTAAATTGTCTTTCTGTGTTTCACTGACAGCCTGCCCCGTCAGATGCCCCATGCCGTGCCCCCAGCCAGTGTTCCTGAAGAATATCTGAGGGGGTTTCGTCCTTACGCCACAGCTGAGGAGCTCCGCATGTCCTCTTTACCCTTGGGGCTTGATCCTGCCACTGCTGCAGCTGCTGCTGCCTACTACCACCCTGGATATCTGCCCCACCCCTCCTTCTCACACTACAGGTGCACACACATGCAACAAATATTATGTTTAAAACCCTGAAGATTTGAGATTTTTTGTCAACTAAATGTATTCAGTTCTGTGTCAGCAGCAATGCAGTGATGATGTTTTAGTTCAAAACAGCATAAATGCATGTACACAAGACGTATCCTTGCATTGACAAAATGACAAAGATGTAATTTTAGGGTGGAATAACCCTTTAAGACAGTCACACCACAACTATAAAATAACGAACAATGAAGTGAATGATCTCCACAATGGCACCTTTCCTGAAACAATACCTAATTCAGTGTTTTGTTGGCCAAAGAGGCCTGAACTCAATTTGAACCAATATCGCTGTGTAGGGCTAGTCAGAATGGTTAGAGAAAAAGAGCAATGATTTAAAAGAGACACTGTGTTTAAATTCTGTCAGCCAATCAACCTTATTAATAGTTGACTGAGCTTCTTCTTGTTTTAATTCTCTTAGAATGGATGATCCATTCTGTCTGTCAGCGCTGAGGTCGCCTTTCTATCCACTGCCTGCAGGGGGTGCCCTACCTCCTCTTCACCCGTCTGCAGTACACATGCACCTACCTGGAGTGCGTTACCCGGGAGACCTAAGCCACCCCTCACTGTCCAGCTTACAGTCAGAACGCTTGTCAGAGAGGTACACAACAGCACCATGAAACCTGGATGTAAACAAAAATACTGAAATATATCAATGTATTACAACTTGATGGATCACTTGATGTCATTTTTGCAATGTGAATGACCTTAAATTAATTTTATGACATTATATAAAATAGTAGAATGTAACTACAAAAGGAGATCTTGACTACAGCTTCAAGGACTAGTTTAAATCTATGAGTAGCTTGTTGCTGGACAAACTTTATCATAAGTACCATAAACATGTATTTGTCCTATGTTTCTGTAGTTTGAGCTCATATGTGTGTGTTCTGTCTTCACAGACTCCAGATGGAGGATGAGCTGCGACAGAGAGAAAGAGAGCGCGAGCGGGAAAAAGAACGAGAACGAGAGGCTGAGCGAGAAAAAGAGCGTGAGCGAGAAAGGGAGAGAGAGAAGGAGCTGGAGCGTGAGAGAGAGAGAGAGAGGGAGAGGGAGAGAGAAAGGGAAAAAGAGAGAGAGCGTGAAAGAGAGATGGAGCGACAGAAGGAGAGGTCAGCACGAGAGAAAGAGAGCCACTATTTGGCTGAGCTTCATGGGCTGAGAGGCCCTCCAGATGACAGAGCCAAACCTGCAGACAGAATCACTACGAACAGACCTGGTATGAACATTTATCCACATATGCCAAACCAACTGAAGCACAAAAACTGTCTGAATGCTTAGTAGCATATATTTTTTGTAATAGTACTAGTAAATAGATACTAGTCACTATTGGAATGATAGTAGTTATTAATAGATGATATCACAAACAGAATAACAGCTACTTCCTTTTCTTTTGGAGATATCTACAACCTCATATCTTAATTCAAACATTGTTACATAACTATGAGTACCTCTTAACCATCCAATAAAGAGTTCACATGGTAATATAATACTTTCAAGAGTTCACGCTTTCCTCATAGTAAGCAAAATAATGAATTTGGCGTGCTGTCTGGGGAGCGAGCCGGGAGAGCGGCGAACTCTGAACCCTAATAGTTTGAACCCTAGTGTGGGTTAGAGTTCGGCGTTCGGCTCGGTCTCCGTCTGCCCCCCCAGAAGGCGAGAATCAAAATTGGAAAAGGGGCGGAGGTGGGGTGCACGAAAGCGAGATGCGGGAGAAGGGAAGCTGGGATATTTATAGTGAAGGGGAAATTATTTGATTGGTTGTGAATTAATGAGGAGATGCCTAGATGGCTGGCTGTCAGCCATGCGTGATTAGTTCATCCAGCGATCCTCTTGAAATTATGTTATTTACAAAACATTCACTTAATATTACAATAATGCAAATCATATAACCAATAATGCAATTGATTGTTAAATTGGCTGTGTATATTAGCTTTTCTTGCTGATTGGTTTGTGTAAAAATAAGAAAAGTAACATTTCTCTTTTCAGAACTGTAAGGTAAACGTATGCAAATCCTTACATTTGTCTCCAGTATAGAGAAGTGTACAGATTTTTTTTTCTGGATTATTATATATTTTTTTACCTTTTTATTTTGTTTAATGTTTTTTTTATAGTAATTAAGATATCCATATTTATTATTAGTCATATTGACATATAGCAAAAGCATTTTTGGTCAAATTGTGCAGTCCTACAAACAAGCACAGCAAACCTGGTGTTTTTTGTTTTTTTTGTTGGTGGTGGTGGGTTTTTAAATGTTTGTCTGAAAACTATAAGGAATGGATTTTGTATGTCCTGTACAGAATATTAATGTAATAATTAATGTCTGTAGCACCAGTGCTATATACGGAAACTCTTAACTACAGTTCTGATATCATTATTATTATTATTGTTTTTATTTTATTATTATTATTATTATTATTTAAATTTATTTTTTTGACTGGAAAAATAGTAAGTAATACAGTAGATGTCTTACCTCCATCCTGCCACCAGAGGTCACTCATGCAATGGCCAACATACACATTGGGCTACTATGTTTACGTTAGTGCCATTTTTTTTAATATGTGTTTGTTTACAAATTACCATTTCCTTTCTATGTGATTTTCTCATAATATGGTTTTCTCAACAAGAAGTCACTATTGGAATAAGTACTAGTATCTAATAAATAAGAACTACTATCTAATGAATAAGTACTAGTAACAAATGAATAAGTACTAGTACTTATTGCAGAAGATAATAGTTTCTAAAAAAAGGTACTAGACACATTAAAATTGATACTAGTATAGTGATTTAAACCTAAAGTTGCTTTGTCTGTTTTCAACGGAGTCAGCCAAACCATATAGGCAACTA
>JAUMHR010000075.1:5980732-5996299 GCA_032361145.1 Enteromius fasciolatus | reverse complement strand
ATATATATATAATTATTTAAAATGTTTTATTTGTATGTCACATTGGTTTGAATTGACAACATAGTGTAAGTTAATTACTTTCATTTTGAGGGAACTGTTCATTTAAATGACTTAATTTATGATATTATCATATTCTGGTTTGGGTAATCAAAGGACATTTTTTTCAATGCTGAAAACATTGAATGATGCATGCAAGGCATTTTTCTTTTATGTTTACTGTAATACACCATTCAAAAGAAATTAGGACTCACCAAACAATTATTTTATAATCATTACTACTGTATTACTACTTTATTACTATTTTATAACTATATTATATTATAACTATATATATATTACTATTAAATGCAATCTGTGAAATATCACAAATACAACAGTAAGTTGTGAGTAATTATATATAGATTTATTTATTCAAGGAACTGTCCCCAATTGATTCCTGAATAGAAGATTAGAATATTTCCTAATTGATGCTATACTTCTTCAAGAATGCATTTATTTAAAATAAACGTGTATGTGTAGTCGTTTCTGCAAACTGAGCAGACAGCCTCGGCACAGACTGAAAGCGATTTGCTCTGTGCAGAGGAGAGTGAAACGAATGTGTGTTTAAATTCGATTGAAAAGTGCATCTCTCCTCTGCTCTGATGTCATGCATCTTAATTATGAGGATGCAGGGGTCGGCCCCGTGTGGACCGCCAGCCCTGTTATCTCTCTCTCGCTGATCTAATGAACACACTCCAGGGCCCTTCTCTCATCCGCACATTCACACGGACATCTCTTTGTTTTTACTCAAACTATAGGGTTTCCGTTTGCTGCAGATTTGACTCTGAGAGCGGCATTAATTTGGACTGAAATAAATTAGGTGAAAATGAAATCCTCAGTGAGCGTTCTCATGTCCACTTTTGTACAACAACAGATCGACAAAGCAGCCATCACTTCTGAAATCACTACATAAGTGTATTCTGTGTTAATCAAAGGTCTGCACGTGATTTATAAAAAACAAATGTTCCCATGCTGTACCAGTCAAAGACAGATGCTACTAAAATCTTCTAAAAATCTATTTGTAATCAGTGATATGTTTGCATATTTGTTCATGTCTTTGCAATCAGTCACACTTAGAATTAAATGAAAAACCTGATAGTAGATTTTAAACTGTCTAAATACATGCTTGTAAGAAAATAAACCTTGAAGAACCTCACTTCTGAGATTCCGTCAGTTACTAATACATGGAGTTCATTTAAAATCCATACTGAATTCATACGCAAAATCAAACACATCTATTTAGCCATGCATTCACTGTGAAATTAGGAAAGGAAATGAAACATTATCATTATCATTATCATAATTTTTATTATTATTATTATTATATTTTTATACTCTATTGCATTTTTGAGAGGTGAATCATATGTGTCTTTTTCATTATATGTAAATCCTCTGTATTACCACAAAAAAATTGTATGGTACAATAGTAAAAAAAAGTAAGATCAAAACCCATTTTCATAATATGTTATAGATTCAACTCTACAATACAGTTAAAATATTTTTATAATGTGTCAAAGTTTCTTCAAACAGACAAAAAGAAAAAAGTAAAGTTCTCTCTATTGTTAACCTAGAATTTTTAAGGAAACATATAATGTTAATAATATATTTTGAATAATTTATGTATATTCAGATAATTTCAAATATTTATTTATTTTATTTATGTTTATCTATTTATTTTATGCAATTTTGTACACTTCACAATGAACATCCACAATTTGTATATTTTAACTTTAATCATTAAACATGCACAGATTAAACTATACAAAATAAATGTTTTTTATACACATTTTTTGCTATTTAAAAAAAACAACAGCAATAACAAAAATATAACATTTTAGTATGTAAATAATATTTAAATACAGGCTTCAAATGTTGATCTTTGTTTGTTTGTTTGTGAATTTATTGCAACAATGCAGAATGTCAATGTGCAAAGAAAGCAATTGTAACACATAATAAGATTGTACAAGTAAATTCCAGCCCCATCTGCACTACAGGACTGCGCTGTAACAAAGGGAAGGCCTTGAGAAACATCAGACCCCTGTGCTAATTTATCTGCCTCCTCAGCAGAAGGAGAGAGACAGAGACAGAGGGCCCAGCGGCAGGCTGAGGAGCCCAGAGCGAAAGAATCGATGCGGCCGCAGGGGGAGGCGTTCAGAAGGCTGGACGCAGCCTGAGCTGCCCCACCGAGCCCCTGCCTCAATGGGTCAGCCGCAGAGCGCAGCAGGGGTAGAACACACCACTACCAGCCCTACAGCCACCGAGAGAGAGAGAGACAGAAAGACAGACAGATAGACAAATCTGGAGAAAAAAAAAAGAGAGACTTCAATGAGGGAAGGGAAATATTGAGAAAGACGAATAGAAATGAGGAAAAGAGACTGGGAGGGTGAAAACAGCATGAAAGGAAATTGTGGAATTAGGAATGGATGGAGCAGAGGGAAAAGAGAGAGAGAAAGAGATGGAGGGGGATATTTGGAGAGATTAAATACAGATGTGAAAGTTGGTGTACGTTTCATTTGAATGAAACATTTCTTCCAAATTCTTGAAAAATGATGCAACCATGGAGCAGCAGCACATGGGTTAATGGAATATACATCAGATATATAACCCTGTATAGCCTAACATATGAAATAATATATATTTTTAATAACAATTAAACAGTTTATGGAACCGTTGCAATTGTATGGCCAGAAAGTAAGATGAAAAAGCTTGATGTGTAAATCAGTGAGGTCCGATAAGCCGATATAAATCAACAGGGTTGCCAAATTTGTGAATTACAATGTATTATTGTACAATGCATAATAAACACAATGTACAGAAAACTGGACTGAAGGTTGTTAGTTAAATAAAACATGCTGATATAGCATTTGGACAAGTTTTTCGTTGTATAAAAATTTCAAAACATTCAGTCCATCGTGTATTGACATGCTATAGATTTGTAGGAGGTTGGTAAAGAGATATTCTCCCTTCCAGAGAAAAGATGGATTGACAGAGAATGGAGAGAAATAAAGGCGGTTTTCGAAGCGAAATCTCTTGGTCTATGCTCACTTCATCATAAAGTGTACTCTCACTGTGTACTGAAGGTGAAGCTGACCTCTGACCTCTCGTCTGACTGCCATCCCTCCATCCGTACATCTGCAGCCCGCCTCCCTGTTCTCTCTGCAACCAACCAACATTTCCCATTGATTTATTGATTGCTGTCGGCCCATGGAAGCCAACCAGCGCAGACTCGATGTGCTCCGGCTGCTCGGCTGCATAGATTTTTCTCCTCTCATCTCAAGCTGAGGGAGCAGAACAGGCCTGGACTGGAATTAGACCAAGCGGGAGCCCAATTTGCCAGGAGAGATCACCACTTCTCGCGCCACTCCTCTCTCCCTATCTGTGTTTGTTGTACACTCTCTGTCCCCATTTCCTTCTGTTTTCCTTCACCGAGTTTAAATATGGGGTTTTGTTCATGTCTAATTCCCTCAACAGAGTTCCATGGTCTGCATAATCTGAATTTATTGTCTTTCCAGGCATTATTGCTCTGTTGCAGGGTTAGTATAGTTATCTAAAACCAAAATAATAATAATAATAATAATAATAATTATTATTATTATTATTATTATTATTATTATAAACAAAATGTAAATATATTTAAATAGAAATGTAATCTCCAAAGAAAGCATTTCCATTTAATTGTATTTAGTCAATAATAATAATAATAATAATAATAATACACATAAAAGGAAATAATAAAATGAAAATAAAACTTTTTAAAATAAAAGAATAAAAAAAAACTTTGACTGATAAAATATAGAAATAACAACAGTACATGAAAATAAAACTCGTTCAAGCTAATAATAAACAAATTATAATTGATACTAAAATAACATTGTTCTCCCTTTTATTATTTTTTTTCACTTCACACAAATTGAATTTTATTTAATGCAGAATATTTTATTTTAGTGTATTTGTTTTTGTTTTAGGAATGTTATACATCTTGAGACATTTAAGATTAAAGTATTAAAAATTATTTCCTGAAAGTGCACATAGTTATAATATTTGCATACTAATCAAATTCTGATCAACCTTTCTCATCAAATTCTTTCCAAATCAATCAATTTGACTTGAATTCTATCCCATTAGTTTGCACTGTGCTTTTACTTTATGTCCCTGATTCGTTTACTGTACGTATATTTCAGTTTCTCCAAGGAGTTAAAGGAGAAACATCAGAGAAAGTTTAAATAAAACATAAGCAAGAACTCCCCTGAGCTTCTAAGTTTCATGTCTATAGCAAAGTTCCTCCTCCATGTTAAAATTCAGTTTAGAACTCTGTTACGCTGATGGTTGATATATTCACATACTCACATCTCAAAAAAGGCATCTGCAGGTCCAGAAAATTGGATCAGGAGGATGGATCTGTGGCCACCTCTGGTCATGCTGACGGCAAGAGTGATGGATCAATAAAAAACACGACACACACAGGGTTCCAACGAAATGATTCTCTCTCAGAGTGACGCCTCCAAACTCCCTCATACACTGCCTTTTACTGAAGAACTTTACTCCGTTCCTCGTATTCACCCAGAGAGAGTTGTATATAATTTACCACTACCTCATCTCCACTGACCATACCATCTGACTGACAGTCCTATCAGAGGAGCCGGCAGGACAAAGACAGAGGACTTCTGAAAGTCAACGTGAAATCAAAATTCACTTTACTTTCTTCACAATCAGTTGGTGTTATTTCAAAATCTTCCATCAATGTATAAATATAAAATGACTTCATGTTAAACCAAAGCCTTGCAGACTGTCTTACATATTTCTCCTAACTTAAAAAGACACAAAAGAAATACACAACTGTTACTAATATAAAAATAATGTAGATATCGCCTCTCAGGTCATTTGGTTTTGGTAAAATTTGACAAGAAATGCAGAGTTCATGTTGAAATCTACTTTGATTGAAAACGAACACAAAGTTTCTTAGGGGTATGCAAACGTTTTGGGAACCAACTCAAAAGTGTAGATCATATACGTATTTAGATTATATGTAGATCATGTTTTGACTCATGTTTTGTGTGTGAAAATGATATCTGAATGTATTTTGCTTGTAAATGCAGTACTTTAACTAAAAATGGACTACTTTGATAAAAAATACATAAATAAATAAAAAATCAGTTTTTGTTGTTGTTTGTTTTATTGTCCAAAATTTTGTATTTCTAAAGAAGCCTTTCTGCATTCAAGTGGTGATAAAAAAAATCATTAAGATAGAATTAAATAGTTTTGTTGTTTTTTTTACTTTTTAAAACTTTACTTTTAAAAGGAAAACGCTGGCAGGGAAAGAGTTGCGGCCCTACTACGTATGTACTTACATTATAACTATATGTGTAGGTAACCACAGTGTAAGTACTCATTAGTACATAATATCTACAGCTCTAATGTTTGTGTAACTACATATATGTAACAACCCACTGTATAACAGAACATTGGTAACAACACTTTGAAAGTGAAAGTATAAATGTGTAACAGGACTAACAGAACCTTTGGGTTAAGAAAGTGTTAAACTTTATATTAAGTAAATTATTCCTATGAGTTCATCATGCAATTCCTCTTATTTTAAACAGCAGTGGCCAGTAAGTTAGGCTTTACATATAAACTGTGGCTGCTGTCACGAATGTTACACATTATATTCAGTGGACAGTTCCTGAGGAGTTACCATGTAAGTAGATTGGTATTACAGTAACTCCAGATCCAACTCCTCCAACTTTATATATGACTAAACCTACCCCCTGTATCAAATTTTCCCAATTACTATTACATATTGTTTTTACAAAAGCGTTATATAAAAGTTACTTAGTGAAGTTCTTGTTACATGTTACATATGTGTAGTTACAGAAATACCACAGCTGTAGATATTATTACACTGTGGTTACATTTTATTTAGTTAGTTTGCAAGTACACAGGTATTAGAGCCACTTTAAAAAGTCTCTTTTAAACATTTTAGTCACCATATCCCTAAAGAAATCTAATTTGTTTTTTTTTCCAGCAGCAGTAACTAAAAATAACACCTACTCGGTTGAATCCCAAAGGATACCATCCCTTATTTCACACTCAATATTGTTTCACCCACAAATGTTAACATGTCACAATCAACTTTTTGGCAAATGCTGTTTTATTCATGTAAATTGGGACTGAAATGAAACACCAGCAAAACCTTGAGTTGTGCTGTAAACATCTTTTGAGCACAGTGTTAATGTGAGTTTTAGAAAAGCCTGCAGTCTCAGCGCTGCGGTGGTTAGGTTAAGGTGCTGCGCTCTACAGGGACAGCACACCTTTCTCTCAAGTACACGGAGGTTTGTACGGATCACTCAGGCGTGGGGTGGCACAGTTTTGCTCCAGTTCCCTTCAGATTTGCAGCTTTTTCACAGTAATGCATATACGCAGACAGGAAGCCCAACCCTGTCCACAGAGACCAAGCAGCGTTCAGAGGTGTGAGGTGTGAGGCGAAAGCTCAGACCCAACAATTTATTTTGCGTCTCTTTTCCAAAAAAGTCCAGCATTTCCAGAGTTTTTGAGATGACATCATGCTGTAATGTGTTCGTTCAACTATAATTGCTTTTTAATGTGATATCTTTTGCTCCCTGTAGACTTTTACCTTAATGGTTCCAGCATCGCAAATCTAATATTCCCTCCACAACAGCAACTTCAAACAAAGTCTAATCGCAATCTTACCAAAAAGTATGTGTTTTATGTTCTTTTGAACTCAGTTACAGGAAAGGAAAAAGTAATGATTCCACAGGAAAATGTATATATTACCTTTGATTCTGTCTGTTTTCTTGCAATATGGGATGCTTTAGTGGGATAAAAATTGATTTTTAAGCTTTTTGTGCATTAGCTTTTACGTTTGAAATTTTATTTGCAGGGGCCATTTCTGATCAATGAGCAAAACCCGAATTTATAACACTGATGCAATAAGAGCCAACCGCTATGATCGAAAGAGATGGAGAGAGAGAGACAGAGAAAGATGGGGGGGGGGGTTGTAGCATCTGATACCAAAAAAAAGTAAGTTTTCCTTTTATCTATAAAATAATGGCTGTTCTGTTTTAAAATAGATGGTTTTAGAATTTATCTAAAATATAATAATAGATTTTTTTTAATTAGGTCTACGATATTTTAGTGATTCATTTAAAAAAAAAAAAAAGGTTGTTAAATACCACATGATGTTAATTGTTGTTAAAATAAAGTGTGTAATGAATTATGCACAGAAAAAAATTATAATACAAATTTAATGTATGTATTATTTAAATTAATTTAATTCAATAAAATTCAATTTAATACTAATTTATCTTATAGGTGAACATTAAAATGTATGAATATTTATTACCCTGATATCTCATTCTGACCATGTACTTTGTGTCTGGAGTCAGAAGCTTTGATGTTGAATGTAAAACATGCTGACTCTTGTTCTGTATGAATTCCTCGCCCTCGTTCTGACTTCCCATGAGTCTTTGTGAGAGCAGAGATTCCTGTCATGAACTCAGCTAAAATTTGTCTTATTTATCTTTTGTGGAGAAAGTTAAAAAAGAGGTTACTGTGAGAAAATATTACCTCAGTCGTTCTGCGTTGTTACTGTATCTCAGCAGTTTACACATTTGCTTCTCTTTCCGTTTTTCTGAATGAACAGTCTTCTGAGCTATGAAAGAGCAGTAACATTTTTGCGAGCCATACTGAGCCATACAATGGATTGAATTTCTTCATAGAAAATAACTGAAATAAATATTGATTCTTCATATTTGTATCTAAGGAATTACTGTGCATTTTGTTGTCCTTTACCGGTTTACAAAAGTTCAGAGATCTTACACAGAAGTGACCCGAGCAACCGTTCCTTTATAAGAACATATGCAGAGTCTTCCTGTTCTTTGCGCAGAAACTTTTTCATCAGGAGGAACAAAGACATTCGGGAACATAAAAGGCCATTTCCCTCTCATCCCTCCATCCAAATCTTCTTCCTTTAATGAAAGAGAGTTTCTTAATGCTCTAGTCTCACATTATGTCTGTGTCATGAGCTGAAGGGCTCTTCAGAAGGACGTGGAGAAAGGGGCGGATGAATGCTGTCTTCGGTTTTCTTCTTTTTTGTACCGCTGCGTTTCTGCTGCATTGACTCTGAGGCCTTGGAGAAGGATGAAGACTCATCTTAAAAGCCTAAAGGAGCGTTTGGAGAGGGGGAGAGGATGGAAAGATGTGTAGAGAGGGACTGAAAGAGACAGCGAGAGAGACGGACGAGTGTTTTGAGAGACGAGATAAGAGACCTAATGGCTCTTAGCTGCCTAAGATGAAGAGTCCTGAACAGAAGAGTGCTCTTCACATGCCTTTAAGGCCCCTGCGTACCTGTTTGCTTTTATCATTACAGCTGTTGGCAAAGTTTTATTGAACGTGTGAATTTGTTCACCAACACCAAGGCCTGTGTTGTGGCTTCAAGTTGGGAAAGAGTTTTGGAGATTACAGACTTGAGAGGTTCAGTGCAGAGTATTTCTACCAAGCCAAGAGAAATCCAAAATGTAACGAGTTTTCAGCTTGACAACTGAATCAACTCCATCAAGACCTTTTTTTTTACCACCTTTGGTTTAAAGGAGAAATTTTTTTTAGAAGTATTACATATTTATAATGTATTTTTGGCATAAATTTGATATAGCTGAAGAAACATACAAATTTAATATCTTTGTTGGATTAGAATTTTTAGTATATTTTAGTATATACAGTGGTGGCGAAAATTATTAGAACACTACTTCCCCAGTTTTGCCGTTATCATGTAATCCAATGACACAACAGTCAGTGCTCCACATAGAGATCTGATCTTACCATCATCCAATCATGTCTGGAATGACATGAAGAAACAGAACAAACTAAGACAGACTAAATCCAGAAGAACTGTTGCAACATCTCAAAGATGCTTCAAGAAAAATACTGTTACAAGTTTCAGGCACTTGTCTAAAAATGCTGTAAAATTAGGATGATGTCAAAAAAATGTCATTAATAGATTTACTGTTGGCATGACTTAACTGCAATGCTGAATTGCAGAGTTCAAGCAAACATATCCATGTTGCCATAATGCTTTTTTCACTGCTGTTTTCACGATGCTGTCAATAGTTATGTTTCTATTAACCCTTTCGCACTTGCGATCACACCGGTGTGATCAGACTTGGCTGGTCCCTGGAGCGTACGATCACACCGGTGTGATCTGGCGCAAAGCCAGATCGGACGGCCTGAGCGTTTGTCATATTATCACAAATATGCAGTGTTTTCAAACATATACTGCTAATTGTAGGTTTCATACATTTAAAAACACATAAGTACTAGCAACACCATACATTTATAGTTTCTAAAATACATTCTGATGTCTAATATTGATCTTTACAAATACAATCTGACGAAATGTTTTATTAATAGCATATAGAGGTCGTGTAAAGTTTATTCTTCTCTTCTTCCCATTTATCGGAGACTTACTTTAACGTGTTTCGTGAGGAGAGGATGAATGTACATGTTGTAAATCCCACAGCTCGGATTTAGCGCGGACTAAAATGGCCGTGCCCATCACCCGGTATGGATCAATTAACACAATCAGAATATAAAATATTACATAATATAGTAGGTTTGTTTGTAAAAAATTAATAATAAAAAGGAAAAGCGATTCATGTGTCACACAGCGCTATTGTCAGCACTTGCAAAGTGTGATGCGTCGCCATGGAAACAATAAGGCTAAACATTCTAAATTAGTGGTCGCCTAAAAAAACTCACTCTGGGGAAGGGGTTAAGGGGTTTAAGGGGATTGTGACATGTGAAGGGGTTAAAAGATTCAAATTAAACTTATGCACAAAACTGGAATATTGCATAAAACATTTTTTCTAATCAGATTAAAAAGTATCCGACTCAAATTTGCACATTTTTAGAATTTATGCACGTCTTGGCATTCCCATCCAGTGTTTTTTATGCAATATTTCAAAATGTGCATAAAAATAGGTTGATGGAAACATAGTTAAAGTTTATTTTGTCATTGAGAGAAGGACAATGTGCAGCACATATTCATATATTCATCTAAACGCACTCATGATGGACAACATCGAGATATTCATTTTCTGTACTGTTTGTCTTAATGTGAGGAATGAGTTTATCAGTGTTTGCATTGCACAACAACATAATAAGCACTAAATCAGATTTGTTCTCATTTAAGAAAATGGTTTCACTTTATTTTGATGGTCCCTTTAACACATCCTGTTGACTGTAAGTAACACTTTATAATAACGTCCCGTTGTAAGTCATTTATAAGTGATTAGTTAATAATGAAATGTTAATCTACAAAACATTCACAAATGATTAATACGTGATTATTATGTTTAGTTAATTAATTTACAAGTCAATTAGTAGTTGTAATATGTTGGGTAAAGATGGTAAAATCATGGAGTATTTTAGCACTGTGCACCTCATGTGAACTTCAGTTGAGGACAAAACTACAGTAGTTCACATTATCACTAGATCCCACACACTCCACACAGAACACAAGTCTGTCCTAATGAGACAAAGAGTTTACGCACTTTATTAAATTAAAAAAAGTTTTTTTTTTGTGTGTGCTTTTCAACATATCACAACTTGTAATTGACTTGTAAATTAACTAAACATAATAATCACTTATTAATCATTTGTGAATGTTTTGTAGATGAACATTTCATCATTAACTAATCACTTATAAATGACTTACAATGGGACGTTATTATAAAGTGTTACCTATTTATCTTAGTAGAGTATTAGTACCCAACTTTTTTGTCTAAATGGTTCCAAACAAAACCTCTAACATCCCAAGAACCTTTATTTTTCACAAAAGGTCATTTGTAGTGAAAGAAAGTTCTTTAGAATATAAAAAGGTAAGAAAGAGAAGCTTCTTTAAAGAACCTTTGACTGAATGTTGTGGAACGAAAATGGTTCTTCTATGGCATCGCTTGTTTTTAAAAGTGATTTAGCAGATATTAAGCAAACAGTCAACTTATACTCTAATGAGAATTAGTTGAAATGTAGGTTTAAAGTTACATATTGTCAACAGATTGCTCAAAAGGGACTATCAAAATAAAGTGTTACCAAGAAAACAGTATAATATAATTTTTGGGGTCCACCAACAGGGTACAAATGGAACAAATACAAAACCACTGTGGGAGCGTTCAACAAAAAACACTCGAAGAGCAAGATATATAATATTCCAGAAGGTTACAAAGTTATCCCCAGTGTGACATCAATGAAGCTGCAGACACCACTTTCAATTAGGTATGTTCTGATGAGTCCACCATTAGACAAACACTGAATAAGAATGATGTGCACAGCAGGATAACAAAAAGGAATCCGCGATTTCCAAGAAAAGCATTGTGGATGAATGAGTCTTGAAATGTTTTGTTTAAATGAGAACATTACATTTGAACCAGAAACTGAATATACTTGCATTCACTATTAAAGCTATTTCTTTAAAGTGAAGTTTTAAAACCCTAGGTAAATGCCTCCTACGTTATCTTGTTTTGTGAAAAGGCAAAAAGTTTTATTTTAGAGCTAGGGGGAGAGATAGAAATCTTTGCTAGCTAAAGGTACACATAAAATGAAAAGACAGATGTTGTGTGTGTGATACTGGCCCTTGGGCAGACACAATGATTTAGACAGGTGAAGTGATGCCACGGAAGATGGATCCTTCTCCCTGTCAATGCCAAACACACACACACAGAGTATGCATGTCATTTTGTTAGAGAGAACAGTAACGTCTATATGCCCTTCTCTTCACTTTTTGCTCTGTATTTCTTTTATTCTTCTTGTGTTCTTCTCTTTCTCCTTCCTCTTTCTGTCTCTCTGGCCAGAGGCGCACAGTGTTGTATGGAGAGCGATTGATTTTTTCTCCCTTTCCTTCTCTCGCTGGGATTTTGACAGAATCATGGCTCTATGGAAACAAAGAAAACTGCTCTTTGACAACAGAGGGGGAGGGAGACCAGAATCTTTCATATATGTTGTGGCAAACGCTGGTGGAGAAGCTACAATAGAATTCATAATCACAGTCTTTCAGCTCAAGGTCCGGCCATGCAGGACTAAGTCACACCACAATGGACTCGGTTGGTCAGATCTCTTTATACCTCACAAACTGACAAGAAAATGTACAGAATCTAACTTAACTGTATACCTATATAGCTAGGCTTTGCAAAGGGCAAACAAGACATATAAAATATTTTTGGCATAATTCGCCTTTTAATGGACTGATACATAGTTGGTTAGAGTCTAGAATTCAACTTCAGCTTCGTATCTCCATAAATAAAATCAAACGTTGTGTTTGTTAGCATTCTTATAATTAGATGTGTGAAATATTTTGGTCCTTGCAGGATATGTTACATTGATTGGTTGCGGTTTTGTTTTCACAACCTCAACAGCTGGAAACTAACCTGACCATCTAACCTATAACCTGGGGAACCTGCCTAACTATACAACTAAACCAGATGTTTTTATATATCTTTTTTATTTTTGTTAAGAATATATTTTGAGTTTTTCCCCTAATTAACGTATATTTAAACTCATCAATTAATGAGCGACATTTTCACGCACTTCAAATATATCAACCATGAATAATACATTTCTCATCCAATACTTTATATTACTCAGCTGAGTTTAGTATCATCTTAGCAATATTGAAATCATGTAAGAATCGAAATCAATAGCATGTCCAACCACATGGGAGGGTTTTAAAGTTGCCAGATTGTGCCTCTGTGTAATTCATACCCAGAGCCAGTTTGCAGACTTAATTTTTATTGAATTGTTGCTGTAATTTGAATACTGTGTGCAGGGGACCCGGCACATGGCAGAGCTACGCGGGAACTTCAGAAACAAAACACGAACATTTGACTGGCAGCTCACAGGCAAAAATTCTGTGATGAGGAGTAAAATGTAAATAGCACAATTAACATTGTCTTGTAATACATACTGCTAAATATGTGAGCTTCCTGAAGCATAGATGTATGCTTCAAGCTATTTTACAAGAAATATAGATACATTTACAGGAGTTCACCTCCTTTAGCCAGTGAACAAACGATAGGTTTGTGCCACGATCATCCTGCAGCCATCTGGTAACATTTCCACGTCTCAAGGATAGAAATCAATAGTAATAATTTCTAAGGTCTCTCTGACACACACACACACACAAATACGTGCTTCGTTTCAAGCGTGCACGCATGACATGCATTGTCCTCCATCTTCCTCCTCTTTGTTCACACTTCTCTTCACGTTTTATATTTATTGCTTCATACATTGATCCCTAATGAACTTTGGAGTTAATAAACAGGATTAAATACCAATAAAAACACTGTGAAAATTAAGTACTTTCTACTTTCTTTTGTTCATTAACATGACTACACAAATTCATATTATAAAAAAAAGAATAAATATATGTATAGATAGAAAGATAGATATTTTTGCAGTATTTTGGATATTCTGCACCCAAAAAAAATGTAACCTATTCAAAAGAAAAAAATATTTTGAAAAATCCTGCTCATTCTGTGGATATATATAATGTTTTGGAACAGCAAGATTTTAATTTGGGGGTGTAATATAACTTTAAAACACATTTCTCCTCAGTGTTTGCCATTTATTGATTTAGCATTTCACTGTATTTTTATTTATTTATTTTTCCCTTTATTCTCTTATCCCGCACTCTTCAAAAACACTCCAGCATCATTTCGGAGATAGAATCTGAAGTCAGCATCTTCCAAATGGCAGGCTGCCATTTTGAACTGTATGTATCCCATCATCCCCCTCTTCCGGTCCACATGTTAATTGTTTTGTGCTGTTGAATGTTGAGGGAAGAACCATATTGATCAGTGGTTCCACTGCCACTGTTTCTGGAATAGCCAATCAATCAATCTATCCCCCATCGCTACTGTAATCAATCAGCTGAGTTAAAAAGCCATTGTGTTTTACACTGTCAAGCACCGATCTATTGCTGCGGGACTTTCTGTGTGTGTGTTATTGTTCATAATCCTCTTTGCAGCATTGTGTTCAAGATTTAAGTGTAAATCTTTTGTGATTAGTGTTGATTATTCATTGACGTATGATTGCTATATGATGGAATGAAAATGTTTTAAGACGGACTGCTCACAGCTCTCAATACGTCAAGGATTGCTGCCAGCATGCTTTCTCTCTCTCTAAAATACACACACCCCATTACGCTGATGAAACCCCACATCTTAGCCTAATGTTCAAACCAGCCATCAAAGGCTGTACAACTGAAATCAGCACAGCAGCAAAGCCAAAAAAGATTGCATAAACATCTCTTGTAATGGCACGTACAGTATACTTAAAAAAAATTGTGGTCTTATCCCATGAAAACATGCACAGTGCTAAGGAAGCGGACTTGACAAAGGAGTAAAATGATAACAAAAGAGTTTTTTTCAACAAAGGTTCTTCGCAGACTGCGACAAAAAGGTAAATAAGTAGTAGATCCAAATCCAACGGAAAGGTAAGCAAACTAAATGAACTGTCTCTTTGTTTGTAGATGGAGTACACCACAGGATGACCACAATCACACCACATAGACGAATCCAAAGAGAAGTAGGAATCACTGGACTTCCACAGAGTTACAGCAGATCAAGGAGTACAATGGAGGAGCACAGGTAAGCACACAGGTAAGTAACATCGATTGTAGAGAGCATGGGAATAGTCCACTTACGTACAAACGAGCTCGGACGGCTAGTGCTGTATGGTGTGTGGTTTTATGGAGAGCTTGATTGGAGGTGTGAGCTGGATCAGGGGGTGGTGACAGGTGATCGTAATCACCGTGAGTGAGGCTGAAGCTCAGCGTGGGCGTAACACAGGACATATTTCAACTTAAAATAAAAATGAATGAAATGAAATATTACAGTTTTCATAAAATGCATATATATGTTTATGTATACATAGGCTACATACATTTGCATATACAAGTGCTGTCAAACTATTAATCATGATTAATCACATCCAAAATAAAGGCTTTTGTCTACATAATATATTAGTGTATATACAAATTAGTGGTGGGCCGTTATTGGCATTAACATGCTGTGTTAATGTGAGACTCTTACAATTAGTATAATCACAAATACCATGGTGAAGCTAAATGGCTAGTACAGCAAAACCATGTTAACGTGTGGTTACTTTAGTTCAACTATTATCATTTTTATTTGTAGTAAACACATGTTAAATTTTGATAATTAAATCATATGTAAACGAGTGCAGAAATGAACGTGAGTAATCTTACCTGATACTGATATTACAATAGCCAGTCTAAGCACTTTCACAGACTTTCACAGAAGTTGTGAGAGAAAAACACAGGCATGGCAGATTCGGACGGGGTTCTGTTATCACTAGAATATCACATGCATGGAAAAGGAACAGATTCAAGGACCACAAAGAACTGTGATAGATATACAGTAGATAGATAGATAGATAGATAGATAGATAGATAGATAGATAGATAGATAGTAGATAGATAGATAGATAGATAGATAGATA
>JAUMHR010000075.1:5966795-5977157 GCA_032361145.1 Enteromius fasciolatus | reverse complement strand
AGAGTAAGGTCTGCAATCAGGCAGCTTGAATCAAAATCCTTCAACATACAAAACAGCACAGATCAACAACAGTCATTTTAACTCCAAGTCAGCAAACCATCTTACCCGTTGTTTGTTTATTGGTTTAGAGACAAGCTTTGTCATTATAAAAAGGGGTTAATAAATTACTTCTGCCCCATGCCCTTTTTTGTTAAATGTAAAGGTTTTGTGATTTGTCTTTATTGGAATGTTTTACAGAGCTGCCTCTGTTACAGCGTTGATCCAGACATGCTGGTCCACCTCGATATTTCAGTAGACTCTAGACTGAATGCCTGCAGGCTGGTATGCGTGTATTGATCGGCTTTATCATCCCTTCTGGGAAAAATAACATCTCTGTGGCACAAAGACACACAAGCTGTGCATGTGCGCCTCAGTCTCAGAGAGCGACATACATCTCTCAGTCTCACAGGAATGCAGGATGTGCAGTATCGTTTAACTCTCGACACACTTTTCTATAGTTTTTTATGAAATGACACATAACATTCAATCTGTGAGGATGATTTTACATCTGAGAATATATTGCATCATAATTTGTTGCATCATTTAATGCAGAAGCAAAAATTATCAAAGAGCAAGAAGAGTAAATCCAAAATAATTATCGTTACTTTATTTACCCTTGTGACATTACATCTCTATGATGCTATTTTTCCGTGAAGCTTAAAGAGAACTTTTGAAAAACCACCATGCAACTTTAAATATTCAGACATAGACCTTTAGCGTATGGCTTCAGCAGACAGTTAGGCTATGCAATGATAAGCTGCCAGAGCTTAACAGCACCCCTCATTTTCAACTGTACTTCTGTGGTGAGAAATGGATGAAGCGGCCCTAATTGAGAGCTGTGGGGGTAGAACTATACATTACCTTGCATTAACCTTCCGGACACATCAACCAGCTTCAACAACAAGTCTGCATCACTTCAGCAGCTAATTAGTCAGATTCTGACACATCTGTTCATCTTTAAATCTTGAAAATCCTTCTGTTGTATTTGTTTAATATTTATTATTATGGCTTTCTTTTCATCTCCCACATTTCTCCACAACTTACATCGTTGTAAATCAACCAAATAAATATTAAAGCATTCTGAAACCCAAAATGCGCTTCATATTTTTAGAATATGCCACTCATGACATATTTGAAAAGAGCTGCACAATGTGACTCATAAATGTTCTTTCTTATGCTAAAATAAAAATAGGGTTTATAAAAATGTATATTTTCAGCCAATTCCCACATTCAGTGCATTTCAAGACTTTGGCTGCCAACCAGATGGCAAACTTCCATGGCATTTGTGGTGATACAATGACTTTTTTAACAACTGCAGACTGCCTGCTTTACTGCAGAATTTTTTTCTCCAAAATGTCTCTCATACATAGTAATATGAGTGTTACATCTTGGTACTTCAAAACTGTGTCCTAATTCAGAGAATTCATCTTTCAAAGGATGTGGACTTAGGAAGTCTGCGAAAGTACATCTTTGAAGGTCCACTTTAGACAATCTACTAACAGTAAGTAACTTGGCAACTACATGTCAACTAGCAGTCATTAGAGTATTAGTAGACTGTCTTCTTAATATCTTTTAACAATTTATTTTGGTGGATCCACGACATACTACATACTGACTATCAGAATCTTTGCAGGTATATGTCAACTTATTCTACTAGCCCTAAACCTACCCCAACAGTCTACTCTGAGAGTTAGTAGACATGTAGTTGAGAATTAATGAGAATGAATTGACATGTTAGGGTTAGGGTATAAATATATAAATATGATGCATTTTCTTATTAAAAGAATCTGCTACTTATTATTCAAAGGCGAGTTTGGAGCAGTGAATTAGAGTGCTTGATGTTTGTCGTCTCTCCGATCACAAATGTAGACATGGCATTGTGTTTATGTGGTGGGATGCAACGCAATGTAAAAAGTACCAAGTCATTATAATCAGTATAAATGTCCCCACTGAATGCAACAAATGCCTCCTTTGGAATTTCTTTTATTGTTTTTGGGACACGGCATCACTTTATGGTAAGGTGCATAAAATTTACGTTACCAGCTTGAGTTATTTGGCCAATCACAACACACCGGATATCTGGCCAATCAGAACACACCTGGCTTCGCCTAAGTACCTAAGTGTAATGCTCCATTTTCGGACATTATTGGCGTGCAATGAATCTTGGGATCATCTGGGCTGTGAAGGTCTAGTAGTTGCATCCTTTGTGGCCCAGAAAAGGAAAGACCAATTTCAAGGTCACATTTTAAGGAATATTTTAAGTGGGTCAGCCTTTGTCGTGAAGCTGGGATGATCTTCAAATGCAGCCTTCGAAAGATATAGCCTTTGAATTGGCACACAGCTTTTTATCAAACATAATTTTTTTGAACAGTTAACTCTGTACTCTATACTTGTACATGCTCCTTTATCTTTTTTTTCTCTCTCTCTCTTTTTTTTTTGCAGTAATCAGTTGCCAAAAGGCAACACATTCCGTGTTGTTTACAGAATGTCCTGATCTTTAAAGCAACTATTAGGTGAAGTATGGTATAGTTAGACATCAAGTTACATACACAAGAACCTAGCTCCGTAAGTGCCATAATTAATTTGAGAACTTTGGCTGAGAGGATGATTTTCAGTAGGCTAAATGATGACTTAAATTCCAGTCCATTCCTCAAAAAAGCTGTCATCGTGTAGTGCAGACATATATTATAATAACAGTTTTAGTTATATAATTACAGTTAATTTACATTAAGGTTCCCTTCGTAAAAGGTTTATAAGGATGTTCATAAATGACTAATAACTAATTTACAAATGTATTAAAAATCACTGATAAGCAGTCATAAATGCATGAATTAAAAGAGTGGTTTCCAATACCTTATAATTTGGTGGAATAGTTGTTTTTTTTCCCCTGAATAAGCCACTTCCCATGTGAATTTATGCTCAGTATTGCTGTTTTAAGTTTAAAGTTGTGTACACTGATATATTGCATCAAAACTTTTTTGTTTTTATTTATGCTTAATGAATAAATAAATTATTAGTGTGCCCACTCTATTTTGGAGTGCATTTTCGCAGTTGATTAAGTCATTAATAAGTAGTTCACAGCTGTTCACTTTACATTGAGATTCACTTTCACAGGTTATTGATTTTTATCACTTATTAATAAATGTTCCACATGTGTTCACTAAATTATGGTGCAATTTCACAGGTTTTTAATGTTTATAGGTGTACAGGTGTTCACTTTACATTAAGGTTTGCATATCAGGTTATTTATGTTTATAACTTATTAATTAATTACTGGTGTTCACTGTGCATTATCAAGAAACTACTGGAATTCTTTATTTTTATTATGAATATTTCATCAAGTCATGGCTGTGCTTTTTATTTGTGAAAAAATGGTTCACTATTTGGAATGTATTGCACTAAAACCACCCTTTTTATGATTTATAATGCATTTTATGTCATACATAAACAGCTTTATAAACCCTTTACAAATGGAACCTTATTATAAAAATTGTCATTCAACTTATTTATGTATTTATCATATAAGAGTTGTGTAGAGGAGTGTGTAGAAAAGTTTTTGCTATACGTTCAAGCATATAGTGACAATACCCTAAAAAATTATATAAAATGGCTAATGGAATTTGTAATTAGTTTCTCATCTGGTCATTAGGACTGGTTACAAATCTCTCATTTTTAATCCTATTTTTGTTTTTTGGCTATGGAGTATTTTTCAGACTTGGCAGCTCAAAAAAGCAGTTGCCCCCCTGTGAATGAGAAACTTTGACTTCACGCAGTCTTCAGTGTGTTTACCTGCCACTAGTTGTTTTAGTAATGCTTTAACCACCACACAGATTAGCTGAACAATGGAAAACAATGAATGCTGTGATAGCAGCATTTAACAGGGTTTGCGCAGAGACACCTGTGGGCAGAGCAGAACACTCACATAAATTTAAGGATGTGTGCTGCCGATGACAGATCCATCAGAGTCTTGTTTTCTCTGCAGTAAAGTTTCTGCATGCAGGCGAGCGACCGAGTGATAATTTATCTCCAGGGCTTTGTAGGTAATTGTTTGGAAAGCTGATATTCTAAACACTTTCGGCTCTCCGGAATGCTCTGTGGTTTCCAAGTGCTCTGCTGTGAAAGGGAATGAAAAATGTCCTTTTTTCACTTTGTCAATAAATTCTACTTCTTGTCCGTTTTTATGGAAGTTTATAATTTGACTTTTAATTTCAAACTTAGATATCCTGACCAATCCGATTAATGTTAATGAGAATTTTAGAGGGAACATGTGAGTATTTTTCTTTAGGTAAAAGTTAACTAGAAAATCTAAGCATTTCTTTTTTTTTTTCTGTCACATTGTTATTAAAATGTAAGTGTTGTAACTAATCCAGGAAATGAGTCTGATTCACAAAAAACTGCAGGAAATCAAACAGATTTGTTCATATAGGTATGTGCGCATGAGTAAGTATGTGTGCTATACTTCTGACACATTACGCATAGCTCACAGCAGTGGTGTCTTCACTAATGAAGGTTATACTAAACAGAGATCTATACTCTGTGTGTGTCAATATGTCTATAAATGGCATTCAGATGGCTTTTAAGCCCTTTAATCTCTTTCCAACAGACACCATGTGCATCTGAGCACCATATTCACTCTGCAGAGTCCATGCTTTTCAAAACAACCCTCCCAATGTTACCAAAAATATTGTCCACACTATATTATATATATATCATTGTATATAATGACCCTTAGAAGTTAGCAAATCAATAATTATCTATCTATCTATCTATCTATCTATCTATCTATCTATTAATTGTCATCTCTCTATCTATCAATCTATCATCAGTTAACACAATTACTAATATAATTCAGGCATTTATGTAAGTGTTTTTGACCAGTGCCACTGTCTATACGGCTGGACGGAGCTGCTAAATTAAGTCTCTGTACAGCTCAGGCACCGAGCTGCCTCTTGTTAATTAAATATTAATGATGAAAGATTATCATGGCCAAAGCCTGATTTATCAACAAGCTCTGGTCTGCTCGGAAACCGCACTGTGGTTCAGAAACAGCACTGGTATCAGCTCTTTGACCAAATCTGAATAATTCAAGCATTGCTCAGTGTGTGTGGGCTATACATTTACCCTAAAGCCAAATTTGGATGCTATTTTAGCAATTCTCAGCCCTTGCATGCAAAAGGATTGTGTTAGTGGTTACTATCATACGAATGATTTAATAAAGCAAGCATGTTTGTTTGTTTTTTAAAGATGACCATCAGCATTAAATTAAGCAGAACTGAGAGCTTAGGTCCAATGGAGTGACCATTGGTTGCCATTTGAACCCGGCTAGTGACCCTTGACCCATCATCCTCAACACCATCTCAATGGCAGATGGCCTGCAACTCCAAGATGAAGCTCAAACGCATGTAACTGTGCAGTATTGGGGTTGTCTCTGTGTGTGTTTGTTATTTAAAGTCATATCAGTCTTTAAATGCCGTTCAGTCACACCAAAAAACAAAAACATAAAAAGAAAAAAGGAGATACAATATTATAATTGTATGATTCATATTATGGATTAAGGCCAAAGGCATTACACAATTTAGAGTAAATTTAGCAAATTTAGAATGCAGCCTATATATTACATTTATACGTACTTATTCTTTATTTATTGTGATGCACCAAATATATGCATTACAATAGAATTTGTCCTGATAATAAAGAAGCTAGATAAACAGATAGACATTATTCACACAGTATTGATAATATAGGGCAGATGACTTTTCTGAAATATAATTTCCTCTATTTTTTTATGATCTTTAAAATCAGAAATAACCCTTTTTTATGTGAATGATATTTTGATGTGCATGTGACATATAACAATAACATATCTTAACATATGAGTAGATTGTTACACCAAGAACAGAATTGTGTTGTTTGTTTGTTTTTTAATACGGGATATTGTAAATAGGCTAAATGTATATGTTTTTCCTTGTTCGTGTACGTGAGCTGTTTCGCAATAATCTATTTGCATATTATTGAGTCGTTTGCTGTATTATTCTCCTTATAATACGTTAAATAATAAACACATGATTAAATAATGTTAAGTATATTTAAAACACACATTCTAAAGCATAACGTATGTTTCAACCAGCATGTTATTTTACATAATCAACAGCACGTTGACAGATTTTTATTTTTTTTATTTTTTTTGTTTCTAGTATGCAGCTAATATTTAAAATATTTGTTTAAAAATAAACAAACCCACTGTTATGTTTAGAGAAATGTGCTTTAAGAGGGCTATGAATGTGAAAGAGAGAGAGAGAGCGAGTGAGAGGCGAGTGCGCAGATCACAGATCGAACATTTCGATTGTTACTGAAATAATTTGCATACTGATTCCCTTTCAGCCCGCGCAGGATCCATAACTGCTCGCGCGGCTATTCAAATGCACGCGCATCTTTAAATGCACGGATAAGGCAGAATCAAGAGCCGAGAGACAAGCAAACAACACCGACCGAAACGGAGTTTTTGCCCGTGGATGCTGTGATTCGATCATGGAAACGGTGGAAAAGCGATTATCCCGCTGGAAGAGACCCGTCGGATGGAAGCGCCGTGCCCGCGGAGCACGCTGAACACATTATGCACTAAAACAAATGATTGCTTTCGATGACAAACTGTGGATAACACAGAGAACATACAGGTACATGTCAGTGCATGGTTTGTCGTTGATAATATCTTTGACGATGGGACTGAAATCCTATTGTAAAGAGCGCATCGTGTCGGTAAGCATGGGAAGGTGTGTGTGTGTGTGTGTGTGTGTGTAGAGAGAGAGCGAGAGAGAGAGAGTGAGAAAGCAAAGTATAGCTGCATGATGAGTGTATATGTTGTTTTACTGGATGCAGTGACATTTGGCATCCCGCGGAGTTTACTGAACTTGAAAACAAGGTTAAAGTCAGGGGGTCACATTTATGCACTGTCAAAATACCCCAGTGCTGTAAATCATACGCTATGACTCCCATAAACCTGATTGAAAATAATGGCAGTGTCATCATGTCAGCATATTTTTAGCATTGCATGCATGCATAGAATTGTGTTAGCCTACTGTAGAGTTGGGTGTGTCCGAAATGTGGCACACACAGTGCATATCTGTGCTTTAATACGGGCCACTTTAATAGGTTTATGTTTCACTGCAGAGATATAATTAGATCAAAAATAGCATGATCCTGCCCTCAAAATACCTGATGCACTGAAGGTCACCTGTTATTCTCATTAATTATGATAAATAATTATCAAGTGAAGGCTCCTGTGTTTATGTGTGCTGTCTGATTGGATTCAAGGCTGTCTTTGCCCGCCCCATTTTACACTATCATGGTACTTCTGACCTTACTGTAAGTCTCAGAAAGTAATTTAGAGAGTTTACTTGAAACTAACAGTAAAAAGAGAAGAGAAGGTGCAAGAGGAAGAAATATTGTGAAATGTTAAGCAGTCTATGTAAGTATATTGAAATACTGAGACAGAATGTTTGCTTTATGCAGAATGGCCATCTTCAATCTCAGTTATGCTTCCCAAAACTAATAATCTCATTTAATAGTATTTCCGCCACATATCGTCGAACAAAATATAAGCTATTACGAGCTTGCGAGGCGAATCAGCCCTTTCTGCAATTGATCCTTTTCTATAAATATTATGGGATTAAATTATCATAACGTCTGCACTGCTACTGTTACTGCTCCCGTTCTTTCGCTTTTCAAAACACATACACACGTGCGTTTGATCTGTATTTTGTTTTTTAACGAGGAGTAATTAAAGCAACTCTGTTCCTAGAAATAAAACCGAATATTTTGCATATTTAGATATTTAAACATTATGTATGAATAATTCTACATTGACGACACAAGTTTTATTTTGCCAAATGTTCAACCACAAAGTAAACCTGCAGTTAAAGTAACTTGTTGCATAAACTGAAAAGGTGACTCAGATTAAGTTCTAATATAAGCTAGTCTAGTATAACTTGTAAGAAATTATATTTGTTCAAAAACGAGCATATGAGGGTTTTGTCTGTCTAATAATAACGAGTACAGCAGTTAGTCGTCTTTACAATTATTTCATATATTTTTGTGTTATTTACGGATCAATAAAACATCAGTCTAAATTTAGTCCTTAAGACAAGGCAATGAGAAATTCAATACAACGTTACATTTTATGAGACTATTTGGCTTTTTAAAAGCAACCCGACTTTCTACATATAAAACATCATTTTTAAAACGATTAATATTTATCACTTTCTATAAAACGTGTGCCAGCTGATAATTTGCTATAGGCAAAATCTCGACTTCCAGTTGCCCTGGGCTAAACAATTGTAAAAAGGAGAAACATTTTAATCGATTTATTGATTTGACGCGTGCAGAAATTGTGGGGAATATCTCAAATAAAAATCGGAATTTGTTACTGGTTGTTTTTAATGACATCCAACTGATATTCTTAAAACAATCAATTAACACTTTCAGTTACTTATTCCATCCTAAGCGTTGCTGTAATTGTATCTTTTCACTCTGCTTTCAATTGAAAGAAACTGATCCGCTAATGTAATCCAGAATCGATTGTTGCATATTTCAATCATCCCCTGGCCTGCGCAGAACGCCTGAGATCGGGGAATTTTACAGATAGCAATAATCCATATTTCTCAAGACAATCTCTGAGGCCTTTTCTGAGGTTTGATCATAAAGTAGGCTACATTAATTCGTTCCCTTTTTAATATGGCTTGTAGTGAAGTGCATTTATAACTAAAATCTATTACGGCGTAAAAACAATGCTTTTAGATGTGTAGTGTATTCTTTCATAAACATTGAATCTGTAATACTGGAATTGGGATAATATTAGTAATAATAAAAGGACTAATACAAATAAATATTTCAAATTAAAATAATATTTTATTTAGATTTGTATAAACAGTTGCAGTTTTAACCAAAGCAGCCTCCACAGATATGTGTCTGCATTTATATAACACAGCATTTAGGAGACACTCTAAAAAAATCATCACATTTATATTCTTCACATTTTATTGGATATTTTAAACCATACATCTGATTACAGGTTTATTTTTGTTTTTTTGTCTTCTGCTACTGCTTTTCTTGTTTTTTTATTGAACCATTATATTTGGGTAAACATTTAAATCGCTAGTTTATTACTAAAATATGGTTGAAAACAAACTAATTCTGTTTATTTGTGAATTACCATCAACCTGTCGTGTTAATATTTGACTCTGTATCGATCTGTGCTTCTGTTTGTTTTATATAGTGGCATTAGTGCTGAGGTTGATTCACGTTTCAAGTAAAGGGGCTCTAAAACTCTTCTCCACATATAAAACACAGGCGCCCAATTAACGATTTGAGGTAAAGTTCAGGGGCAAAAGTCTTTCAATAATTGAATATTCTTTGTGAGTGAGTGCACACCCCATTAGGAAATGTTAAACGGACAATCTTTTTTTATAATCAATATTTGCTTCACTGGCACCGAATTTTCAGTCTCTTTTGCCACTTTTTATGCGAGTAAAATGCAGGGAAAACAAAACTTCTGAAATCTTACTTTGAAAATCGCAGTATTTATTTTTATTTTTCCGATTACTGAATATACTTTTTATGAATATGACTTTACTTGTATAAAAAACTTTAAATGCATAGTCGTCACACACGATCATTTTCACAAACAATGATAATAAAATATAATTTGATATTTGTACATTTAGATTAGCCTACTGTAGTTTACATGTTGCCATGCGCCTTTTTGTGACATTGATTTCTACATTTATAGGCTACGTGTTGCATAATCTGTCCACCACTGCTGTATACAGTTAAAATGTATACAAACTCTGGTTTAATAGGCAAGAAGAGACGCTTAGGTAGGCCTCAACCGAAAAACCCTCCATCACCCCCACAGATACACACACACACCGCTGCGCACGTCACGGAGACACGAGTGCGAATGAAAAATATCGACCACTATGAGAATGTGCGCAGATGTGGCTAGCTGCTAAATTTCGTGCTTGAATACGATCTTTTTCATCAAATTAATGGTCGATGGTTATAATGCAAAGTCTGTGACCTGCAGTGTATGGCTTGCCGTTTTTGTTTATGTGAAAAAAAATTATATCGTGAGGAAGATAGTTTGATATCACTGGAAATTATTGAATTCATAACGAGCGGTAAAATGTGTATTTTTGTTTGCTTTTTGCATGTGTTTGGTTTTTTTTTCTTGTTATATTTCATATGACAATTTCACTTATGAACATTTCTATTGCGATTGCGTTCAGCAGTTAAAAACAACAACAACATTAATAATAATAATAATAA
>JAUMHR010000075.1:5911338-5927740 GCA_032361145.1 Enteromius fasciolatus | reverse complement strand
CCCTGAAAATAATTGCACACCTCAGAACGTTCGTCAGCCAATCAGATTCAAGCATTCAACGGCCCCGTAGTATAACAAGCAATAAATCCTTATGTCCTAATGTTGTCATAACAGCTGTGTATTTCTGGGAAAACATATTTTCAACTTGCTGTTCTTTAATAATGAGAACAGACCGGGATTTCTACTTGGAAACCTGTTTGAAAACAGTCAGAATGCTTGCTCATGACAGAAATACTACACTTCACCTTTTGGTTCTTGAAGTCATTAGCAGTCTGTCAAAACCATTTACAAGTCAGACAGTGCTATCTAGTATACAAATAACTTTTTCCCCAATGCAGTGTCGTCAGGCAAGAAGGACAAGGTCAGAGGTCATGTTACTATGGCGCAATCACATCCCCATCATGATTGAGGTGATGCTGCTTCCTGACTGTTGCTACAGCGATGAAGGCCCGACCACCGACTGCCCAGACCTAAATGATCCAGCAATAAAGCAAGATGCACTATTACTAGAGAGATGGACTTTACAACCAGTGCCCAGACAGTAAGACTTGCTCTTCAAAATAATTCCAATACACATTCTTTCCCACAAGTTTTAACAAACTTGATGTTTGTTGCAGGAGTGGAGATCGATTTGTTGAGGAGAAAACCTTGCTGTTGGCTGTGCGTTCCTACGTGTTTTTCTCGCAGCTAAGCGCATGGCTCAGTGCCTCTCACGGACTTGTACCTAGAAACATCTTATACAGGTAACACTCTACACACAAACACTTTTAAGGGTAGGAAGAAATAATGACTTTATAAAGGTACATTACATTTTGGTAGATTCTCACTAGTTTTGGAGTACAGCAATGTGTATTTTGGTGATTCCATGGGATTTAAAATGATGAATGAAACACAAGTAGAAAAATAATGTGGGTAAATAGTTTGTAAAGCCTTCCAAAAGATTTTAGATGTGCCTTTCAGGAAGAGACAGAATGTCAGCCCTGTCGAAAAACAGCATATCCTGGTAAGGTATCTTAAACCAGCTTAAGATACGGTGGCCCAGTAGTGCACAACAAAGCAAAATTAAAATAGCAATCATGAGCTTAAAAAAGCAAACATAAGCTCAGAACATGGCAAAATAAAAAAAAGCAAACATAAACTCACAACACGGCGCAATTTAAAAAGTAAACACAAGCTCACAGCACAGCGGAAATGCCCGTTGGTCTGCGGGCTGTGTTGGTAGTAAAACTTTGTTCGTTTGACCCACAAAAGGGTCAATACTTTGCAAAACAGAAATAACATCAGAGGACGGTTTTAATTAAAACTATCAAAACAGGTACAGACTGCTCGCGAATGCTCATGACATGCGCACAAGTTTCTGCAGACCAACTGCCCCCTAGTGGTCTGGAGCATTTCCGTTGTGTTCTGGCTTAATGCCACTGTGTTGTAAGCTCATGTTTGCTTTTTAAATTGCGTTGTGTTGTGAGTTTATTTTTGTTTTTTTAAATTGTGTTGTGTTATGTACTATTGGGCCACTATATAGAGACCAGCAAAGAACCAGCATAAAGGAAAGGACGTGACATGTGGCCAGGTATGGTGATCCCATACTAGGAATTTGTGCTCCGCGTTTAACCCATCTAAGTGCACACAGAAGTGAGAAGTGAACACACACCCAGAGCAGTGTGCATCCATTGCTGCGGCACCCGGGGAGCAGTTGGGGGAATGGTGCCTTGCTCAAGGGTCTCACTTCAGTCGTGGTATTGAAGTTGAAGAGAGCTCTGGTTATTTACTCCCCCCACCCGAAATCCCTGCCGAACCTGGAACTCGAGCCCAAGACCTTTGGGTTACAAGTCCAACTTATTCATTAAGCCATGACTGCCCCCAAATCCAGCTCTAGCCAGCATCCCAGCTTCAAAACATACTTAATCGCAGCATATGCTGGTTTTTCAACAGGGAGGGAAGTAGAAAAACAGAACGTCAGAGCTTACATCCTTCAATACAATGCAACAATTTACATTAGAATGGATGTTTTAACAATCCCATTTGCTGTATTTTGCAGAATAAGTGCAGCTGATGAAGAACTGATATGGAACTTCTCACAAACACCCTCTGAACATGCTTTTCCTGTCCCAAACGTGTCCCATAGTGTCGCTCTCAAAGTGCGGGTTCAGTCTTTGCCTCGCCAGCCCAAATACCCCGTACTCAAATGTAGCATACACTCAGGTATAGCTTTTTTGGGCAAGAGAAACCTGGAGCGTGGAGAGGGTAGGAACCATTCTGGAGAAAATCGCAGTTCCCTCCGTCTGCCAGGATCTCCACTCTTCTCCAGGCCTCTACGCCCTTCTCCACCTCCCCACAGCCCTCTTAACACCCGTAAATGCCACCCTCGCTCTGAGTCCCCTCTCCCACCAGGCAAAGCCATCAAGTGGCTGTACTCTCGGCTAAACGGTGGTGTGGACACCCCCCCTACAGAGGTGTATAACTCGTGTTCTGATGGGGCGGAGAGCCCAAAAACCTCAAGTGTGGAGTCACCAATTCGTGGTTTTAAATCACTCTCCATTACCGACCCTTTATTTACCCCCAGCCCAAGTCCCAGCTCCATCTCAGGTGAAACCAACCCTCTCATTGGCTCCCTGCTTCAAGAGAGACAGGAAGTCATTGCTCGCATTGCTCAGCGACTGAATTTGTGCGACCCTACAGCTCCTCATCTCCCTGATGCTCTCTTCACTTCTCAAGAACAACCAGGACACAAAACAACCTGGAACTCGTCACAGGATAAGGAGCGCTTGAAGAAATCCAAAGAGCTCCTCTTCCCAGTCCCCCAGCCTCAAAACCACAATGGAACCAGTCCAGAAATCCCTGAGAGGAGCCGGTCTTCTCTCTTTGACACCCCCTTGAGCCCTAGAAGCAGAACACGGCTAGACAGAGTCGACCGTGAATCAAAAACTTCCCCAAAACCCTCGACTTGCAGGCGCCTAGTTCTCAGTGACCAGTCTGCTGAGGGTTCTCTGATTGCAGATGCAGTTCAGGACATCTCGAGGTTGATTCAGGAGCGACTGCAACATTCCTACAGTCTCCTCAATGGCACCTATAAATTGAAGACCTCTCAAACCGAACAGGCCGAGACAAATCATGGAACGCAGACAAATGGCTTCGTAACATCAGGCCATGAGAAGTCTTCAAGTGCACCCAATGGTGAGGCAAGCACAGATCCACGTATTTCTCAAACAACAAAATGTTGCAGATCCCCTGACTCTCGCCACAGAAAGCGGGACTGTTCCCCTAGGCCACGAAATGTGGCCGGTTTAAAACTTGAAGACCACAGCGTCACAAAATCACAGCCTTTAGAGACAACTAATAAGCAACAGTATGCCAGTAGAGAGTCCTGGACCTCCTTGAAAAGCAACTCTAGCCATGCAAGTTCTCCTCAGGAGAATGGCCTGATTCGGACTGGATACCGCCAGCCTCTCAAGACCCAAGAGGCAAACCGTGAGAAAGGAGCAGAAAAGGATGTCTCGAATGCGTCCATTTGTCTTGAGAAGAATGAGAACCAGGACCCCTGGGCTTCTCCCTCTAGCACACCAGCCAACTTTACTTGCAACACCAGTCCTTCCCATGCCCAGAGCAATCATACTGTGAGTTCATATGTCTTTCAAGTGGGTTTATAGGAATACATTTGTTTGTGTTGTGTTTTATAGCCCTTATTTGAAACTCAATGCTGAATATATCCTCTCTGTTTTTGTATTAACAGAGACCCTCCCCATTGAAGTCCTGCAGTAACTGGAAAAAACAGAATCGCCACTCCATAGACGGAACTGCAACAAAAGCCTTCCACCCCTGCACAGGCCTACCTCTCCTCTCCAGCCCGGTAAGACTTTAGATCTCTCTGTCACTCTCCAACAAAGAGATTACAGCACAGCATCTTACTGAAAGGGCCCCAGAGTCTTTGACTGTGTCTGTGATTCATCTACTCTCACGTGTGAATCACTTCAAATGCTGTCTCAAATGCTGTCTGGAGTTTCTATGCCTATTAGATGACATGCTAATGATGGGCCATAGATTTATCATAATAACTTCTTCCAACTCTTTATTGATACTTTCCATTAATACGCTTAGTAAATTAAGTCATGAGTGTTTTCAAATCATACTGATGGCAGAATGAGTTCTGATTTGTACCGTATGACTCAGGCACTTCTCTTTGTGTGGGAGTATGGTGCTGTTACTCCAGATGAGTGGTGCTCTTGTTCTCTAGAGATGTAAAAAAAACAATGTAAAACAAATGTAATTCTCACTCTTTCTATTGGTTTTCATTAAATGTTACTAACAACTAAACTGTTGATCAGCATTTTCTGCAAGACAAAGACAGGCACTATGTACTGCTTTTGTTAAAGTACTAACTAGTTGTTATCTTGTTAAGTAATTAAATACTTTATCGACTTTTTAATAATTAAATTTAATAATTTAATAATTTTTAATAATAATGATTTTACAGGTAGTTAATGATTAGGGTTAGAGATAAGGATAGGAAAAAAATAACGCATGCCAAATTGCTGACATAAAATATAAATGTTTACAGTATTAGAAAATATTTTTGGCTTTTAAATCTGTCTTTGATCGATATGGGAATAAAAACATTCTCGGTCTGTTTTTGTTTGTTTGTTTGTTTTATAGTAGCCACAGTGTTACCAACGGATACCATAGTATTGCACAGACACACACACACACTGGATTACAGGAGCAAATACTGATTGAAAGAAACTTATATGCAATTTCAAATCGGGGACAGTACTGTATGTTGTATCAGTATAAATATATATTTAAGTAACATACAATTGTTCAGTTGGTCACAAGCTTGTAAAACAAAGATGTAACTGGTTTTGTCTGCTTCCTCCTTTTTCTCTCAGGTTCCTCAAAGAAAAAGCCAGACAGGATATTTTGATTTAGACACATCTCTGATTCATTGCAGAGGTGTGCCATGGGCTGCCAACAAGAGGTATGACTTTCTTTCCTCACTTTATTTCCTGCTGTAGTGCCATTGTTTCATATTTCACTGTGCCATTTCCTTTACTGAGGCTTTCCTACATACACTGCCATCTGCTGTGCACACATACACTAGAGTTATCCCTAAAGCTCAGACTACCTAAAATGGCTGACTAAACTATGTGTGTGTGTGTTTTCAGGGTTTTGAAAAGATCACAAGAATGTGATGAGTCTCAGCATCAGATCCTCAGTGCCAGCGCTCCACCCATCAGCCTCAGCCTTTTGGGAAACTTTGAGGTAGATGAACAAATAATTTCACTCGCGCACACAATTAGTGAACAATCCTTTGTGTCCACACCCTCTTTCTTTAATTGGTATAATGTTTTGTCTTTACCCTGCTCATACATTTACCATATGCCTCAAACATTTATAAAATGTCAGTAATAGGGTTACTCTACCCCAGGATGAAAATTTTGTCATTAATCACTTAAAAACTCGTAAAAGCTTCTTTGAAACACAATTTAAGGTGTTTTGGAGGAAAACCAGGAGGGTTTTGACTTGTCCTATTGACTGCGAAGTAATAAACACTATCAAGGTCAAGAAAAATGTGAAAGACGTTGTCAAAAATAGTCCATCTGCCATCAGTGGCTCAATCTTTACTTTATGAAGTGATAAGGATTCCTTTTTGTACGCAAAGTAAATAAAAATGACTTTTTTCAGTCACCCAGTTTTCATGTGTTTATGGGTTTGGAATGACGTTAGGGTTATGATTAATTACAAAATGTTAATTTTGGGGTGGAGTAACCCTTTAAAACTAGACTTGGCATATTCATAATTTGATTATTAGATGGATAGATGTTTCTTTGTGTTTATGTGTGTAGGAGTGTGTTTTGAATTATCGTTTGGAGCCATTGGGCACAGTTGAGGGTTTCACAGCAGAGGTTGGCGCCAGCGGCACTTTCTGCCCCAGTCACATGACTTTACCTGTTGAAGTGTCATTCTACAGTGTCTCTGATGATAACGCACCTTCCCCCTACATGGTAATGACCCAAACTGAGTTACTTGAATATTTTGTGTGCTTGCCATGTGGGTATGTTACATTTGTGAAGTTATAATTTTTCTGCAATTGTAAATAAAGTAACGGAGCATCTGCGAAGGAGTCATTAATGCTATTATAAATGTCTATGTTATTTAAAATGCTCATAAATGATCTTGACTGAATTCTTCTGCTTCTCTTTAGGGTGTCATAAACTTGGAGTCTCTCGGTAAGAGGGGATATCGAGTACCTCCTTCAGGAACCATTCAAGTGGTAAGGATCAGGTTATTTTAAAACACACACATAGTTATCTGCTTATAAACTGTGTCATGGCCATGACACACTTTTTTCGAATGAGTAATAATCTACTCATACATGTGTGTAACAACCAGACTGCGTTGTGAGAACAAAGGAAAATGTCAAGCATTGAAATTGTTTACCGATGCGCTCTCTACTGGTGAATGTCGGAATTACATTATACATGGAAACGGACGAATAGAAAGAAAAATGAATCACTTACTAACCTTTCCGGTGCAGTACTTTCGTAACCTGTGTGAAAAATGAGCAGGCTTTTTTATGGTAATTGATATTTTAACACCAAATGTTCTCAGTACCTGTGCTTAGTGTTAGTGTATTTGTGTTAGTCATGAACGAATCACTCTGACACAGTGTTTGTAATGACTGATTTTGGATGGTAGTAAAGTAAAACTGTTATTTTAATAGATGTTTATGGTTTTTTCCACCCACTTAGATAATTAGTATGTTTAGCATTATTGCTCACTAACTGCAACTTTACATTTGCTTGTGTTTTCCGTTTTCTGTAGCTTTGACGCTTCAGTGTTTCTTCATTGTTGATGTTTTGTCTTCTGTCTTTATGTGTCAGACCTTATTTAACCCCAATAAGACAGTGGTGAAGATGTTTGTGGTGATGTATGATCTGAGAGAAATGCCCGCCAGCCATCAGACATTCCTGCGGCAGAGAACCTTCTCAGTCCCAGTCAAACGCGATTACAACGGACAAAACAACAAAAAGCCATCCACACTGAGTCAAGGACGAACCCTCCGCTACCTCGTCCATCTGAGGTCAGTACCATGGCATGAGTGCTCACTTCAGTGTATTCATTCTGGCATACAGGGCTTAACATGCATACACGTTTTAATTAGCCCTCAGAAGTTAACTGATAAGGTGTGTGAAAATGCAGTGCTCTTTTGAAGTCCTTATTAGAACAAGTCTGTTCATTTGTCAGCCATTTTGAAAGTACAGCTCTTTTCTACTTGAAAGAGGAATGAAGGCTCCTAGAAAAATGGCATACAAGTGAAATGGGTGTAGTTACGTTTTAAGGAAATGTTGTCTGATGGAGATGTTTAGTCAAAATGAGCTTGCATTTACAATGACATCAAAAGTGCTTTGAAATTAGAGTTATTAAAAAGGCAATATTAGTTACTCCATATTAAAATAAGCATTTTCAGTTTCCGATTTAGGCTCAGTGGGTCATGAATTTTTATCACATTTCTTGTGTAGACATTTCTTATTATTAAATTATATAACACATATAATTGAGTAGAATAAGCATGCAATTAGTGTGGAAATGGTCCCTGGAAAGGGCAGCCAGGATGTTGTCTTAATTATTTGTTGTCTTTTAATTATAGTTATTATTAAATAATTTAGACCACTGCTGCATAAATAGATTAAATACTTTCTGATCAAGATCAGTCCTTTGTGAGTCCAGGCATTGACCCTTTTAGTAAACACATTCAAATAGTAATAACTTTTCAGCAATACAATATAGTATAATGTACAGTATAGTGTAATCTCTAAACCAAGGATTCAACTTTCTGAGCTATCCAACGCCTCCTTGAGGAAGACAAGGAAAATATGTCTGATTAGTTGTTTGGTGTACTTTAGTGAGCCTTAATAACTTTTTTTACTTTGTCTCTCTCTCTCTCTCTCTCTCAGGTTCCAGAGCTCCAAATCTGGGAAGATCTACCTCCATCGGGACATCCGGCTCCTTTTCTCCCGTAAATCCATGGAAGTGGACAGTGGTGCTGCCTACGAGCTCAAGTCATTCACAGAGTCACCTGCCGACCCCCCTTTCTCTCCCAGATGCTAATTTAATCTAGTCTAGTCAAGTCTATTCTGATTTTAATCCAGCATAGGGGCCTTACTAAATCGAAATCTGTCATCTGCTTGTATGGGAATTAAAAATAGAGAAGCCCACTAAAGCGCACATACACATGCACAGAAGGACTGTTCACATTAATGCCCCCTTTCCTAAAAATACACACAAATGAATCATCAGTGCTTCAACATTTTTAGGTTTAAAACAACAGAGGGTCGGGAGTTTTCATTTAGGCTTATTTCCAGACGTTCGGTATGGCGTGAGCAGATATGATGCAGGAAAAACAAAATCAAAGGACCATTTTTTAAAAACAAACGTCAAGTAACTGCAAGGATGTTTGAAGAGCACTGTGTTTTTCCACCACAACTGGAAGAAACTGAGTTTTGTTCAATGACTTTTTTCTTTGTACTGTTACCAAACCACTTTAATTGGAAGTGTTGCAATAGAAAAACAAATATCTTACTAGCTTAGTGTTTACATATTTACTTTTTTTTGTCATCAGTTATTTAATATTTAAATTTACTGCACATGTGATGCCTGTTGTGCAAAACATTATGATGTGGTGCAAGATATGTTTCAATCATACCATGTATTTTTGTCTTTCAAATTCAGATCTTAAATAAAAGAATTATATATTATATCTATAAAATTACCTTTAAACATGCATATATCTGTGTTCTGTTTTTGACTACTTAAAATACAAACAATCATTTGTTTGTGTGTTTGTGCGAGTATGCCTGGTGTTATTAGAATCAACAAGTATAGCTATACCAGTGAATTTGGACATTTTTGCATGCCCGTGAGGAAACAAGCTTATAAATCATAGAATTGAAGCGTTTTGAATTGAAATAGTGGAAATATTTGTGTGATGGGTAGGTTTAGGTGTAGGGTTAGGTTAAAGGGTATAGAAAATACTATATGTACAGTAGAAAAAACATTGTTGTCTACAGAATGTCCCCACATAGAGATAAAAAAATAGAAACCAGTGTGCATGTGCGTGTAGAAAGACCACGGAAATTCATTGGCGTTCCATGCAAATCTATGAAACTATCAAGAAAGTGGACGTATTCTGGGATTCCATAAATACATTGGTAATACACAGATTATCTTACATCATGAACATGGGTTTATGAAGTAAATGTGAGATTTCAGTCACTGGTTAAACCACTGCTTACATGTCAAGACTTGACATGCTCATAATAAAAACAAACCTCCTGGCAGACACTTTTTTAATGCTGGTTAAATATCTGCCTTTTCTATCTGGCTGCATACCTGCTGAAAAAAACAGCATATGCAGGTTAAGTATGTTTTGATGCTGGTTTATGCTGGTCCTTTGCTGGTTTAAGATGGTCCTTTGCTGGTTTATGCTGGCAAATGAGCAGCTTAAACCAGCATCAAAATATAACCAGCATATGCTGTTTTATTCAGCAGGGATTAAATTATATTCTATCAATTTTAAAACTTGTCAGTAAGTTTTAGCATTTGTTGTTGAAACTTTTGGACATTTAACTTCCCAAAAAAACAAAACACAAGCCCAATACCCGCACTTGTATTTTGTGTTGGTGCTAACTGGAAACAAAACCAAATTATCCAAAGTACAAAATTAAGCCATGCAAATAAGCAGCATCCATCCATATATTCTCTTGCATAGTGGTTACTAAATACATGTGCAGTCTCAGTTATTTTACTTTCTATTGTAAAACAAATATTTACACATTAAGAAACTTCTTGGAAATAAAAGCATTTGAAAAGGCGCTTCTTGTTAAATATCTTTGGATATAAGAAGCAAGGCCAAATTTTTTGAACAGGCTCAATGCCTTTCAGAGCGGTAGCACATCAGAAACCACAGGAACAGGAAGAGAAACAACAATAAACAGCAGCGAAACACACCCACAGAGGTAACAAGAAAACAGAATAAAACAAAAAGCAAAAAAGCAGCTACTGGTAATATCACATCTCCACCTTGTGTCTGCGGCTGGCTTGATTGTCCTCTCCAGACATATCCAAAAATTACTGCTCCAGCCGCAGATATTGAAACAAGTCCTAATAGTCCTCCAAATAATCCTAGTCCTGCTACTGCTGCAGCGAATCCTGATATTCCTGCTAATGCTAATGCTAATGATGCTATTACTCCTGCTGCAGAAACTGCTAATCCTGTTCCTCCAAATGATGCTAATGAGTTAAACGCTGTTTTTGCCGCATCTATAATCCACTGTGCTGCTTTTTTTACTTGGGAGACTGCCCACTTTATTTTATCTTTTACCCATAATATTATATCTGTTGCGTATTTTAATATTGCTATAAAGCTTGCTGCTACGAACACTTTCCATACACCTATTAATTTTACTATGAATTGTATAACCTTTTGTAATCGCTGTTTTCCTATTGCAACTATTGCAGCTCCTGCTATCGCTCCAACTATTGCTGCTCCTATTAGTGAACGTTCTCCTATCACTGATCGTAACATGGCTGCTGCTATTCCTGCTATGCCTCCTGCTACCCCTGTTACTGCTGCTGATATTACCGTTCGTTCTTCTTTTTCCCACAGTGAATTTGAAACACATACTGCAGCTGCTGCTCCAGCTGCTGCTCCTACTATTAGTTCACCTACTCCTGACATAAATGCATAAACTACTACTACAACTGTTACAACTGCAATTGTTAATGTCAGTGGTGACCATAGAGTTTCATTTGATTCTGATGCTGCTGCTTTCTCTGCCGCTGAAACAGAATGAGAAGGAGAAAGGGTTAGTTCACCCAAAAATGAAAACTCTGTCATGAATTACTTACCTCATGTTGTTCCAAACCCCATAATACCTTCGTTCATCATCTGAACATAAATTAGGATATTTTTGATGGAATCAGAGAGCCATCTGATCCTCCATAGACAGCAATACAACTGAAATGATCCAAGGTCCAGAAACGTAGTAAAAACCATCCATGTGAAATCAGTGGCTTAACTTCAGTTTTGTGGCACTAGGAGAGTACTTTTTGTGTGAATAAAACAGAAATAACATAATTTACTCAGCCATTCTACTCTCCTGACTTACGTCTTCCGCCACTTTAGAGAGTATCACAACGCATGCGTATGCTTTTCACTAGGCGTAAACAACCACAGATGTTTTTGTAATGTTTCTGGATCTGGGATAATTTCAGTTGTATTGTTGTCTATGGAGGGTCTTAATTTGTGTTCTGAAGATGAACGTAAAATAATAAGGTCAGTAAGGTCTTATGGGTTTGGAACGACATTTTTCATTTTTCATTTCATTTTCTACTATAGTTATATATTTCTTACCCATGTTGTTTGATTTTAATTTGTCGGGATATGATGGCTCAGGTCTTCTGTAAGGCTGGAGGAACACTGATGTCTGATGTCCTGGGATAAGGACAATGCAAACACATTAACATTCAGAAGGCTGTTTCCGCATCTTACCATAAGAAGATGCGAGAATGCTTTTTTCTCAACTATGCTTTCTTCACATTTTTGTTCCACTTTCCTTTACCTATTCTTCCCTTTACCCGGTTTACTCAGAATTGTCAGTTGCAAAATTTATTGTTCTGCATGAATGCATTTGATATTTACAGTCATGTTTAGTATCATATGAAACGTCTCAGTGCGACTGGTAAAACAGTCGGTAAAAGTGAAGGGAAAAGTGTTCACTTTAGACAGTTTGTCCTTTCCCAATGGCTTTCGTGCAGATTAGCATCTGTCCCCAAAAGGTGTAAGCTCTCTATGTCTAAGCTTTGATCATTGCAAATGCCAGTTGTTAGTACCTGCATCCATTTGGAGGATGATCTATCTCGTTACGAGTACTTAAGGTTCCAGCCAAAATATTAAACATTTTTTAAAATCAATAAGAATTTTCTAGACAAGAAAAAATTACAGTGTTGTTTTTAGAAAAAAAAAGAAGCTAAAATTAAGCAACTTTAAGCTTAGAACAAGCAAAATAATCTGCCAATGGGGTAAGCAAAATATTCTTATATACAAGATTATTTTGCTTGTTTCAAGTAAAAACTTAATTTTAGCTTGTTTTTTTTTCTGAAAACAAGACAGTAATTGTTTCTTGTCTAGAAAATCCTTCTTGATTTAAGAATTTTTAGATATTTTGGCTGGAAAAGAGACTTAAGCAGTCTAAGGAAGCAATTTTTTATTTTTTATTTTGCAGTGTATAATTCTGACTTACTATAAAAAGGATTTTCTCAAGTGGATAAAGTGAATGCATACATCCCTGCACGTTCTGCAGTGATTGGTAATCTTCAACCATTTTAAACCTGAAACCACTCACTCGGAAACCAATAGCATTGCTAAAAGAAAGCAAGAAATTCCCTGATTTGAGGGACCCACAAAGGGCTGATTGTTTAAACAATAAGAAATATTCAAATCTTTAAATATCTCAAAGTAGAAATCTTAAAATAATGTGCACAGACACATCTTAGCAACCTCAATTACAACCCTAGTCAACAATAACTTAAAATGCAGTTTAAAATGCATTTGTTAAGTTTGTGTAATAAGAATTTCAACAAACATTTCTATATATACTAAATGTTAACGTTAATTAATTACTGTATAATGACCTAACATGAACTAACAATGAACAATCCTTCTACATGCACTTTACACTTTAAATCCAACAAACCTGAAGTGAATTTAGATCCCAAAGAGCGAATGAAAAGCTTAATATAATACAACAAATTTGTCTTGTGTTCCTGAATCACACGACTGATAAAAGAACACTGCAGAAAATATGCGGTGGTCTTAAATACTTGTATGCAGATCAGTATCTTTTCAGGAAATCACATGATCTGTGAGAAATTGCAGCAGGATGAAAAGGTTCAAAAGTGCGCTGAGGAGAAAATGAAAGAAGTGAAACATCACCAAACCTTTTAAAAATGATATGAAATCAGAGGGGCCAACGTCTTTCACTACATCGGGCTAGTAATAAAATTTGATTGATTGAGGTTGGTGTGTTGTGTATAATGTTTAATTACACTGTAACAAGCACAAATAAACGGTAATACTTAACTTTAAAGTGTCAATAATACATAATACACAACTAGTAAGTACTTAGTAGTAGCTGTTGTACTTACATAAAACAAATGTACAACAATGTACTTACCATGTAACTAAGGTATGTAACAGTTCGTACTTACAGTTTGTAATTATGTAGGCTGCTACTGTTATAAGTGCAGACCAAGTCTGTTACACAGCTACTTATGTGACCAAAAGATTGTCACATATGTGCTGAAGACTGTATACAATGTAATTATAAATTTAAGTACACAGACATAAGCTACTTACAATATTTTGTATCAATATTGTTTTTAAGCGTACATCATATGTATTTATACTGTACACCTTATCTAGTTGCACCTTAGTCTGATTTAACACCTTACACAGCTTAAATACATGTAATACCTTTCTAATTACATTAAAATGACAGAAAAATTAAGTGTTTTAAAACTGTACTTGAGTGTAAGTGTAACAGACTCTGTCTTTTTCCATATGTGTAACAGTAGCTGCCAGTTACATCTACATAATTACAAATTGTAATTACAGGCTCTTCCATAACTTAGTTACATTATAAGTACATTTCATGAGTTTGTGCTTGTCGGTAATCAAGTATAAATAAGTGAAGCTTGTTTGGCGTGCTGCCCGGGGGGAAAACTCAGGGTTAGGATGGCTGCCGATCCCTAGGGCGGACAGGCCTAAAGGTGCGTACACACCGGACGCTAATTGCGTGAATAAATTGCTCTATTCATGCGCAGTTAGACGCGTGAACATTTTGAGGTTACTCGCTTCATTCGCACGTGAAATTCGCTTCATTCGTGCGTACAACAGACGCGAGTTCACGCCATGAGAGGGGCTGCCAGGCGGTTCCAGTCTCTGAAGTGGTGGAGGAGAAAACAGCAAAAAATTCTAAATATTGCTGTTATTGTGCCATGAAATGCAGTTTTAAGAGTATTTCAGACGAGAATGTAGTTGTTTAAAACACAAATCTGCGGTTTATTAAAAAAGAAAGCGCCTATTTAAAAGTTTGCTTCGCCGATTTCGGAGCCGTGAGCTCCACGTGAACACCGGGTGCTCAGTGCTCATGTATCCGCCGAGGGCAGCCTCACCGCGGCTACTAATTATGACACTTGCTGCTGCCTCCTGATGTCTCTGTAGTGGTTAAACAGGAGGTAAAAAACTCTGGTTTAATGAATCTATGATGTATTTCCTTTTTATTCCTGTTTTTATGAAAATACGAACATGTAGATGATGATTTTCTCTTCCATAGTTTAGGAATTCTGCCTCCGCTTGCTAGTAATCACGTCACTACTAGAGCAAGCTCCTGATTGGTTAACGCGGTGGAAATTTTCGTCAAAGTTCAGATTTTTCAACTTGAGTATTTCACGCGATTCACGCATCAATTATTTTGTATTTTCGCGTCTTTGCATTGACTTAACATGTAAATCACTCGCGCTTTACGCTTCATTCACGTCCGGTGTTAACGCACCTTAAGGGCTCGGAAGGACAGGGAGGTGGACTGCCCGTTCCCCTGAGTGCTCTCCCCGGACAAAATGGGAAGGGGCTGGGGCAGAGGAGGGATACTAAGATCGAGATATGGGAGGAAGGAGATTTGGGTATTTATAGGGCGAGGCTAGGAAGGAATCTGATAGGAAGATAAGATCACTGAAAGATTGAAGGGGCGGAGATAATGATTACCTTCGTGGACTCCTCCCGAAACCTTTTATTTCGTGAAAGTACAATTGCCACTAATTAGGTAATTACTCTGTATCATGACACCTTAAAATAAAGTTTTACCAAATAAACTGTAACCTACATTTGTTTTTTTATGGGTGGCTATAAAACCACAAAAGGAAAAAAAAAGAAACAATATGGGTGGAAAAATTTGTCATTATTTCAAAACTATTAACCTTATGTGTACCTATGTACTTTCCTTCTCTGGTTCTCTCTCGCAAATGCACACACAGTACAGACACATGGAGGTAGAGACCCAATGCGCCGAGTGTGGCACTTGGACAAGATGTGATGAGTGAATGTGGGTAAGGTCCTCGTGTATACAGGTTGCGGGAGAATATAATTATTCTCGGGACTCCCGCAAAATAAAAATATCTTTAAAATCTTTAAAATTAATTAACTCTAAACAAATAGGCTACTCCATCATTTATTTAATGCACTAAAGCAACAAGAACGACTAAAATACAATAAAAAACTATTTACAGACGCAAGGTCGGAAGCTAATTCTCGCCTGGTTCATGCGCGATGTAACATCCACACGGCTCTACACCACCCTCTCAGTCACGCAGCAATCACAATCGCCAGAGTCTTTGATTACACACACCTGGATTCCTCACCTGACACTGATCCCCAGCACTATCAAGCACCCTTTATAACCACACACCACTGTTCATTCACTGTCCGAGCTTGTTCTACGAAAGTGGACTCTAACCATTACTTCTTGTCTCCATACTTACCTAGCTCCTTACCTGTTTACACACAGAAGGCTCCGTGATCCTCGGAGTCATCTCCAGGCTCCAGTGTATCCTCTCCTTCATCTCAGTGTGTAAGTGGTGTGTGGCTGAGATCGTTTGTCTGTTCCTTCCCGAAGAAGTGCTCCAGCAAGAAACCAAACAAAGACTCTTTAGTTCGTTTATATACCCAGCTTTGGAAGAATTTGAGTTTGCTTACCTTTGTTTATTATTTCATCCTGTTGAATAAATACATTATTGACATTTTAGCTCCTGAGTCTGTCCGCTTTGTTACACGTGGAACTATAGGCTACAGGCCCACATCGAGGTGAAGTGTCTGAAGAGCATGAGCATGACACAGGTGGTACGCTTAATGTTACAGATCTTAGTTCATTATTAAAGAAAGGAACATACAAAACTACAAAGCCAATCTGTAATGAATCTCCTGAGTCTTGCGGATCCATTTGCAGTATTTATTAATCCAAGTCAAACAGGCAGAAGGTCAGTATCACGGGCAGACAGATGTAACAAAGAGCAGGCAGAATCAGAGTCGAATAACAGGCAGAAAGTCGTAGGCAGGCAGCAAGAATCAGAGTCCAGAATACAAACAAATAAAACACAGGCAAACACAATAGAAATAACGCTTGGAATTGATGGCCGAGGCAAATCAAGACTTTGCGTCTATCCTCTGCGAAGTCGGCGCTTAAATGCAGTACACATGTCCCAGGGTTGGGGCAATTCATGAATTGAATTGAGAATGAATGGCAAATTCCAATTCACTTCCTGGAATGGAATTGGAATTGGAACTGCATGC
>JAUMHR010000075.1:5801754-5811985 GCA_032361145.1 Enteromius fasciolatus | reverse complement strand
TGACCAAATTTGGTGAACAACAACGTTACTTCAGCCCACAAAGAATCGGAATTGAGAATCGAAAAGAACCGAAATCGGAATCAGAATCAGAATCGTTCAAATCAAAACGATGCCCAACCCTACTCATGAACAGAATTTACAGTCAGGTAAGATTGTAGTTGGGTCAGTACAGCTTTCTCAAGGATCTTTGAAATAAAGGGTAAATTGGATATAGGACAAAAATTGGAAAAGAAGAAGGATCCAAAGTTGTTGTTTTTTACAGTAAGATATGGTGTCACTACAGCACATTTGAAAGACTTAGGGAACGAGCCAGTAGACAAACATTTGTTGATGACCAACAACAAACCAGGACCAACTGCATCCAAGATTGGTCTTAGAAACCGGGGTAGAGTAATATCCTGAGGACAAAGAGTTGGTTTTAGATGACCAACAATTTCGTTAAATGAGATCAAATTAATAGGCTCAAACTCAGACCAGGTAGAAGAACATAATGGCACATCATGCAAAATGTATGCTGAACTACACAATTGCAATCGTAATTTTGCAATTTTCTCAGTAAAAAACTTTCCAAAATCATGACAGAGAGAAACAGAGGGCTCTAGAATTGAAGGCACAGAGGGATTTAGAACAGAATTAATAGTAGAAAAGACTTGAGGTTTGTGACAATTATTTGTGATAAGTTCAGATAGATATTTGCATGTTGCAGTCTTTGCAGCTTTCTGGAACAAGTTGTAAGAGTTCCTCAAAGCTTCATAAGAAGCCTGCAGTCTGTCCTTCTTCCATTTATATTCGGCCTGCCGACAAGTCCGTCTCAATGCACGTGTACTTTCAGTGTGCCAGGTTACAGGTACAGGCTTATGGTTTTTATACAAGACACAAGAGGAGCAAAAGCACATGGAACACTAAACACAAAGTCTGACATTGGATCAGTATGACAAATTTTGTCAGATTTTTGTTAATTTTTGGTGAAGAATCATTCATATACAGGTAACATTTTGCCTGTATAAATGTTTAGAAAGGTGCAGAGCCGTATGAGAGAGAAAAAAGACGTAGAATAGCATTATGGTGATGCTCCTGCGCCTGATAGACATAAAACGGCAATTACAACAATTTCACCTAGAAAACAGTAGAGGGAAACATTGAGAAGATCAAAGCCACTTAAGGTTTGAGCTCCCCCTGGTGACATTTTGACAGAAATGTCAAAAGCCTATGACTCTTCTCATTCTCTTTTAACCTCTGCAGCATGTGTGGAAGTCAATCTGCATGATTTTGTCTGACTACGTGTAGTTATTCAAAACAGTTTTGCACTTTTCACAGTTTTGCTTGAATGACAGTGTAAAGCCTGTGTTGATTCCTCGATAAAGGCCAAAATTAAGATCTATATGGCTATTTGAGCCACCTAAGTATTTTTACTGCTGTTTCACTGATAAACTACTGGACCTTAGCTTTAGGCCCCCAGCTTAAGAAGTACTATTTTTGAGTCTCTGTACAATGTCTGTCTCTGACTGGCTACTATTTCTGCTGGTGAAACTTCTCCAGGGTTAAAACCCTAATGCTACGATAAGGAGCTTATCGTTTGCTTCTCTCCCAGGCTCAATCCCTTTCTCTTAACTCTTAAGATTGCAGCCTGGAGAGCACACACCTGATACAAACATCTTTTGAAAGGTAAGTTTAAATAAATTGATTTTGCAGTGTTGTGTGACTCTGGAAAAACTGTATGGGTGTTTACAGGGGACTATGAAACATTTTTAGAGTTAGTGAATGTATTTGAATACAATCAAAAATTGTACTCAAGTAAAATTATAGTTTCTGTAACTGGTTACAATTGTTTTTGAAGGATTAATTGATGACCATTAATTGGTCTATGTATTTCCTTTTTCAGAAATAAACATTTGCTTGAATTTTGTGTGTGTGTATTTATTATATGGTATTACACGGACTTAACATTTCCTAGTAGTTCATAACACTTGGATGAAACACTGACACTAAGACATAAAATATTTTGTTCACCATTTTGTGCTCATATTAACTGCTACTTTATGTCTGTAAATGCACACACCATAACAAAAAAAAATGTATTAATGTTTTTTGTTAATTTTGTTGAAACGTATAGTTAAAATATGTGGTCAGGGCGTATCAGATAGTGTGTCTTTTTTCCAATTAGTGTTACAGTCATGGTTTGTGTGGTCTTCGTAATTTTTGACTTAATTCATTTTTGTTTTCCTCTTCGTGTGTTCAGGTTCAGTCTCAACCAGACGCAAAGATGTGCGACCAGACATTTTTAGCCATCACATTTGGCCCATGTGATAACTGCAGTCAGAACAAACCTCTGATGAATATATATCTAAAGAATGAGCCCATCAACTACTGCTCCCTGTGTGTCGAGATGGTATGTTATTCAACAACACAATGTCCATTTTAAGGCTTTAATCTCTCTGTAAACTTTTATTTCTGTCTATCAAATCAGTCATCAATTATTCCATATTTATTTTATGTTGTATTTATTATTATTATTTTTGTTAATGGGGGATTTGTGGATGTTAATTAATTAAAAACATATACTGTAAATACAGTAACTTGCTCTTATGAATTATATACTGTTAAATTGTCACAACGAATTTTAAAACTGTTAGACTGACTATGGTGACACTTTTGTCCTGTTGATTTAATGGCTCAAAGTTTTGTCTCAGAGGTGTCGGATACTGCAAACCACATCCTCATGTCATCACTTACACAGAACACGTGTGTAAAGTGCTTTATCTGGGAGCTTTCTGAAAACACCTTTAGGCTCTTAGAGAACAGCACACTAACTTAGTACTTGTATTTGTACTGTAGTCACAAAAGTAAGCAATGAAATACCAGTCTTTTTTCAAACAGCACGAATGCATTAAATTAATCAAGAATTTATACAATTTGGAACTAAGAGTTAAATGAAAAATAAATAAAAACAATTAAGTTAAACTATTTAGAAAAATAGATTTTAAAGAGTCAATATAAATCTAAATAAATGTGTTTTTGGGCTTCAGTCAGTGTGCTCCAGAAATAAATGTGATGCTGATGGTGGTGATGTGTCTGTCACGTGACGCTTGAGCTAACGTCAGCGCATCATCAGCTGTGCAGACTGTGCTGTATCAGTCCTGGCTCATAATAAAGAGCATATTTATTGACACATCCGTCATCCGTGTTTTCTTAAAGATGGCCTGTCAGGGACTAGCGAAGGGGGAAACCATCAACACGCTGAAAGCGGAGTCTGAGTCTTTGAAAGCCAAACTAGAAGAGGAGAGAGCGAAACTACACGACGTCGAGCGTGAGTAAAACACTCCGCGGCTGTGTGTCAAAACCCTGCGAGCTGCCTAGCTAGACTGCATTTATGGATGCTCAAATATGTCGTGTATTTAGGCAGCATGTATTTCTTATGTCCAAATGATCTAGTATCTATAAAATCATGTTGTCGTTTTATTACGAGGACCAGGATATAAATATTTGCGTAGAGATATACATTTAAATATAACCTTTACATTTTGGTAACTACGACTCAGGCCTGTGTGCTATAAATGTAACATTTGAGATATTCAGAATTGTTTTTTTTGTTTTGTTTTTTATAAGGGTATGCATTTTTGCAACTGTTGCCTTTATGTCTTGAATTTAGTGCAAAGTCATGAAAAAAACGTCTTATAAAACTCTATACAATTGCATTGACAACGTCTTAATTGTGTTTCTGTCACAACAGTTTAAAATAAGGAACTATGATGTGGATTGTATTTATGAAGGATGTGAGAATATATTAACACATTTTATGTCATCTGTACACCAAAACAACAATGCTCTCCATACAAAATGCAACAATAGTTATAATACTTTTACATTAAAATATTAAATATTATAATATTTCTAGATTTAAAAAATAAATAAACAATGCAACAGTGTAATTTATTCATGCTGTAATGCATGCTGGATGCCATCTAAGTACAATTTTGCTATTTGAATAGAGGATGATATTGTTCGTAGCTGATTGCCTCTTGCTGATGCTAAGATGAGTTTTAGGAAATGTGCTGCTTTAGGTGGTGATGGAGATTTGTTTTTCGGACTTCAGTGCATCAAGTGGCAGAGAAGACCGAGGCTCTGGGTCAGTTTGTTATGAAGACGAGGAGAACCCTAAAAGGACATGGAAATAAAGTGCTGTGCATGGACTGGTGCCGGGACAAGAGAAGAATCGTCAGCTCCTCTCAGGTAACAGAATGTGCAGAATATGTATGCTTTTGTGTTCCTTCGCAAAAGTTCAAGTTGTCTATAATTCTTGTGTCTAAGTCTAATTGTCTAATAAACATGTCATCAAATATTATAAATATTGTTGGCCCTATGTTAAATTGCTTTATTGCTCATCTTTTGTAATTCACTTTAGATAGAAATTTTTGCTTAATGTCTTTCATTTATATATATATAAAATTAATGAAATGTTTAATCTCTCCTATAGGATGGAAAAGTAATTGTGTGGGATGCATATACAACCAATAAGGTAGATCTTTCTATCTGTGTCACGCAGTATTCTCGGGTGATGTTTTGGAGCGCTGGAGCTGTTCAAAATAATAATCTGCCTGTTTTATAGTTGTAATGCACTCTAATGGAAACCCAGGGTATTAGTGCCCAACTAATCTGGCAGCCATATAAACACACACACAAACACATCTGACTTGTGGAATATTTTTCTTGTAAATACAAGACCATTGAAACACTCAGACATATGTGTACATAGTATTATTAGTGTTGCATTTTTATTGTATGTTTTTGAAATTGGGAAAAGAAGTTTAAATGATAAGTTTTCCAATTTGTGTATGTGGTTTGTTGAAATGAAAAAATAAAAGAAACTACTCATTAATAACCATTATTTGCACCTGCAATGTAGTTAGATTTGTTCTTCTTGATTTTAATTTATATCAAAATGTAAATAAATATTTTTGTGATGTGCATTATATAGGAGCATGCAGTCACTATGCCCTGCACCTGGGTCATGGCTTGTGCTTATGCCCCTTCTGGCTGTGCTGTGGCTTGTGGGTAAGTATCATGAGAGCGTCATAAGCATTAGTAATAACAGCAGTATGTTTCATGATTTCATTGGTCACCGCTGATCACCGCTTCAGAGACTATGAGCTGTTAAAATCTGTCTTCTGGTCATAGATAGTAATGAAATCAATATTTGAGTCGAAATAAAATGTATTATTTGCTGTGCAAGTGTTAACATTTCCTTTTGTCTTTCATTCAGTGGTTTGGATAATAAATGCTCAGTCTATCCTCTTTCTTTGGATAAAAATGAGAACTTGGCAGCTAAGAAGAAATCTGTGGCCATGCACACTAACTACCTGTCTTCATGCAGCTTCACTAACTCTGACATGCAGGTGAGTGAGTGTGTGTGTGTTTACAGGGGGGCTGGTTATGCTTGTGATGGTTAACGTTCAAAAACACTTTCACAAATATATGAAAACATGTTAAAACAAACTTTTTTAAAACCAAATTTTATGTTTATGTTATGTTTATGTGGGAGTTAGGATTAGAGTTCAACAAATATCTTTATTACAATTGGACATATAGCACAAATTCATTTCCACAAATATTTAATAAGGCAGCAATCATTGCTACTGTAAAGGTTTTGCATCTTAATTAAATAATAGCACTTTACAAAAATGTGTTCAGTTATATCAGGGTTTATTTATTTTTTGTATTTGTTGTTTTGGTTGTGAAATAAAGAAAGTTTTTCTATTTTTGCATTATTATCTGACCCTGTGTCATGTTTCATTAATGTAATTCTACGTAGCTAATATTTTTTTTTATTTTTTTTTTTATGTGTATTTATTGTAAATCACATTACAGACACAGAAAAAAAATCTTTCTTTTTTTTTCTTTTTTTTTTGAACTGCAGAGTGTGCAGAGATGGTGAAATTATATTAACTGATACTTTAATAATTCAGCTCTAATCAGTGCCTTTGTGGCAGTGATGGGTCTGTAATGATTTAGCTGATATTTATAGAACAAAAGCACATTTCTCATAGCAAGTATCACAGCAATCCCCTGAAGTTCCCCTGCTGTGATTTGAAATAACCTTGTCATGGTTCAGTAACTGTTTTTCAGCATGCGTTCTGTGATTTGGTCTGTTCTGTGAGTGTAGCAGTCATTTGGAATAATTACTTCTAAAAAATATTCACTGCATCTTTCTGTTGAGTTTGAGTTTGCTTTGACGAAATCGGTAGGGATTTCTCTCTCTCTGCATCATCTCACATCATGTATTGTTTCTCTTCCGTGATTTATGTTCCTGTCAGTGACAGTACATCTATTTATAGAAGAGTAGAAAGTGAAAATGTTGTGGCTTCTAGTCATTGATTTTTTTTTTGTAGAGTTTAAACTCCCAAACTGATTTAAAGGGATAGTTCACACACCATTCAAAATTGTGTCATCTACTCAACTTGATGCTGGTTGTTCTTAATCTAGGTTCTCCAGGTCATTTGAGGATATAATAAATAAATACTTTTGTGGTCCTGACATAATGGTAGTAATCAACAACTCCACTAGAGGGTGATACAGGTGCTTTTTTATATACCTCTAATATCCTTTATTACAGGTCATTACAAAATATCAGGAAGAATTTAAAATGATCTATACTTGCCTATCCATTTATTCAAGGCATAAACAGAATGTGTGTGTGTGTATGTTGCAGATTCTGACATCAAGTGGTGATGGGACATGTGCCTTATGGGATGTTGAGAGTGGGCAGCTGCTGCAGAGTTTCCATGGTCACTCAGCTGATGTTCTTTCATTAAACCTCGCGCCCTCTGAAACAGGAAACACCTTTGTATCAGGGGTCAGATCCTCAAAACACCATCTACGCATATACTGTTCTGCACACACATCCCAACCCCCACCCACATAACGCATACCTACTGTAACACATGTAAGATTACTATCATTCAGCAGAATCAGTGTAATATTCTTTCAGTTTATGATGAAAGAAAGCACTGAATATAAATAATAATTTCTAACTGGCTGACATTATAAGTCATGTGGATTGATTTTACATGTTAGGATGTTGTTCAGTCAATGTCAGTGGGTTATGTGTAGCTATTTTTAGGACATCATTCTCCTGAGATTCACCCTGTTGTGTGTAAGTGTTGTTCTGCCGGTCTCTAAAGTGCTGTGTGTGTGTGTTTCAGGGCTGCGATAAGAAGGCTAATGTGTGGGACATGCGCTCAGGACAGAATGTTCAGTCTTTTGAAACACACGAGTCTGACATCAACAGTGTGAAGTGAGTGACTCTCCGCCTGGCACTTTCTGAACACGCTTTCAAGCTATCATAGTTCTCATCACATTTTCTCTCACTGCGTAACATTGTGAAGAGCAATAATCACATCGAAACTGATCTTGGCCACTTTATTGTGTGGAAATAAATCTGCCTTTAGTGTAATATCAGTTGGGTTTAAAGGGATACTTCACCTCAAAATTAAAGTTTTGTTATTAATCACTTACCCCCATGTCATTCTAAACCTGTGAAAGCTTTGTTCATCTTCGGAACACAATTAAAGATATTTTAGAGGAAAACTGGGAGGTTTGTGACTATCCCATTGACTACCAAGTATATTACACTGTCAAGGTTCAGAAAAGCGAAAAACATTGTCAGAATAGTCCATCTGCCATCAGTGGTTCAATCTGAATGTCATCAAGCGATCAGAACTTTTTGTTCAAATCAAAACATAAGAAGAGCATACATAGTTTGCGTCCTGTGGATATTCTTCAAAATGTTGGAGAGACATAGAGGAAACAAATTTTATGCAAATTTTATGCTCACCAATTCTATTAATTTTTTCCCAAACTACAATGATTTTGTGAAATATTATTGCAATTTAAAATAACATATTTTTTGTTTTAAAAAATATATATATATATATTCCTGTGATAGCAAATAATTTTTAACTACATACATGTAACACCCCTCAGAATGGTGTGTGTAAGTACAAATGTTTAACTGGACATTGGTAACAACACTTTTTTCACTTCACTAAATAGTCACGTAACAGGAATTACATAGCTACAGTTTGTAACAGCAGTATGTATGAGAGAAAACTGGAATAGGGGGTGATCAGGGGGTGTAGTTGCGTAGGTTTAGGGACTGCTCAGGAACTGCCCACTTAATATAAAGTGTAACATTCTGGACACCAGGCACAATTTATATGTAAAGCCTAACTTACTTACTAACTTACTGTGTAACATCAGAGTAATTACATGCTAAATCCATAGCAATTGTCTATTTGATATAAAGTGTAACACTTTATTTACCAAAAAGTGCTGTTAGTCCTGTTACACATTTGTACTTACACACACCATTCTGAGGCTTGTCACAAGTGTGACGTTCCAGAACTATTACACCTGTAGATACTATGTACCGGTGTGTACTTACGCTGTGGTTGCATACTACATACACATCTAGTTACTATGGAAGTACACAGATATTAGAGACACTTAATATAAAGTGAGACCAAAGAAATAGTTAATACTTGTTGTATTCAGAACTGAAATAGATTTGTAAAGTGCTCAGTGTTACTCTACCAGTTTCTTTAGATACAGTATGCGGTCATCAAAGAAATGCAAAAATATATGTATTAAATGTTTAGGCACTAGTTGGCCTCTGCTGCTATAACAAGTTCCACTCATCTGTGAATAATTTCCACTAGACGTTGCATCATGCCTGTGGGGATTCACTTCCACACAGAGCATCAGCAAGGTCAGCCACTGATGTTGGAAGATGAGCTCTGACTTGCAGTTGCTATTTAACTACACCAAAGGTGTTCATTTTGTTTCATGTCTGGGTTTTATGCAAATCTGTTCTTCCACATCAAATTCAGTGAAGCATTTCTAAATAGGGCTATATTTGTTCCTAGGGGTGCAGTCACTGTTGTGATAAAACAAGAAATGTCCCAATTTAAGAAAGCTCTCGGATTTTATTGATAATGTCTTTTAACATTTCTATATGAATGCAGGTATTACCCTAGCGGAGATGCATTTGCAACTGGATCTGATGATGCTACGGTACGTTTTTCTACATAACAACACACTGGTTACCACATATCACTTCAAAACAATCAATAGGCTTCTCAAAGATTACAAAAACTTAACAGAAAGATTCAAAATCAATCGTGTTAAACCTGTTAGCCTGTGTCCACTGATCAATACTCCTCCTCCAAACACGCACACACCCTTTTCAGCCAGACAATGGTTTGATAATTGGTTTAGTTAATTATACACAATGACCTTTTGAATTCATTTATTAATAATATTGATCAAATTAGGTTTAGAGATACTCAGCTGACTGATTAGGTGCAAGAGTGTATTAGAGTAGATGTTTGTATTTAGGATTTAGCAAGTCTGCTGTTGTTCTATTCCAGGTCAAAGTCCATGCAATGTGTCCATGTTTTCAAATGAGATCATGTCATCTGTTAGTGAGCCAATGATGAGACTCAGTAAACAAAACTTTGGAAGTTCATGCTGATCTCGCTGTGAACTTTCGTGTTGTTTCAGTGTCGTCTGTATGACCTGCGAGCTGACCGTGAGGTTGCCATCTACTCCAAAGAGAGTATAATATTTGGAGCCTCAAGTGTGGACTTTTCCCTCAGTGGTAAGAAAGTGGACACAGGCAGTGTTCCCCTAAAAAATGTGTATGACTAAATGTAGTAATTTATAAAAAATCATGAAGTCCCCCTCATTCCATTCCGTTTTACTTTGTTTGTTGAGAATGTCCCAGGTGTTCTTTTTCATACTTTCAAACTGATTGACAACTGTACCATAAAAGCACCAGCCATAAAAGTATCATATGTCTGCTATATATTTGTTTGACAACAGACCAGAATTTAAGCATTCGCTTTATTTTGATGGTCCCCTTTGAAAGTACATGCAGCTAAATAATATTATAGTATTAGTAGGATTAGACTCTTAGGGTTACTGGAATAAGCTGACGTGCACTTTCAAAGTCACTTATGGTCAACAGAGTGTATAAAGAGACAATCAAAATAAAGTGTTATCAAATGTACTCAGTATAAACATCAACATCAATTTCCATCAGCTCGCAAGTCTTAAGTGAGTGATTGTAACTTAAAATATGACACATTATCAATCAAACAGTCGATCCCTTTTATTTATATAGCGCTTTTAACAATACAGATTGTAGCAAAGCACTGAACATTATCAAATAGAA
>JAUMHR010000075.1:5739095-5752825 GCA_032361145.1 Enteromius fasciolatus | reverse complement strand
AAACTGTAACTTTTTTTTTAATGAAAATTATGAACAATTATGTTTCTACTCAGAAATCACTGCTGAAATAAACATTAAGCAGTGACTGTAAAAACTTGTTTTCCTATCAGATTTATGACACGTGATTCAATTTCAAATCTTATTCCACAAAAGTTTCCACATTTTCTTTTTTTAAACCCATGTAAACAGGGTCAGCGAGTCTGATCTCAAACTTTCCTTTCTCAAACTTAAGCAAGTTGTCACACATCTGTAAAACAGCTGACTCAGTAATTACAGGACCAGAGCCTTATATCGTCTCGCAATTTTCTTGCTCCTTGTAGAAATAACCCAGAACAGCAGAGTATGTACGGGGAGCGACAGCAGCTATTCATAGACCTGAAGCAGGAACAGCTCTCTCTCTGAAAGGCTCTGAAGGAGGCGTCTGAATACATGCGTGAGAGAAGATCTGGCTGGCATATGGATCATGTGCACCCTCCAAGAATAAACAATTACAAATTTGAGACACGTGTACGCTTTGTCCAGGCACATCCCCCAACATCAGCCAGTGAAATCCCCTCTCCACAACATATTTGCAAAACCACACACAAAACAGAACTGGCTCAAGCACGAGAATTAATAAAAGATTCACAGAAAAAGACATTAACAAAAAAAAGTTACTTCAGATTTCCCATACAGGATATGAAGAAAAACTGGGTATTCAACTCCTGATTCATAAAGGAACAGCTGTCGTTCTTTCATACCATTTCTGCAGCGTCCGAATCGACTTCCTTTCAAAATACACAAGACACATACAACCGGATATGCAGCAACTAGTGGATTTTAACATACAGGAAAGGGTGTCACAGAAACAGGAAGTTAGAGGTGTCATTTCAAGGACTGTGGCACTACTGTTTACTTCCTATGATGCATCGATTCAGTGAATGGAAGAAAATTTCATTCATAGCTCAACCAAACACCATCAAAGAAGCCATCTGGATGGTTGTCAATGAGATGAAACAAACATCAAAAACTGAAAGAGAGAAATATTGAGAAATAAAATGGATACCTTATGGGAATAGTGGGGGTCCATGATACGGGCGAGTCCAAAGTCTCCGATTTTCAATACCAAGTCCTCAGTGTTGACGAAGAGATTGGCAGGCTTCAGGTCTCGGTGAAGCACGTTTGCAGAGTGGATGTATTTGAGTCCTCGCAGCAGTTGGTACATGAACAGCCGTGCGTGATCCTCGGACAACAAGCCCTGTTCCAGTACTTTACAGAGGTCGGTTTCCATGTACTCCTGTACGATGTACACAGAGTTGACCTCCGTCAGAGAGCTCACGTCCTCCGTGAGCCTCCGGCCACTGGGCCCCAGCGTTTCAAACACCTTCACGATGTTGTCGTGATCGAGCCTGCGAATGATCTTGATTTCGCGCAATGCGTGTTTGACGCTCTGAGGGTCGGTCAAGACGATCTTTTTCACAGCGACCCTCTTGTCACAATCGGTGTCGACGGCGGAAAAGACCAGTCCGTTGCCCCCATAGCCTAGAGGCTTTAGGTCCATGTAGCGAGGGCCCAGGTCGAAGCCGTGAATGTTCATAAGGCTTTCGAATTTCTCTGCCATTTTGCAGCCTACGAGAGCAGCTCTGTGCAGATATTATAGCAGGAAGGATTTCTGATTTAACTGATATGCAGCTGATCTTGGGTTGAGCAACTACTAGAGCTAATTGAGAAAGGCAAGGCAAACAAAAAAGATGGGACAAGCACTCAAGCCTACAAAGACTTGAACGGTCCCCCCAAATGAGAGATGTCTGGAACGGTTTCGGATACGTTGCCAAGATATGTTGTCATCATCCACAGCACTTTTTAGCAGCTTTTTATGTAGCCTGTGGGAGCTTTTGATTTCAATGCTAAATGGAATGAATTTGGAGGCCAATCAAATATCTCTGAACGTAACTGAAATAATCAAAGTCACTACCTATAAAACCATCGTCACAGTGCAGAAATCTTCAGTGTATGACTGGCCCTGAGCAGCAGCATTACTAACGGTCCAAGTAAATGGTAATAAATCTACTTTTTTTTCCTGTTTAAAGCACCTGATGTGGGGGAAACCGAAAGGGTTGATGATCTCAGAGAGACGATTCCTTCTCAGTGATCAGGCGGCTCCAGCTCACCGCAGTCGCAATCAAAACTATCCTCCATTTTACACTAGGATACCCTGCAAAACAGAGCAGAAAAACAACTTATTAGCAATATACCTTAAGTTGGAAGACCAAAACCTGAATTAGAATGCCATTCGCTATAAGCACTTCATAAATACCCATCCTTTTTGCGAAGGTGAGTATGTTCACATTGTAATGAATCTGAGCAGCATTCAACCACCGTACAAAGGACACTGAAAAGAACGTAATATAATCCTAACGTAACAGAAGAAGAATATAGAGGGCCGCTTATTCAGTTCTGAACTTTCTAAATGATATTGTTCCGGTAAAATGCTTACACACTCATGACAGCCCGCCTGGGCGATGTTTCCTGTGTGTGATTGTTCATGAACCCCAACTCTGACGCATCTACACTATCTGATGTCATGGGTTCCTGTTTCTCCTCCTCAGACTGTAAAAGACACCGCAGTGATCGTAACACACATGTAATGGATTAACACGGGTCCCAGCCTGTGTCTGAAGACACAAAGGTTGGGGGTGATTCAGCCATGTTGCAGTAGTGAGTGAGGGAAATGATGGCCGACCGGCTGCCAACCATTTTGTTAACTGAAGGAGGGAGCAAACAAACACTGAATCAGTCTAATACTGATATTAAACCAACACCTAGAAGTCATATTTAAACAACGCTAAAGTGAAAGTGTTTTACTTAATGAAGAAAAAACAATTCTATGTTTTGGCTCTACCACATAAACTCCTTTAAACACAACAACGACAACGTTTACACCAACATATAACACTCAAAAAGTAAACGCATTAAGACTGTTCAGGAAGAACTAAAAATATCAGTTAACAATTAAATATTAAAGTAAACAGTGTGAGGATTTCATAGGCAAAATACAATAACGAGGCAAACTAATAAACCATGGTGTTGTATATAACGTTACGTGGATTGTGATATTGCGGTCTTGTAAAGTTTACAGTTAATCCGGATGTGTTTTTATGGTTTTATTGGTAATTTTCGGTCCTCCATTTTGCAGTCGGGCTAACGTTACATGCTAAAGCTAAAACTGAACCGGCTCGGAGTCAAAACGTTTCAGCTCAAAAACTATAGAACAGAAATAATAACCCGGTAAAAACAGTGAGGACCCGGAATATAAAAACACTACAGAATTGACGTTAAAATAAAACAAACAATAGATAACCACATGAATCACATAAACATCAAGTCACCTTAAAATCGTGTATTAAAAAGATTCATAACCCTTGTGATGGTGAAATAAAACTCTCAATAAGCATACGAATGTCTTAAATACGAGAACACTGTGTCTTCTAATGATTTACGTGTGAAATCTTGATGTTTTAAAGAGCTTCAACGCGTTACCTGAACAAAGAAGGTTACTGTGCCACGGCTGATTATCGCGCCGCCCTTTGCCGTTAAAATAAACCCTTTAACCTACCCAAATAGCCATATTCACGCCCCAGACAAGCTCATATATAAAGCAAAGACATAAGGCATGTACTCACTCTTCTCAAGGGTGTCATGTATATTTCATTCCTAACCGTTCTTGGCCAGGTTTGTATGCGCTACCAGCGCGCTGCCCTCGCAAACTGCCGTGTGAAGCTCTAGTGTTCAGGCACTGTGAATAGGCGCTGCGACGCATGCGCTTTGCGCGCTTCTATTTCTATCCGCGTGAAGAGCTGCTCTACGAAGCGTTACTACGCATGAGCACTGAACGCTTCTTAGCACTCCTCCCGCTTCTTTTATTGCAAGGGAACGGCGCCGTTTTCAAACTCATTATATTTAAATTCACTGCAATAACTGCAAAATCCATGAAGAGAATACTTGAAATGATAACAGTGCACATGAAATAGTGAAACCAACAAATAATTAGGTAAATCAAATTTTTAGATTCGCCAACAGCACAAAAAAATTGTACCAGAAGACTATATATTTTAAACAAATGCTTTTAATATTTTAAGAATTAAATATTTTATAGCTTAATTTATATTTGAGTAGCTCAATCATCCTTTTAAAAATATTGGAAAGCATCTCAAAGGTTGATAATAAAAAAGGCTGGTTTAAGCTTTATTATTATTGTCATTATTATTAATTATATTTGGGGTTATTTCTTTTAACTAACGCATCAGATTGAATTGCAAAAATAATTTGTTCAGACAGGTTTCCAACTAAATTAGGAGTCAATGCAGAACTTGCTGCAGGGTGTTACATAACTTATTTGCTTCAGTTGTTGTTTTAGGGCGCTTTAATTCCAGATGTTGACCTCGTCCATCGATGATAAAGCAGGATCGTGCTGTTCTGTCCAGTTCGGTTAGTTTGTCCTAACTAGTTTGGTTAGTCAGTGAACCAGTCGCTGCTGACACCGGATCTGCCAGTAGGGGCACACTGCTCAGATCTCAATGTTCCCATCATTCAAAATTTATTGCAATTAAAACTGATGATCTAATAGTTCAGGGTCTGTGGTGATGTAATTACTTAAACTTCAAGGGTTTACTTATGTACTTTATTAATCTATTTATTTATTTGCGCTATGCTATGCATGTGCAGTTTATCCATCTTCACAAACACGACAGCATCATCGACTAAACTAACCATGACCATTTTAAGAGTAACGTTAGCCTAACATCAACCACATCCTACATAGCTCTTATCGGATGTACAGCATGTTCTGATCCAGCTCTACTTACTGCATTTGGGGTCGATTAGTCTTTCCCTGTCTGTTCTCCGTTATTTTCAGAAAGCACGGTATGGTTGTGATCCGAATGTCTTCATATGGCTATGAGCAGAGGTCTGGCCGCAAGACGCATGATGATGCTGCAACATCACCGAAGACGAGCTGTCCGAAAACCATGATGCTCACAAGCCTCCAGGCAGATAGGGTAACCAATACGGGGTTAAATGCACCAAATGTAGCTAAACTGAGCTGCATGAGGCGGAACAGAACATTTGGGACTGTATGTCCTGCGCCAGCGCTGAATGAATGGATGGATGCGGCGCAGCGTCAGCAGCTTCAGCAGAGGCGCATGTGAATCCCCATGTGCTCGAGTCTATGCCGCACTACGACTGCGCTTTAGAGTAACACCACAGCACTGCCATGTGTGAGCCCTATTCATCATAGCACATACTCAGAAATCCCAGCAGAAAATCTTTTATAGATTACTGTAACATTATAAATGAAAAATATACCGTTTATTGTGAATTATGCATTGTTATTTAATGTTATTTATTTATTAATTATCTCGCGTAGCATAAAATGCTGGGCTGTTTAAACCCAACTTTAGGTCAAATGTGGACTTAACTTTTGGGTTAAACATGTAATGTACAAATTCAACCCAACAACAGCTGGGTTAGTCTATATTTGACCCAAAGTTGGGTTGAAACAACCCAGCATTTTTTAAGTCCTGTGTGTAGTATTTGTTTTTATTTTATTTTATTTTTGCCTTTTTTACCAAGCCAATATTTTTAGTATAGTTTCAATTGAAGTCCTAAAATAACAACACATATACACACAATGCAAAAAAAAACTAGGCTAGTAAAACGTTTTAATAAAAACAGAAAAACGTCTAATTCAAAATAAAAAAAAAATAATAATAATAAAATAAAAATAGAATAGTAGGCTATATCAATAGAATAATATTGCTTGCACACTCCAGTCAGTATATAAAAAAGGACAAATTTCTGCAAGACACCTAATATTTTTTATGGGCATAATAAATATTCAAGTCTAGTATAAGTTGCAAACTATTCATATGTGGAAATATCAAGAGGTTACCATCTCGGTAGCAATGTTGTGTAACCTGGAGACGTATAGTATTACTGCTTATTAAAATTTTATGATGGAAGAGTTTCACACAGTCCTGTTTCACACTTAATGTCTTATAGGTCAGCCACTCTAGAAACCCAAATCATGCCATACAACAACACGAGTTATCCATGCAAACCTTTGGGATTCATTTGAATAAGGATAAATACAAAACACATGCTAGTGGTGTGATAACGTGGACTTTGTGTCTACCTGCAGCATTTGGAAGGAGAACGGTAGGTGTTGGGTAACAGCTGAGGTGTGCCATTCCCTCACACACGTCAAACATTCAGGTTTATTACCCTCTCTGTCACCAGAATGTCTTAAACAAACAAACACTCATAACCCACTTTCATAAAATGACGACATTTCGTGGAAATCACACGTGAGGTTTTGCCTTTACACCTTTGGAGGCTTACCAGACAAAATGTGAACTCATTTAGACAATTCACACAACCAAGATTATCCATCCACAATAAGAACACAGCATCAAAATAAATGTGTAATGTTTTAAGCATTTACACACCATTTAACATTCTTTTTTTTATGCAAAACATCTTCCAGTACTGGAGTTCCCTTGAGGGAGTCATGGGTTGCCGATCAAGGGCACAATGGCCAGTATAGTTCTTGGGTCACGGCTGCTTGGCGTCAACCTGCAAGCATTGTGAAAGCAGCCCATATTATTAACCAGCAGGCTACCACCACAACTTGACACCATCACAGTTAATTACATAACGTTCAGATGACTGACACTTCCATCCTGCAGAGAGGTTTATCTTAGTCGTCACAGACGTCACTGAGAAACTACTGATCAAAACTATAAAGCCGTAGAGGAATGTTCCATGATCTATAGTTTACATAATCCAGAGAGCCAGTTATTACGGTCCAGTGAGCCTCCTACACCCTCTCACGACTCTCCTTGCTGGACGCCTGTGTACCATATTCTGTTTACAGCTCGTGATGCTGTCGAGAGTTTTACACATTTATTTGTGTTCATATTGTGGATGGATAATTTCGGTTGTGTGAATTGTAAATGTTAATGTAAAATATTGGAGAATCACTTCTTACCAATAGCTGATTTGTGCACCCTATAACTACATGTACTTAGGGCCATATCTATTCACTTAACAATGTTCCAAAGAAGCTGTGCTGTAAATTGTAACTATTCTGGTTTAGGGGTCACGGATGCACTTCTGGTTATGAGAGTTTTGAAGCTTTGCTACGCACAAGTGAGCCATGCCAGGACCTTTCTGTCACTCCTAAATCCTGAAGCTGTCCGTGTGCACTGTTTCTGGGACCCATCCCAGAATCGCCCCAAACTTTCAGTGTCTATATTACATGTCCTGAGAGAAGGACATCAGGAGAAAAGGTCTTTGAAACTTAGTCACGTTATTAGTAAGTGCTAAAAATTAAGCAGCAAGGTTCAAACATGTGAAGTCAGGTAAGAACAGGTAACTTACCATGGCTGAATTCATCCAACAACAGCTGGGAATGCATTTTTAAATCAGTAATCCATGCAAAAGTGACAAAGAAGTGAGAAAAAGTATCCAGAAAGACAATATCCGGTATGGAGAGGTTAAAAGCAGGTTGAAAGAGACAGCCAGAGGGTGTCCAAAGCGGTAGTGGTGTGGAAGAACACTCATCTGTTTCTGGACTCGGGCTCCATAGTGGACTGTTATAGGCTGGGAGAGAAGGGGCGGAGTTTTTTCTGTGTATGGTTCTGTTAGTCAGCGCCAACTCTAGTCCTATTACAGGTCACTCTACAAGCTCTCTCTCTCTCTCTCTCTCTCTCTCTCATGCTCAACTATCTCCCATTCTTCTGAATTCAGTCTTTTCTTATTTCTTACACATTTTACCCATTTTTCTTTCTGTCACTCAAATGACTTGGGGGTTCTGCACACATACACAAACCAAGATTATTAGAATTTCCTTTTCATAGACTGCAGCAGGCTGACTGCTGTTTGAGTTAGAGGTGAATCAAACAAAAGGGAAAATTACATATCTGATTTAATACAACATGACTGTTCACTGTAATTTCAGCCAATTGTGCTGTTCTGAAGTAGCAAGGTTCAAACTAACTATTCATTTAACAGACACACCTTGTAGATTAATACTTCATGACTTGTGATTAGTATACATAATAAATTACTCTGATATAATGCATCTTATAATGTGGATTATTAGTCCTGCCACTTAATTCCAACCACGTCATAAGGGAACCATTTGTGATTAGGTTCCTGAGATTTTCCATTAAACTGTACGTTATTGAGCTGTTAATTTATTGCATGTTGACTTTCTTGTACCGTATACATTGGTAGTCCATGTGATAATCATTTGGTACTATATAAACATACAGTATACAATGGTTCCACCACAAAATGTTTTTGTGAGTACAGTGCTGTTATTTTGTTGATCATGGGAGCTGTATGTCCACAGAGGGGACTCTGATCGTCTGCCACACTTTGGATGTTTACAGGAGAGAAATACTTGGGTGTGATAAAGTTACAGGTTATGGTGGGGGGTTGTGTGTCATTGTGTGTCATGTTGCAGAAAACCATCTCTTTTCCTCTCGCTATATCCCTCGCTAATCATCCGTCTATTTTTCTCTCCATTCCTGTCATACCGTGAGCTCTGCATGCATGTCTTTTGTGTGTTCATGAGGTCAACATTTCCACCAACAGACACTTGCATCAAGTGTGTGATGTTATCAAAATAAAAGGCTCTAAATAGTTGGCAGTTTGCCTGTGACATGTGTGTCTATTAGTCTTATTACCATCTGGATTTCTATATTCTGTTTAGGGGCACTGGAGATCCAGGCAATGTCAACCTGTTTACATGCCCAGGCCACAAATAAAACAAGTAAGGTTAGCTACGACACACATTTCCGTAACTGCTAGTTACAAGCTAGGTATAAAGCATAGAGAGAATAGAGATGAAAGTATAGAGATTAAACTAAAGTTTTGAATTATGTAGATGCTACAAGCTAATAACAAAAAGACATGACAAAAAGACAGAAAATTCTGTCATCATTTACTCACTCAAGATATTTTGAAGAAAGTTTGTAACCAGACTGTTTTTGGTCACCATTGACTTAGTACGAAAAAAAGTACTATGGAAGACAATAGTGGATTATAAACTTTTTTCAAAATATCTTCCTTTGTGTTCGAGAGAACACAGAAATTCATACAGGTTTGGAACTACTTTTGTGTGAACTATTTCTTTAAGGTATATAGCCAGTGATATACATCCCAAATCAAACTAAAACAATTGAGGATTTGTTTTGACTAAATATGCTTTACAAACACCCAAAAAATCAGATTTGCAATCACATCTGTCAAAATACCACAGGTACAATATTCTATGAATAAAACTAGGATGACTCAGTATCAGTAGAATGTTATAATTGAGATAGGTATTAGTAGCTACTGTCATCAAAAATAAAAAGTGTATCAAAATGGCATATTCTGAAAGTTTCTCACTCTGCATATCTCATTTTGATTTATTGTGCTAAAGTAACAAATAACAAAACAAATTGAGAAAAGAGTTCTTTGTGCATTTCCCCTCTTGTTTAGAAATTATTACCCGTTTGGAGCGAAATTGAGGGTGAGTAAGCACTTCATGTGGCTGCGTTTTGCATTAGCATCAGAAATAGGTTGCACTTTAAGGACCCTGATGGCATCAGTGAATCATTCATTTGCAGGGGCTGCATCAGTTTGGTCTGTACCGGCCTCCACCAGCCCCTCATTACAATTCAGACTGGTGTCAGTGATTCAAAACCTTGTTTGAGATAATGAGGGATCAGAGAACACAAAGCTTACAGCACTGAATCAATCTTTAACTGCAAAGATGTGGAATAAGTGCATGTGTAGCCTATGTGTTCATCTCCTTCTCAGAAAAAAAAATAATCACAACCCATATTCGAATATGCTGATAGCCTCAAGGTCATAGGGATTAGAGCCAGTGTTTCAGTCTTAAAGTGTTTGTGTCTATCTTTCAAAGCATGCCGCTGCTGATAATGAATGACACATCACAGGTTTGGATGAGCACAGACTTTGACTGATTGATAAGTCCCTAAGAATAAGAGAGAGCTTCTTTGAATGTGTGTGTTTTGGCATACATTTAAGGAGGTCAAAAGATGAGTGAAGGATTACCTGCACTAATGTTCTTTTCTTTTCTTCCCGTCAACTAGAGCAAAGGCCTCACACACACACACTCACTTAATTTATTGATATGCTCAGATTTGCATGACATATAAAAGCAGGTTAGCATTGTGCTTTCACTTAACATGTTTTTCTGACAACATTAATTTTCTTTGGTGTTGCAATGAAAAGTTACTGACCTTTGGATCACATGTCTTGACTCATCATTCAGCCTCAGGCTGCAAATGCATTTGGTTATTACAGTCGCATATGGAATGCAAAAAGCGCAGTAGCTCCCTCAAAACAGCAGGCTCAAATCTGATTGGCTGGCTTTACTTAGTTCCTATAACTCTGGTAGTACAAGTTTAAATCAGTCCAGGCAAAACAATAATTTTAGGCCTGGTTTCACAAAAAGGGCTAAGACTAAGTCAGGATTGTGCTGTAGTTTAATTACATTGAACTGATTTTTGTGCCTTGAAAAAAAAAACATTACTGGGATGCATCTTAAGACAAAACAAAGGCACGAATACATTTTAAGATCAGTGCAAGTTTCTTTCAGTTCAAAATCACAATGAAACTGACTTAGCGACAGAACTTTTGCATCACTGGCTCAACTTTAATTTTGTGAAGCTATACGAGAATACTTGTGCAATTTATTTAACAGTTCTTCTCCACCGAATTACCATCTTCCACCATTTTGGAGAGCTCCATAATGCATGTGTGCGCTTTCTCCTGAGCATAAACAACGCTGACCGACTCTAAGTGAATGACTTTCACCAGATTCTATGCTTAATTCTGGCTTTTCAATTGAGGATGATTGTGTAAGGGCAGGCTTGGGTCAGGGATTAGCTGTCTGAGCCTATAATATTAATGGTGAGACTCCTGTAAGGATAGGTCTGGGGTCAGAGGTAGATGTCTCTTTCAGATTGGATAGGAACTGGGAACAGTGAATTGTGTGAAAGAGTTGTTAGCTGCTTACTGGGTTATGTGATGTAACTCTGTTCTACTATCTGTCTTGCCTGGGGACAGACATCACTGTCATAACATGTCCTTGCGTGCGATTGACTGCAGTCGAGTGCAGTTTGGTATACAGCAGAATCTAGGTTTTCTGTGATGTAACTGGATTTGCACTAGCTAACCATGCAATTTATAAACAGGAATTAAGCAACAGAGGTAGCCAGTCCGGCTCCTTTAGCCTTTGGACAATCCCCTTTCAGAGATTGAGAGAGAGAACACTTTGGCAGTCATGCCCAGGGAGGCTTTATCTTCTTCTGTTCCCTTTGGACGCCTGATTTGGTTGTTTGTTGTGAGTGTTCACCCTTCCAGACAGCACTGCCATGTGATGCCGACACACCATAAGCTAGCTTAGCTTCAACAGCACATGCACTTATGAACCAAAACTGCTTTATTGCCATAATCAATTTAATTTAATCTTTAGTTTTCAATATGCCAGATCAGAAAATATTATACATATCATTGCATGATTTTCAAGATTGAAGTTACATACACTGCCAAAGCATTAGCATCAACAGAGGCTGTATATGGTCAAGACTTCTTTCTGATTTTTTTGTTGAGCTGAACTTGTTCTGTTCAGCGGTTTAGATATTTTTCTTTTTGTGTTTTAAAAATGTATTTGATTTATTCTGAGGTTTAGTTAGACATTTTTTGGATTGTAAAGTCAGCTGCAAAAATTGTGATTTTGGCCTATGTTGGGCCATTATTGTTGGCGTCAATAGCCTCATAGGCAGCACGCTGACATATAGCGCCCTTGCTGTTGAGATGTCCCAAGTTTGAGTCCTGGCATGTGATAATTTCCTGATCCTCTCTCACTTTATATCCTGTCTAAATACTGCCCTGTTGTAAGGCAAAAACACCATAAAATGTATCTTCTAAAAGGCTGGACCAGCATCTGTCACCTAATTTTTTGACATGCATTCCCCACTAGTTGGGCCTAGTTGCTGGCTTTTTGACCAATTAAGCAAATTGAATCGTCAAGTAAGTTGCATCACTCAATGAGTGAGAGAAATCACTCTGAACAGCTGTTTAGTGTAGTAAATCAGTTACCTGAAAATTCCATAATAACATGGCCATCTGGAATAAAGAACACCAACTGATCAACATGTTTTAAAATGTAAGCTAGTGCTGCTTTGTTTAGAGTTTGTATATTTGAATTTGGTTTCGGTTTCCCTTTTTGAAAGACAAATGTAGACTACTGCCACCAGCAGGTATAGACTGTGATATAGATAGGGGTGGCTAGCGTCGCTCTAGGAGAGCCGCAGTCCTGCAGACTTCAGCTCCAACCCTAATGAAACACACCTGAACAAGCAAATAAGTGTCTAAGGGTTATTCGAAAACAACAGGCAGTTTTTAGCAAGGTTGGAGCACATCTCTGCAGGACTGTTGTTGAATGTATATGCTATATGATCACTGGTCATTGGCTTTAGATTTTTTGATGTGTTCAGGTGCATCTTTTTTGGACCAGATGCAATTAGTCAACTTGGGGCCAAGAACAGAGTCAACTTTTGTCACCTCTAGTTCTATGACATTAGTGTGGTGTATCAACAACAACATTTATAAAACACATTGAAACTCAACAAAAATAGATCCAAAGTTCTATCCAGTATATTGTATATTGAATCCAATCCAATCCAATCAAAAGACCTAAAATATCCAATGAAGGAGCAGACCCCACAGGGGAGACTATTCCGATGCTTGAACCCAGCCACAAAAAAGTCCCATTCGCTCTCTGTAGGAACACCATGGCACAGCCGGTCCACTCCTTACATACTGTAAAAAATTATTATTTATTTCTAAATCACAGCTGAATTTAACCAGCCAGTGAAGTGATGCTAAAACGGGGGATCTATGGTCCCTCTTTCTATACCCAACCAGAAGTCTTGCAACTACATTCTGAAAAACTTGCAATCTTAATAACGACGACTGCAGGAGACCAGACAACAGGCTTAAGGCCAGCTGGCTGAAGAGCCTTAATCATAAATAAATCAATCACGCTCACCTTTGTGGTCTAAGGCTTTTTGTTGGCTACATTACTTAAAAGATTGAAGAAAACCTCTATTTCTTCATGATACTTCAACAAACATCTCTGGGCATATACTACCAAATTGAGAATGTTAAAAAAAGCAACAACAAAAAAATGTCATGCTGTCTTTAGGAGATATAAATATCAACAGATAAGACTTTTTACTAAAGTTTTACCAAAAAAAAGAAAAAGAAAAAAAATGATAATAATAAAATAATATTTCAAACATTGGCTAAACAGTGTTTATGGTTAATTAATTAAGGATTGTAATTAATGGAATCCCTTACAATGACTTTCAATCTTTTTAAGGATATAAAGAATTAAGAAATTAAAAAAATAGAAATTGGGGAATAGTTAAAAGTTGATTATTGTCAAAGTAGTATGACAGTTACTTATAGACCCTTTTACAGCCCACGTGATCAATTAGTTGCGCACGCATTTTGGCAATTGAAGTGGTGTTGTTCCCCACTGGCTCTAACGTGTTACGTAGCAACGAAAGTTTATCAAAAAGTTTATCCCAGCATCAAAATATCTGGTTGTTGTGTTTACGGTTGCACTAATAGTTACTTAAGTACTTAAGTTTTATAGGATT
>JAUMHR010000075.1:5719093-5729745 GCA_032361145.1 Enteromius fasciolatus | reverse complement strand
CGCGCGAAATGGAAAAACACTACGTCACATACAGGGCACGAGGCTACATTGCGCATGTCATGAACCGTCGAACCGTGTGACGCATGCATGTACTGAACCGAGACAAGCGTACCGAACGGTTCGGTTTTTTTTCATGAACCGTGCCACCCCTAGTATCCTGGTCAGGCCTAATCAGGATCACCATGAAAATACCCGCTGGATTCATGATACCGGCTGATCATTCTGTGATGAACCGGGACGGAGACTGACGAATCCATTTGCAGTTATTTATTAAAACTTACAATGACAAAACACAAGGAACAGACGAAGGGTCGATCGATCGGCATACAGTGGTGATGGGGAAAATCAGAAACGTAGTCAAAAGGCATTGAGGTTCAGTAACAGGTAATCAATCAAATAAGAAGGAAGACAGGGGGAAAACGCTTAGCAGAGATGGGGCAAGCCACATGCAATGATCAGCGACCAGACAGACAAACAAACCAGTACTTATACAGTTGGAGATGATGATTGAATGATGAACCTAACAAGCAGCAGCTGTGAAGGAGAGAGGCATACTGGGAAATGGAGTCCAGGAGGAACAGACATGAAACACATAGGGTTCATTGAGAGCTGGAGTGCCAATAGTAGTCTTTGGCTGGCAGCTCCAGCTGGGCGTGACACTCTTAGAGTTATTTTTATGCAATTAAATGTATTTATTTATTTGTTTGTTTATTTTATTTTATATAAGATTTCTTTAAATATCCAAAATATTCTATGTTCTAAAACAGAGAATACAAAGTTAAATATATTCAAAAAGATGGTGGAATTCCAAAATATTCTCTGGCTTTAAAGATTATTTAAAGAATAAAACTTACTGAACCGAATCTACTTAGGTTTACTTAGTCACTCGTACATAATATTTTAGATATATGTTATAATATTTCATGTTAAAATGTTAGTATCAACCTCCTGGCTTTGATATGAGCCATAAAAAATTATGTATCACAATATGATACTCACAAAACAGAGATTTTCAGTCTATTGTTTCATGTCATGTCAATATAATAATGATAATACTATACTAATAATACTATACTAATACTAATAATAATAAAGGCATGAACTAAATAGAAATAAAAATGAGAGTTTTCAATTCATAGGCATACAAGAGCTGAAAAGAAGGAGATCACCCAACACCTCTCAAACTAAAAGGAAAAGCATAGGTGATTCCAGAGACCGAAACACTGCACATGCAGAGAGAGGATGATGACACCAGCTGTGAGTGAGTCAGCAATGTTGTGTCTCACTGTGAAGCTCAGAGACACAGTTCCCGCGTTCATGTGCAAAAGTCAAGGAGCTTGAAGATCAGAGGCAGAAACTGCTTGAGGAATGAGCTCAAGTCAAAGAGTGTTCATGATCATTTTCTGCCCTCTCTCTGACCCTTGCAATATAACTGTGACTATAAAACTGTATACACACTGGTCACATGTGAAATGAGTAACGGTGCTGTTCTGCATTGGTTTGTGAGCTGTGGGTTTGCTGTCAGGTCAAATACAGTTTTTAAGTTTTCCATCATTTCCAGTCTTGTTTTTGCAAAGCCTGAATTAAATTGGGACAGACTTCTAAACAATCCCCCAGTCTTTTGTTTTCAACACTGAGATCCTCCTTTTCTCGTGTGGTAACGAAAAGTTTTTTTTTTGTTTTTTTTTTATGGCTGAAGGAGTTTGCTGAGGGTGCAGTAACTTTAAGACTAAATAATAACGGAAATCACAGGCTGAGGGTTATTTGAGAATAAAAAAACCCATTTGGTTTAGTTTTGTAAAAAAAGAAAATCATAAAATAATCTTAACAATAAACCAGTTAAAGGTATCGTCTCTAAAAAGAAAGAGTTGACTCTGAATGATTGAAAAAAATTGAGTCGCTGGACAATAAGGTAAAAATGAATGCATATTATAAGAAAATAACAGTGCTTTTTGACCTTGCATTTTTTTGACTCCCAAAACCAAAATATAAACCTTTCATAACCCATAATAGGGGCACTTTAACTACAATTAAATTATTGCTTTATAATTAACAGGGAACTTCATGTGGAAAAATTGGATTGGCATTAAAAAGGAATAACAATAATAATTTGTTTTTTTATATAAAATTAATTGATTTAATGCAATTTAATTCAGAAACGTTTCCATCCAATTAAACTTATGCAAAATTATGTTTTTAGAATTTAGGCACATGAAACATATTATTAGGCATTAGGTATTTCATTTCTATCATTATGAAATATCCCAAAATTCAAATTGTAAAAATCAGAGCTGATTTCACAAACACAGTAGGTAATTTGTTCCATAAGATTAAACCATGTTGTGTGAGTAAACACAGATGGGTTCAAATCAGATGGGATTAAAAATAACACGTCTGTGAAACACAAATTTATCTGTCCTCCTCAGGTAAAGTAGTCCCATCCAAATAGGGCTTAACAACTATCTCCTGTTAATTCAAATGAACAAACAAATCTTTTTCTCCCGCTTTACCCCCTGAGTATAAGACGCCAATTTACCTACTCTCAAGGTCAGCAGAATTGGTCTATTGGGTTTGAGCATGTTGTGTCCCATGTGTTTTTATTCGTAAGTTCTGCGTCAGGCCTTTTGGAATAATGAGCATTTAAGTGTTTTGTTGTGTATTTCTGTTGAGTGCTCTGGCGTCTGCTGGGATGGTGTGTGTGTATGATCAGGTGTTCTGTACACATGGGCCTCCACCGTACCCTGAGACATTCTTCCCACGCTCTATGTTTATCTGTCTTTCTCTTTCTGTCTCTGTCTCGGATACATCTGTGGGCAACGAAGGAATATTTTTCTCACCCACTTGAAAAGCACACCAATCTTTTATGTAACAAATGAAACCTATGCACACTTCAGTTGCATGCAGGATGTTGTTGCATGATGTTTGGAGTAGTTCTTTGTAACCTTAAAGTCAATCAATAAACATTTCACAGCAACAAGACACATGTACCACAGCCTGAAAGCTTTTATTATTATTATTATTATTATTATTATGAACCATGTAACACAATACATTGATAACAAATACACAGATATAACAGATTACCATGTTATTTACATGGTGCTCAGAGCTATATATGCAAAATGAATGAATGAATGAATGAATGAATAAGTAAATAAATACAAGTATGCCATTATCATAATACCATATGTATATCAATCAATCAATCCTAGGCATGCTAACTTAAAGGTATAACAGCATTTACATTTCACATTTTCACACTGTGAGCTTAGTTAAAGAAAATTATGATAAAAAATGGCATTTCTTACTGCCGCCTTATGTTGTTGAGGTTTACCCAACAAAAATAAACAATTGTAAACCCCAGACAGAATCGGACGCAAGTCATTTGCACGTGTAGGCGCACATGTACCACTCACTAGGGAGCATCTCTGACCTCTCTGTTTTATTCATTTGTTGGCATTTCTCTGTCTTTATCTCTGTTGGCACTTCTGTAAAACTCTCTCTATACTGTCTAGCACAGCTGTGTGTCTCTCACATGGAGTTTAGCAACTCTAACTCATACGGTATGCATCTGTGTATGTATGCCAACATAAAGGACAGGTTTCATATGTTCCGTTTAATATACAGTTAAACACAAACACACGCAACACACCCATTGAGACCTTTCTTCAAAACTACACACTACTGGTATTGAAAAATCTACTCAATTCAAGTAGATGTTATGGAATACTAGCTTTTATACTACGCAGAATACCTACCTGGTCTCATACCTGGGGTTAACAACAAGTTCTGTTAACACTATTGGATAGGTTGCATATTTTGTTGACCCTGGAACATTTTAATCCAAAAATTTAGTTTTGACTATATCTCTGCACCTGTCAAGAAGCGGGCTAGGAAGCTGAAGGTAAGTAAATATAAGTGTCTTTATTTACAGTGCAGAATGATATAAGCATTCAACGGAGAGTAAACACAGGTGAGTAATGTTGAAGGGGATAGCTTTGTTGAAATGGAACAGTTCACTAATCTTTGTCTTTGTCTTTTGAAGGAATCCAGGAGTGGTGGAGTGAATGATCAATGCCGAGAATGGAGGAATGCAGACCACCACACACCACACACATGGAAGGAGCCTGGGAGAAATACAGAGACTGCAGAAGCATGGAGAGGAGAATAGGGCAAGTTCTCAGGTAAGTAAATGATAGAGAAGATCTTGCCTGTAGATAGTCCACTTCGTCAATGAGGATCGAACAACGTTTGTACGACGAGCTCGGACAGGGAGTGCTGTGTGATTTGTCCTTTTAAATGGTGCTTGATGAGTGACTTGATTAAGAGCAGGTGATCGTGATAGGTGAGACTGATGACTGAGTATAGTGACAGAGTGAAGGTGGAGCTTGACGTGGATGTGACATTACCCTCCCCTCCAGGCCCACCCCAGGGCCTCCTCCTGATGGCTGCTTCAACAGACACAAAAACAACTGGGAAGGAAGGGTGGGCACCCTGAAGGCAGGACGAGGGAGTGTGACCATAAGCTGCCTCCAGGGCGGATCAGGAGTCCCGGGAGACCATGGCTGGTCTAGGACCTCTGATGGCCATGGCGGATCAGGCGTTATAGGAGGCCATGGCGGAACTGGAGTCACAGGAGGCCATGGCGGAACTGAAGCCTCAGGAGAGCATGGCGGAACTGGAGGCTCAGGGGTTACCGGGTCTCAGGTCCAAACCCCCTTCCCACCCACCCTTTCTACAACCATGGCTATACTGACCCCCCACAAATTTACTTGGGGAGATTTACCATCCTCAGGTGCCAAGGTTTGAGTGTTTGTCCAGAAAACACGGTGTCTGATGGACATTCACGAGGAGTTGGCTCCTGCAGCGCGAGCTCTGGGGAACTTCCTGGAAGCTCAGGCTCAAGGGAGCACACTGGAAGCTCAAGTTCAATGGTGCGCACTGGAAGCTCAGGCTCTAGGGGGCGTTCTGGAAACTTGGGCTCAGGAGGCGCAAGCTCTGGAGGGCGCTCTTGAAGTGCGAGTTCAGGTAAGTGCTCTTGAGGCGCGAATTCAATGAGGCATTCTTGAAGCGTGAGTTCTGGGAGGTGCTCTTGAATTGTGAGTTCTTGGGAGCATTCTTGAATTGTGAGTTCTGGGCGAGACGGCGAAGGATTTCCTCGGCCCAGTACAGCCTGCACTTCGGTTTTGGTCCGAGCTTCTGTCAAGAAGCGGACCAGGAAGCTGAAGGTAAGTAAATATAAGTGTCTTTATTTACAGTGCAGAATGATAAAAGCACAAGATACAAGCAAGAGAAAGAAGGAATCCAGGAGCGGAGGAGTGAATGATCAATGCTGATGATGGAGGAATGCACAGAAGGAGCCTGGGAGAAATACAGAGACTGCAGAAGCACGAAGAGGAGAATAAGGTAAGTTCTCAGTTAAATAAACGTTAGAGAAGATCTTGCCTGTAGATAGTCCACTTCGTCAATGAGGATCGAATGACGTTTGTACGACGAGCTCCGACAGGGAGGGCTGTGTGGTGTGTCCTTTTAAATGGCGGTTGATGAGTGACTTGATTAAGAGCAGGTGATCGTGATAGGTAAGACTGATGACTGAGTATAGTGACAGAGTGAAGGTGCAGCTTGACATGGATGTGACAACACCTAAACCTAACCTTACCCATGAGTAATACCTAAAAACATATTTGATAGATGACTGACACTGATACACTGTACAAGCATCAAACACTGATTGTAAGCCTGAACTTCACAAAAACTATAAACTGGTTCTTCAAATCTGATTGGCTAATCACAATGTTGTTCCAGGGTCAACAAAGATGACCCAGGGACATGTCGAACTCAGCAAAATCAGGTTCTGCTGATAGGTTAGGGCTTGATTTAGTGTAGGGCATATTTCGATCATGATAAAGCATTAGTCCTTACAGTCCACAGATATTTCCCTTCTGAACCATCGTAATATATCAACATGATAAAAACGTGTCAGTTTTAACATACCGAATCTGTGTTTTAGCGCCACTCAGTAGATATTTCTCTTTGAAACTTTGGCAAAATATCCAGTAAGGTAGGCCTATGTAAAAATTGTGTTGCACAAAAAGTGCACAGAGGTACATATTTTTATGAGACCAGGTTGCAGAATACACACAAAGTATGCTGAAAAAGTCGACACTGCCTGTGCCTCACTCTGAAACAGGCATTAATGTTAATACTTCCTCTGAAAAGCATGAATTATCAGGTCACAGACTGGTATTGTATCATTTAGAAGCAGTGTGATCCATTTGGGGTGGAAAACTCAATAGAGGGGGATGGAAGAGAGCTATTTATTCCACCTGCTATCTATGAAGCAACATCAAAGAGAGAGAAAGGAAAGCAGAGAGACATAGAGAGAATATGAAGCCTTTAAAAGCCCACTGCTATTTATAGCTGCTCTGGTGTTTGTTCGGAAGAGTGCTCCATAAGGACAGCGAGAGAGACAGATAATGAGGGGGTGGCTAAATGGCAGATGGTGTGGAACTGAAATGGCAAGAGTGAAAGAGCATTAAGGATAAAAGGGTTAATTTGGGTAACAGCATTTGGTGCAAGTACATCCAACATTTCAGAACAAATCTGGCTAACTTAAAAATATTTTTAATGAAAACACAGTTCAGATTGTAGCTGATAAAAGTCAAACATTTGTTAGGTGTTATAGAGTGTCTTTTCTTAGAGAACTGGATTTAAATAACTTTTAAGTGTTTTTTAAGTGGATTTAAGTGTTAAATTTAGCAGATCAGGCCATGTGGAAAACCTGAGTAAGAATTCATCTATTTTTTGCTTTGTCCTAGCTGTCTTTACTGCTAAACAGTAAAGAAGTAGTCTTCTTTGAAAATCCTTGATTATTCCCAGCTGTAATATCCTCAAAATTTACAATGGCTAATCTATTTACTGCTTGAAGCATGTGTTTCAAAGGATAGCCCAATGCTTCCTTTTTAATGAGGTTGAGGACATCCAAAAGTTTTTCTTCTAAGCAACAACTTGAAAAAAACAAGAAATCCTCAGACACCACCTTGCACATCACCTTTTTGAGTCCATCCATGTGCTCAGATGCTCACACACAAATACACACCAGATTTATACGACGCTGGCGCATCCTCCGGGCAGCCTTCCTTTTCTCTCCCACTTGCCAATTCTACACGTACAGTTGTGACCTGCAGCACTCACTCCGTAGACACCTCAATTCCTGTGGAAAACACACTGGAAACACACTGACGTCACATACGGGGCACGAGGCTACATTGCGCATGTCATTAACCGTCGAACCGTGTGACGCATGCATGCACCGAACCGAGACAACCGTACCGAACGGTTCGTTTTTTTTTCATGAACCGTGCCACCCCTATAATTTTCATATCTGACAATTCTATATGGATAATAAGTTTTTGGATCATTATTTTTTGGCAGCGACTATTTACACCAAGTGCACATAGCATTTTCTGATATTTATATCACTTATTATTATTAGAATCTGCACCTCAGTATTAGTGTATTATAAAACTGAATGCAACCTATTGAGTGTAAAAGTTCATTTTAATTCAGATTATTAAATAGATTGTTGACACCTTTACTGGGAAAATAAAGCCCTCCCTAACCCTATCCAATACTTTATTTTCAACTTTTTGATTACTTCTTTCATTTTTATTCAAAATAAATGCTTTTCTGATGTTATATGAAATTTTAAAACGGAGGGGGTCTCGCCCAGTAATTCAATGTAGAACCGCCACTGACTACAGCAGATTAAACAGGGAAGCCAATGTCTAGAATACTTGCTAAAGGTCCATGACCAGTTCAGTTACAACTTTAAATGAAAAACAACTTTAATGTAATAATGAATTAATCCAAAAGACCTTGATTAGCTGTTGTTGGTGTGTTTAATTAGGGTTGGAACTAAATTCTTTGAGACGTGGCTGTCTAGGGACAGAAGTAAACAGCACGGGTTGATTTATCTTTAGCTTCACTGAACCGTCCAAGGTTCAGTAGATCTCTCATTCCGAAAACTTTGCCACCACACACTTAACAACCTTGATATCTTCAGTATGAGGGAGAGGGATTACATTTTATTAAGAAACCAGATTCAAGTGACTCAGCGTCTAATTGGTGTCGAAAGCCTAAAACAACTGAGAGAATGAGCCATACAGTAAAATGCTGTATCCTTTTGTGAATTTAGAGGTCTTTAACCTAAATGAGTGACATTATTGCACTAACTATTTAGAGGCTAGGCTATTTAGAACTTTTTTCATACGTATATGGACTTGGTATGGTTGATAACCGTTCTAGATGTGGACTATGTATGGTCACGGGATGCTGAGAACCATACCAACATTTTGTGCCAAAGGCAAGGATGCAAGGAGGCAGAGGCAATGTTCTTTAATATTTCCTTAAAACATTTTTAACAAACTATATTTGCAAGTTCCATTGAATGCTGTTGGTAATGTCCAACACAGTCTCACAAGCAGTTCGTACATATTCGTACAAGTTGCCAAATTTGTGCCAATTCGTACTAATTCATATGACCTCACTCATACGATTTCGTATGATTTGTCTAAAACCATGTGATGGGTAGGTTTAGGGACGGGGTTATGTTTAGGTCATTCACACAAATTCATACGAATTGGCATCTCGTAAAATACATACGATTTTGAATAAATGTGAGGTCGTACAAATTCGTACGAATTAGCCACCTCGTAAAATATGTACGAATTGCCGTGAGATCAGGTTGTAATGTCAGCTGTTGGAAACACTACAATCTAATAAATGTGGGACAGAGCACATGCTGGGTTAAATGTTTTTACCAAACATGCTAAGTTGTTTTTATTTAAGTCATATATTGTTTAAAAATTATTATATTGTCTGCTTAAAATGGACTGGAGAAAAAGAAAAAAGAAAAAAAAAAATTACTAAATGTAGCAACAATAATAAAAAGGTGAACATTCATTATTGAGCGATAACATACTGTATGGACTAAATACAAGACAAATTTATTTTTTAGAATTTAGCATTTATTTGAGTGAATACAGCATAGTTTACAATATTATATCGCTCTTCATAGGAATATAGTAATTTGTGTGTAAGTGTGTTGCTAAAATCTGAGCTGGTGAAGGTCTGCTGTTCATGGGGAAACGCCCTCATGTTTCCGATGCGGTGACTCTATAACAAACAAAATCCATTTAGGTTATGAATGGCATTTCCATCATGCGAAACAACAGATTGCTGCTGACTGACATCTCATCCTTTTTATTTTTTTTACAGCACAGTAAAGACATTATAAATTAAAAAAAATGTGTAATTTGTGTTTCACTGAAGAAGTGCACCAAATCAATAGCAATAAGAGCTGCTCTCTCCTGTAAAGGACTCAAAAAGCCCATACTCTTGACTGTAAAACCCAGCAGCTGGGTTTTTTCATTGGAGACAAGCTCAATCCAGCAGCTAAGTAGAAAAAGAACACAACACTAACGACCCAGCAACAGAAAAACTACCCAGCACCTGGGTAAAAAAAAGAAGAAAACAATCCAATAAATTGACCCAGCAGTTATGTTAAGAAATAACACAGCATTTTAAGAATGCACTGAAAAGATGAAGGATGATTCATAGACTGTAAAAAATGACCGTGAAGGGTAAAAAACTGCTATTGTAATGTAGTAATGGTAAATTCCTGTAAAATTTACAGGGGAAAAATGTAAAATGACATTTCCATAATTCCCTGCATTGCATTTCAATAAAACCAACTCCCTACCAAGGCATCTTCGGAGAATATGATGAGAAATATGAGATATATTTAAAATTTGTGCCTGCAGAATTTAGTACCTTAGTGCATTGGAACTGTAACGCTCTTGTGTTCCGTGTCACGTGTTCTGTGTTTAGGCTAGTTCCTGTATGCCCTTTTATGGTTTTGGTTCCTGTCCTAGTTTAGTTGATTGTGGTAATTGGTGTACAGCTGCGTGTCAACAATGTCAGTGTATTTATAGTGCCTTTGTTTTAGTCTTTGTTGTCGAGCCCTCAAGTCTACTGAATGTGTATCCTGGTGTCTACTTCTATGTTCTACGTCAAGGTTTGAATTAAAACTATTGCATTCAAGATTCATGTTCTGTGTGATTCCTGCATTGCAGACACCCATGACAGTAGATGAGGAGGGTGATTAGCCCGGAGGAAATCCTCCACTGCCTTCTAAACAGGTTCACTCTTCTTCCCGAGCCGCATGAGCAATGGTCAGGAGGCCGCCCTTCACTGCCCGGCTCACGCCTCGTCATTCGGCGGGATCCGCTTCCTAAAGCGACACAATATGGAGGTAAATCGGTGCCAGCACCTCAAAGAACTGATCATTATGGGGTTGCTTCAGTGCCAAAAGTTCCCAGATCCAGTTCCTGAGTCGTGGCCGGTAGGGCCGATCCCAGATCCAGTTCCTGAGTCGTGGCCGGTAGGGCCGATCCCGATTCCAGCCCCCAGATTACGTCCGGGAGTGCTGATCCAGATTCCAGAGTCTGTGCTGCAAGAGCGCCCTCCAGGGTCTGCGCTACAAGAGCCACAGCCAAGAGAAAAGGCAAGCCTCCCCAAGAAATTTTTTTGGGTGGGCTATAGGTCCCTGCAGCAGCTGAAGGCTGCCCCTGAGTCACCACATCCAAAAG
>JAUMHR010000075.1:5700570-5714102 GCA_032361145.1 Enteromius fasciolatus | reverse complement strand
GAGTTTACACAAGACTAGATAATGATCTGAGATATCATCGCTTTGCTGCAGGATCTCAACACCATTAACATCAATTCTGTTTGTGTAAGAAAATTATCCCTATTCACAACTGTAAACTGTAATCTTTAGCTTCTGCTAAATGTCACGCACATGTTCACAAGAGATAGCATCCAGCTGATAAATTATTGGACGTTGGTATAGAGCAAGCTGGCAGTTCCACATAGGGCTGGGTGATATATATCGAACGATCAAGCTACGCATTGAGTTTCGCGGGTGATTCAATGGCGCAGATTCTCAGTGATCTACGGCTCTGTGTATAAGCTGGCGTTCCTTTTGAAAACAGCTGATGGAGCTTTACCACTAATCAAAGAACCGGCTTTACTTTATATCGTTCATTATATATTGCCCAGCCATAGTTCCACTGCCATTATAAAGCTTGGAAGAGACAGGACGTTTTTTAATACAACCCAAATTTGGAAATGTTGGGATGTGTTATGTAAAACTCTGCCACCTTTTATTCCTTTCACACCAATTTACAGAGTTTTGGTAGATTTGAACCACTCTCATTTGTCTTCATGTGGATGGGCCCAAGGTCACAATGGAAAGAGTCAAAAAATACAAAGAACATAAGGCACATATGGAATGAATGCACAACAAACAAGTCCTGAGGTGTGACACCAATCTAATTGAACAATTAATATACTAATGAAATTAATCCTGTCTAGAATCCTTTGATGTATGTACAGGTCATATCTGCTTGTTTCCCTGAAAACATTAACCACAAGTGACCCACCAGGTAAAGCTATCGTCTGATAAGTCAGTCTTATAAAGTATCTGGCTCTGTGCAGGTTCTGACGCACATTACCCGATGCTGTCCTTGAATAGTAACCCTCTGAACGTTGCCAAATCACCTTGCTATCAATCAGCGACTTTACAGGCACCAAGCTTAAGCCAATTGGTGTGATACCTTATGATAGTGGCTGCTTTGCTGGGATGGCTAGCCTCTGACCATTTACAGCCAGACCCGAAAAGCATAAAGAAGGGGAAATTGATAAGATAATAGTTATTTTAATAAGGTTGCAGAGTTTTAAGAGCAGCGAAAGTGCAATCAAACAAATACATGACAGTATCTTATCTTGCTCTGGTCTGGACTGCACACTTATCAGCGGTAATTAAAGGTGCTGTAAGTAATCTCTCAATAAAATGTTTTACACCTGTTTTATACCTGATTTACACAGGTCATGTTAAAAAAACAATAAAATACAATCAGATACACAGGTGCTTCTTAATATATTGCACACTGTAATTTGATCGTCTGGGATTTGAACTCAGTTCTCCAAGATTATTACCTTCCAACTGTCAAAATAGGTTAATGTTTAAAGTATATTGGAAATACAAAATACATAAACGGTCAATTATTTCTCTTGTGAGTTTAAAATAATTTAAAAAGAGTACTTATTATTGAAAAAACACAACATTTGAAGTTAGATTCAACTGAATGTAATGTTTTCGAACACATGCATAATATTTAAAACATGACTACATAAATTTGGAAATGTTGGGCCATTTTTTCTTTTAATAAAATGAGAACTTGAAATCACATGAGCCAATATTTTGTTCACAATAGAACATAGATAGCGTAACAAATGTTTAAACTAAGAAATTTAATCCCAGATTGGGAAGCCCCTGCCCATCTTTACTTCTAAAGAGAGAGACTCTAACATCCCTTTTAAAGCTTTTTCAGCTCTTTGTTGCCCCTGTGCAAACTATTTTGAGACCTAGCAGCCATTAAATCTAAAATGAGATAGTGGATAAAAGTGTAAAATGTTCTGTTCTATTGTGGATGAAATATTGACTTATTGGATTTGAAAGTTTTTGCTTTCATTTTATTCAACAAACAAACATACAGAAAAGCTGTACATTTCTGGAATTGGGGTTGTACTTCAAATACTTTAAATATAGCAGTAACTTTTAAGGGAACTTAAATGGGCTACATCTTTATATCTAGGGCTTGACATTAATACCCGCCAAATGGGGGTGGATTTCAGCTGTGGCGGTTAACAAAGTCACTAGCCAGTTGAATTTTATATACAGTAATAGAACTCGCCATTAATGCTTGTCTGAGACAAGTACATTTTTTAAAAGGGCAAGTGAAAGAAGAGAATTTGAAAACTAATCAGCATCTTACTACTGCACCTTAATTTGGGTGAGAGTCACAAGTTCAGCAAGGTTGAATCGACAATGAGGCTCACGCAACTTGTCTTTGTGAGAGAATCTCGTAGAGAAATCAAAACAAATGAACAAATGAAGAAAAATAAAATTGATAGTTAAGCAACATGACACGGCCAAGAGAAGGACGTTCCCTGGCAATAACGATTGGAAATTTGGCATTAAACAAAAATTAAAATGAGTAGTTGATGTACATTTTAGTAAAGTATATGAATTTATTAAAAGGATACATTGTTTACTGTTTTCGTTCCATTTGATGAAAATATTTCCAAACAAACATCACAGCAGAACAGTCGCATATTTGTTTGAAGGCTTCAATGACTCGTTAATTAAAATAGGCCTATGCTGCCACCTACTGGCGGTTTACTTTTTTAGTATTTTATATCTTCCAGCTGTCAGTTAAAGAAACACTTTTATGGTTAGAAGGAGATATGAAGTATGATTATTCCATATCTGACTTTGAGTAGAATGCAACAGACAACCTGAGAGGACAAAAAAACAAAACAAATACATATAAATAATCCTTTTTCTCTCTTTGTACTCACAAATTGCAATCAAGAGATGACAAGTTTTGTGGCTTAGGCAGGAAGCTGGGGAACTATACAAACAATATACAGTTCAGTTTGAGTTCATTAAGTTCAAGCACTAATTAGTCTGTGGGTCAAATTATAGGCCTGAGAATACATTCAGGGCCAAATTCATTACACAGCTGAGACACTTTAGCCCATATTTTAGCCAAAAACTTCCATCTAATTCACAAACCACCCACAGCACAACTTAACCAAGTCATAGTGCATTAGGAGCAACATCAGGCATATTAAGTCATTTCAACACACACCACTGCAAATTAAACTTAATATAGACTGCCTGCCTCGAATAACCTTTATTACCACCCACAGAAAGCAGGCAGTAAATATAATTAAGCGAAATTTGTGTGCATTTACTATAGTCATTGTGGCATCAGTAATTCATCAAATCATAATCAAGGAAAGCATAAAATCAGACATATCACTATATCAGACACACACTATAAGCCCACCTTAAAGGAATAGTTCACCCAAAAATGAAAATTCTGTCATCATTTACTTACCCTTGAGTAGTTCCAAACCGGTATGAATTTCTTTGTTGTGGCAAACACAATTGAAAATATTTTAAAGAAAGCTTGTAACCTGGCTGTTTGGGGTCACCACTGACTTCTACAGTAGGAAATAGGAAACTTTATTGTCATTACACATGTACAAATACAAGGCAATGAAATATAGTTTAGGTCTAGGAGTGCAATAAGCAGCAAGTGCAGGATAAAGGTATAAGTACACTTATAGAAGATATGTACAAGAAAAAAATGAATAATATTTACAGATGGATGTACAGTAATATGAACATAATATACAGTTTGTATGAACTATAATCAGGAATTACAAGTAGATGAACAATGTACAGGTTTCTATAGTAATCATGAATATGCAATAGATATGAACATTATTTACAGGTTGTCATATACTATATCAGGCATTGACATATTAATAATTCTGATATTAATTATATTAATATCAGAAATGTACAAATGGATATGTATCTATGCATTTATAAGTGGGTTTGTACAGTGTATTGCCATGATTATGTGCAAAATTAAATAGTGCAATGTTTATGGGGAGAGTGTATGTGGGGGGCAAAGAAGTCAGTATGGGGCAGAGTTTAATAAGAAGACAACTCTGGTAAAAAAAAAAAGCTGATCTTCAGTCTAGTGGTTTTATTCCGGGGTAACCTGAAGCGTCTGCCCGAAGGCAGAAGAGAAAACAGTCTGTGGGCAGAGTGAGAGTCCTTAAGAACACTTTCTGTATGTCCTCAATGGATAGAAGTGGAGTTCCTGTGATGCGCTGGGCAGTTTCACCACCCGCTGCAGTGCCTCATGCTCAGCAACAGAGCAGCTCCCATACCACACTGTGACACAGTTTGTTTGGATGCTCTCTATTGTGCAGCAATAGAAGTTCACCAGGATGGCTGAGGACAGCTGGTTCTTCTTTAGTGTTCTCAAGAAGAAGAGGCGCTGGTGAGCCTTCTTGACCAGGCTGGAAGTGTTGGTGGTCCAGGACATGTCCTCTGAGATGTGGGTCCCCAGGAACTTGAAGGATGAAACAGGTTCAACAGCCATCCCGTTAATGTGGATGGCTTCCTCTCTCCTTCCTGAAGTCCTCAATAAGATCCTTGGTATTGGTGGTGTTAAGGAGCAGATTATTGTCCGTGCATCACGTGGCCAGATGCTGGACCTCCTCCCTGTAGGCAGTCTCATTGTTGTTGTTGGTATCGTCTGCAAACTAGATGATGGAATTAGATCCATATACAGGTCTGCAGTCATGGGTGAAGAAGTTTTTTTTTTTTTTTTTAATTTAAAATTTAAATTTAAAAACTTTTATGATTTTAGTTTTTGTTAACAATAACAACCCTGAAATATTCCCGTTAATCCTTTCAAAATCCACAAAGGACTGATATCACATGTGTATCGTGTGTTAGCCTTGAGTTAAATTTATTAGGGATCCTGGGGTCTTCCAGTCTTCCTTGTCTGAGTCATTCTGTGAATAGCTTACTACTCATCTTTATATGGCAGTAATGGAAAGAGTAGTATGTTAATATGCTATTCTGATTTAAGCCATTCAATACAGGTCACATAGCCTCTAATGAACCCGTAATGATGTTTGGCTGGTTAGCATGACCCAGTTATTCCTTGTTACACTTACGTCATATTTCTCCACTAATAGCCAATTAAAAGTAACCATATATTCTGATATACAGTATATTTATATCCCTATCTGCTGTCTTTGAAGCCACAGCTCAGGATAGCCACTAGTGAAGGGTTTGCAGTTGTGTGTGTTGTTGTATGCCTACAGCTCTTCAGTGATTAGTCACATGGTATTCAGTTCAGATGGTTGGATAACTGAAGACCCATTAGAATGAGAATGCTCATGGTTAGCTGCATGTCTCCAGGTTTTATAGAGCTCTTTGTTTTTTAAACTTTTGTGTGGTAAACTTTTTTCGGTGGCCTGTCCCAGTTGGACCCATCCTTGGAATGTCCCATTCTTTTTTTTTTACTGGCTTAACATATCCTGCAAAATAAAATAATATCTAATAGATGTTTAACAAGCATGCTATTTAAAACAGTAAATGCTTGTTTAAACATGTTAGTTTAAATGACACTGTCATTAATGCAGTTTAAAATATTAACACACACACGAGGAATGGAGAACTTAAAATCTAAAAAGTGAAACTAAATAAAATAATGTGTTTATTTTTTTAATTATTTTTCTTTTGTTACTATAGATTGTACAATTATTTACACTATATATATATATATATATATATATATTGTTTCACCATTTTAAAATATATTTTTTATTTATTTATATATATATATATTTTGTCTAAATATATTTATATTGTCTAATATAAAATAAATTTGGTATTTGTCAGATGTTTTTACTTGTATTTTCTTGCACTTTCAAATACATTTTAAAAAGTTTAAACAAAATATATTTATTTTGTATACATTTATATACATGTATACTATATAACAGATGCTCAAATATATTTATGTATGCTTTGTTCACATCAAATGTTTGGAATATTTGAAAAGGGTGTCATTCTGTTTCATCTTTATGTATGATATATAGTCACTTTAAAAAAAATTGTCATTTTATTACAGCTGAAATCCAAAAGAATTGTGTTCTCATATGAAGACATAAAAGCTTAAAGTCACCGAGTGTGAAATATCATCCTCTGGAAACTTGATGCTGATTGGTCATTGGTGTCATTTGTGTGGTCAAATGTTTTTATAATGATCGCTAAACCGTATGTCCCACATAGCTGTGCAAGATGTCTCATGTATCACTCTGCATATCTTTCTTCACACATACTTAAAATAATGCAAACTCATTAGTAATTCATATCCATTATGTCATAAATGAAATTTTTTTTTCCTGTGAGAGTTTATTTCTCATTGCTAACAATCAGAGTCTCTTTCACTGTAATTGTAGCAGAATTACTGCATTCAGAAATCCAGTCTGAATGCAGCCAACAACTGCAGCACTGGCCACAAGAGCCACAGTGGGCCGAGAGATAGGGGGTAGAGATGGAGAGGAAATGCTGCAGAGGTCTGAACCCCCCCATCTGTGTCCATGGCCTACCAGCACTGCCACACCATTACATAACACTACTGCAGAGAGAGAGAAAAAGAGAGAGAGACACCCACTGCTACTGTCAGCCAAGGAGGTAATAAATCACGCACAGACACACTGCAGGATTCTCCACACCTTCAGCAGCAAAACAGTCTTGTACATGCAGTCATTTCACACCAGACCACCATCTGGAGTAGAACCAACCATAAATAGACTATTACGGTGTGTTCAGCATTCATAAAATGATAATTGTATGTTACGTAACACACTCAGGCTGTATTGTGTGTGTGATTGTATTGATTGTAGAGACATGAGACACACCTGCACATTACAAAACACTCCTGTCAGCATCTGTGAGGAAAGTGTGTGTGTGTGTGTGTGTTTATTTACCGAAGAAGAAGGACACGACGACAGACAGTGTGACACACGCAGTGTGTGATTACGTGTGTTTATTTGATTTCATAACTAAAGCCAGTACAGCCCTGAGGCAAAATGAAGATGAAAAGGGGATTCCTCTGTGTGCTGATGAACTGAGGAGAGTGTTGTGGAATGAATAACAAGTTATTCATGCAATCACGACTGCAAAATCACCTTCTGCTGCATACAGAATGTGAATATGAAAGAAAAATAAATGGAATGTTAAATTTGCTGAAGAAAACATGAGGGGTAAAAATTCATCTGCATGATGCAAGGATCTTGAGGGTGGTTGCCAAGACATTTATATCAGGTTGCTAAGACTCTAGTACCGCAGTTCCAGGACTGACCACTTGATGGCCAGGGCTTCCTTTTCGACGGCTGCGTAGTTTCTCTCGTATATCAGCAGGAAGCTGACCTCAGCCGAGACAGGATGCTCCTCACCTTCATGTACCTCGGACAAGATGGCTCCCCGTCCTCGTCTTTATTCGTCTTTAGGAAAAAGGGGCAGTTGAAGTCTGAGGACAGGCTCGGAGGTGAGAGCCCGTCTTCACCCGCTGGAGGCCTCCTCTGCTGCTGCCCTACCTGGTCAGGTCTGTCAGAGAGGTGGCTAAGGAGTAAAAGTTAGGGATAAAGCAGCAAAAATAACCCGCCAACCCCAAAAAACTTGTACCTGGGTCTTGGTTTGCGGGGCGCCGCCGATTGTATTGAGAGAAAGCAGTTTTAGCTTTAGCAGAATCAGTAAACGGTACCTACCAGTAGCCCTTGGTGAGGTCCTAGGTCAAGATGAACCAGGCACTTCCCAATCTGTCCAGCAGCTCGTCCACCCGAGGCATGGGGTAGTTGTCTAATTGTGGTATAGCTGATTTGTGTTTCTCCTCCCAGGCTGCTGTACCTTGTAGGTTACGGGACCCAGCCTCTGCATCATCATGTACGGTCCTTCCAGGTCGCGAGGAACTTGCAGGCTGCGTTCAGGACAAGGACCATCACCCTGTCTCCGGGCTGGAACTCCTGTGGCTGGGCTGCCTGGTTGTAGTGACATTGCTGGGCCTGCGGCGCCTTCGTCATCCTCAGCATCTGTCGGACATGCTCAACGACAGAGCGGTGAACTGCTGGCTACTGCTCCCAGGCTTCCTTGGCCACATCCAGGAGCCCGCGGGGCTGACTTCCGAAGAGAAGCTCAAAAGGAGTGAAGCCAGTTGAGGCCTGGGGTACTTCTCTGATCTGAAGAGGACATAGGGGATCATTAAATCCCAGGTCCTCCTGTCCTCAGCAGCCACCCGCCGGACCATTTGCTTCAGGGTCTGGTTGAAGCGTTCGACAAGGCCGTTGGTCTGGGGATGGTAGACTGTGGTCCTCAACTGCTTCACCTTCAGCAGCCTGCAGAGGTTAGCCCTTAGCCGGGAAATGAATGGTGTACCCTGATCGGTCAGAATCTCCATTACTATGCCGACTTGTGGCTTTGCGAAGGGGAACCGCCTCTTGGTACCGGGTGGCATAGTCGACGATGACCAGGATGTGTTTGTGTCCGCGGGCAGACTATGGCAGCGGCCCCACTAGGTCTATCCCGATGTGCTCGAAGGGCACCTCGATTATGGGAAGCGGAATCAGTGGTTTGGGGGGAGGTGTCCTGGGAGATGTATTTGGCATGTGGGGCAGGCTTGACAGAACCTCTTAACCTCCGCTTCTAGCCCCGGCCAGTGGAAACGATCCTGGATCTGCTGAATGGTATTCCTGGCTCCCAGATGTCTGGCCATCAGATGACTGTGGACCAGTTCCAGTTCTACCTCCGTTTTCAAGCGTGGAACCACATGTACCAACTTTTCCTCCCCCCTTTGCTGCGTGACACAGTACAGCAGGACATTTTTGATGAAGAAATGTGGGAGAAGATGGGGACCAGGCTGAGCGTCTTTGCCCTCTATGACACGGACTTGAGTCCAGCAGTGCTTCAGCCTGTCGTCCTCGCGTTGGTCCCTTACGAACGAGCCCCCTCCCGTCACTTGCAGGAACACATCATAGAAGGGGAGGGGGACTCACCATCTCTCCCACTATTGGAGGCCAGTAGAGCTGAGCGTTGACGGGGTCCTCGAGCTGGCCACCATCTTCGGCGGCCCCCTTCAGGACTGGCAAGCTGTGTGGCTGATGCAAGCAGGCAGTCAAACCCTGGCCAGTCCTGGCCGTGCAGCACCAGCACTGGAAGGCCCTTTATTAGCCTGATCTAAACCGGCCAGGCACCAGGTGCCACCGATATAGCACTAACTCTCATGGAGAATGATCTCGGCTTCTGGGGAGGCAAACGCAGCTTATCTGGCTGCGGCTAAAAGAGCTGTAACTGAACAGCCTGTGACGTGGAGTGGCAGATGTTCCTTGTCTGTTTCCAGGACGATGCTGATGAGACTTCGGACGCCCGTCACAACATACATATACATATATATATATATATATATATATATACAGTACGCACACATATAAATATATTGGTGCTGAAGAATCCAAAATAAAAGTTAAAAATGTGTGTGTATTTATTATGTATATATATATAAAGGCACACACAGTATATATTTTGAAAACATTTACATGTATTTATTTATATTAATACAATTTATAATTTATACTATGTATACATATATATATATATATATATATATATGTGTGTGTGTGTGTGTGTGCTGTCAAACGATTAACTGCAATTACGTTTTCATTCACAGAACATATCTGTGTTCTGTGTAGATTTATTATGTATTTATTAATTAACTGGCATGCATATATAAAGAGAAAAGTTCTGTATATATATATACACTATTTAAGTCTTTTTTCTTTCTTTTTAAAGGTGTAAAATAACCAGTTTTTATCAAATACAGTACTTAAACTGAGTAAAAACATGCAATTTGGTGCAGTTGTTAATATTTCTATTGCCAAAAAGACGAAATTCTGACACATTAGATGTAACTAGGTGAGATCTTTGTAAAAAATAATGAAAACTACATAGAATGCATATAGATAATAATTTGTTACTTTCTATCTACCAATTATATGTCTTAGTAGGATATTTAAATGCTTCGCTCTGGCTGGTTTTTATTGTTGTGGGAAAAACAAATACACTATATTATTATTATTAGTTCATTTTAATTTAAAGAAAATCAATTATTTAAAAAAAATTTTACCTTTGAAAAATATGTTTTTACATTCTTGACAGGTATACGTGTGCTTATTCTAATATCTAATGTTAAGTAATGCTATGCTACAAACTTGAAATTATAAAACTGAGAAATAACACCATTGATGGTCATGTCAACAGAGATAAAAAGAGCTAAACACAGCAAGCTGGTCAAATACATCTGCAGGTGTAGTGAGGTGACCCTAAAGATTAGCAGCTCTGCAGTAATAAAAGAGAACAAACGCAGAGTAACACCTGTATTACCTTCCAGGATATACAAGTCTGTGTATATGTGCGTCATTCTGGGGCCAAGGGGCAAGATGAGTACATAAACCTCCTTTCAAAACTCTCTCACCAGAAAATTTAGCAGGTACAGCTGAGAAAATTTGCACCAACACAAACAGACACCTCTTCATGTCAATAATAAAACTGCACCTGTGATGGATGTTCCCTCACCCAGCAGCCTTCATAAATAACAGGTTATAATTAGATTGATCTTTTTACCAGGACGTGAATAAAAAGTACAGCTCAAATTTGCAAAGTACAACCAACATAAGATATAATCAACTGTGTAGGAATTGAATTGAGGCCTGTTTGTTAACATAAGCTCTTTTGCTTTTGTTTGTTTTCAGGGCTCGACAGTTCTGACAAAATCAGCGGTCAACCTTCCCTTGAAAACTGTAGGATGGATTTATTTATTAAGTGGATTTATTATTAATGAAGAATCTTTTAGCTACACATTCGATAAAACAAGTAGGCCGCATCAAGGTTATTGCTCTTTATTGATGTGTTGCAATGATGAGCATTTCCGACTTTATAAAATATACAAACAAATAACTGCATGTTCGATTTTCTGGATTAGATGCCTACTTTACTGTGATTATCCAATCACAAAACGATAAAAAAAAACAAAAAACAAAAAAATCACTCGTCTTCCTCTTCCTCCTCCTCATCACTGATGACATATTTTTTGGGTTTCTTGGAAGCAGATTCCTCATCTTCCTCTGCCTTCCGTTTTCCAGAGTTCTCTCCCTCCTAAAAGAAAGGATAAATAATTAACCAAAATAAATTTGAATAAATTTGAAGTCAGTTTGTTTTTATGGTGTCTTCTCCCTAAAATCATTCAGAATTTAGCATCTCAGACCCTTGTTTTTTTGCTACTGTATCTTTAAGACCTCTATATGTAAATTACCTCTTTTATTATTGGTCAGTATTTTAGAAATGCAATCCAAATCGAATCCTTAGGATTTACCAGTTCTGATACGAAAAAAAAAGCCCAAATAAAATCATTGCAAAATAATCAAAGTTGTGATTCATCTTGAATATAGTCTATAGTTTAGCCAAAACTGAAAATTCTAATAATTTACTCACAATTATGTCCACAAGACAAGATTTATTTTTTAAAAATAATTCCATGAAAGTCATAATATGATCAGTCTTCTAAAGATTTTAGTTTAGGCTTTTCACTCAAACAGAAAGTCAAAAACCACTGAGGTACATTCTCATCTGTCAAACTTTTAGAATATCTTTTGAAAGTTTGGTTGCATGACTTTAAAGGAGTCATACAAAGGCAATTTTCCACAAGCTAATACGATTCTTTAGGTCTTAATGGAAAGCTGGTAATATAGTTTGTTTTAAAATTTCTCAAAAATAGTTTAAAAAACGCTAATTTTACCCTGTCAAAAACAGCTCTTTAGAAATCTCTCTGTTCTGTGTACTTGCCCTTTAAATCTTCACAAGCTCCGCTGACCCCACCCCTCTTTTCCGAGGCACTATCTGAGGATCTTTTTTAGCCGTTTTCATAGTGAAACTTGCTAATTAGCACATTATTAGGAAAGGCGATTTGCAAAGATTCATTAAAAGACATTATACTCGGGTGATGTGAGGCTGGATCATGAATGATTTGCGCGAACATGAATGCATTTCGGGTAATCAAGAGGGTGTTTCCCTTCAGAACCAAACCTAGCGTTAATGCTCCATTTCTTCAGCTACTCAGATCGGGAGTAAATAACTACTGCTATGTTCATTGATACATTCAACAACAAAAAACCTCAATCTCTTAGGAGTCTTGCTTGTCTCTGCGTCTCGGTTTGATGACAGCTCACTCAGGGCGGGTCTGAGGTAAGACACCAGTTCTGTCTGTGACACGCTGCTGTCAATCATCTATTGTGGGAGTGGACTCTGTCGGTGTGACGCCGCACAGACATGCATTTGAGAATGGCTCGATTTTAGAATTTTTATCATTGCAGGGTGGTTGTGTACACACACTCCCAACACACATTCCAGTTCAAACAGCTTGAAAAAGTGCATGTACCACCGGATGACTCCTTTAATGGATGGACAAAAATAATGTGAAAAGAATGAAAATATCTTGTGTTTTGTAGATAAACTAAAATCCTGAGGGTTTAGAACAATGTGTGTGAGGAAATGACAGAATTTAAAGCATTTTGGTTTGATTTAAGGCTTATTTTGAAGCAGAAAATCCATCTGCAACCAAGGCTGCTGAAAACTGTCTAGTTACAGTTATGCTCATGGTTGTGATGTTATTACCATTCCATTTTCAAAGGTTTTTATTTCTCAAACCGTCTAATTTGACTGAAATGTTCACCTCATCACTGTCCAGTCTCTTGGCCTTCATCAGCCGCTGGGCCTTGTCTTCATCAGAACCTTCATCGCTGTCTGAAGAATAGATCCTGGCTCGTTCCTCTATGACCCACAAACAAACAAACAAACAATTAAGCGCAGCTCAGAATTCAGGACTGATTTTCAAGCATTCCAGAGAGATGTTCTTTCAGTAAATACCTCTTATTGGCACAAACAAATCAAACCGAACAAACTAATCTAAATCTCAGTCGGACTCCGGCATAATGCAGTATTAAGGAGCCGGCAGGTAATCGGCTAACGGCTGTAACGGTTACTGTCAGTGAGAAAGCGTGTGCGTGAGACATGCTGTTTTGGGAACACAAGCTGTTTTTGCGGTGCAGAATGTTCTAGCTGATCGCAGCAGGTCTCAAACTCGCTCAAAGAATCTGTTGTGCAGAAACACTGACCCACGGGGGAGCGAGGGAATACAATATAGACGACAGACACAGCACCCCACCAAAGTTCAGAGGCCATTTCAACTGACCTACTTCCTGTAGAGACTGCCGCTTTCACACTACAGCTAGGTGCAGATGTGATTGGATTTGATTTTGTTTAAAGACGTTTGGGGGTACCACGTGTCTGCATTGCTAATTTTGTATGGAAATTATTATTATTGAGGCACAAATTTCTGCAACTGAAATTCCTGTCAATACAGCATAAAATAGGCATAGTAATCTAGGAGTGTGCGATATATATAGCCTGTAATAATATGATAATTGTTGTTTTAACAATGTGTGAACGGTTCTAATAACCGTTGTATGCACCTTCACTAGAGAGTGGCTGTTGTTTTTAATTTAGAGAGTTATTTTATGATAGATTCCACTCTTTTCAGCCTTCTTACTGAAATTTTGGTAACACTTCAGAATAGGGGTCCAAAATAATGCATTAGTTAAGCATTAATTAATGGTTAATTTGTTCAC
>JAUMHR010000075.1:5643940-5662400 GCA_032361145.1 Enteromius fasciolatus | reverse complement strand
CCGAAGCTTCGAATATTCGATGTTGATCACTACCGAATACTCGAAGCTCAAAAAATGGTATTCGGACCAGCCCTACTAATTAGATATGAGATGGACTAGTTGGGGCATTTACAAATAAGTCTGCCTAGCAATACCGTTGGCTAAAATGTATTTTCATTTATACTCCGTTTGGCGCCTGATTGGAAAACTGAACAATTTCACATATATGTAGTATCAAAGGTATGATTCCCCCCCAAAAGTAAAAATGTTATAATTTACTCGCCCTGTCAATCAAAACCTTTATGACCTACTTTCTTCTGTGGAATTATAGACTTTTTATGTTAATGAGGAAAGTTTATGAGCACTTCTACTCTAGTGCTATTGTACGGTCAGCATTCTTCAAAATATCGTCCACAGAAGAAACCCATACAAGTTTGGAATGACATAAGGGTCAGCGAATGATGACCAAATTATCATTTTTGGCCGAACTTCAAATAAATAAATGTAAATATGACTATAAATGCCATTTAAATTGTTGCTTATAAACAAACAAAGAAACTTTCTCTTTACCTGCTCAGCGGCCTAGCTTATTAAATTTACCTTTGAGCATTAAGAACATGCTAACAATAAAAGACTATTGTAATGTAACAGAAAACTGATTTGAAATGGACCCAGTTGTGCAGGGGCACCGGATGGTTCACGACAGAACAAGTTTGTGCTGAATTTAGCAATTGTGTGTGTATAGCTTTGTAACAGGATGAAGGTTTGACTAACACACTGATTTATTAAGTGTCTTAAATGAGCAGATCTCATTAAAAGTTTGTGTAGCTCTCAGCATGCTCTAACGGCGTGAATGCTGTGAATGTATCCGATTACTAACACGTCTCTGCTTTCTCTTTCAGTGCGGCGGAGGCGAGTAGAGAAGGATGTGTAGAACATATTCTCTCTCTCTTTCTCTCTCTCTCTCACACAAGCTCATCAGACTCTTGTGCCAAACCCTCTGAGGGAGCCGCTTCACCTGAAGAAGGGACACAACTGGATACTTTGCCTCCCTAATGTTAATACTCAATGATTTTTTGTTATGGTGTATTATTATTATTATTATTATTATTATTATTATTGGTAATTGTTGTTTGTTTTTATAGCTGCAACTCTTTTTGCAGCCTTTTTTTTTTGGCTCGTGTAAAACCTTTTCTGCTCTTTACTTTGTAAAATGTTCTTTGAAACTAAACTAAACCGGTTGCAATGGTTACAAACAACTAGCACAACAAGCGCTATCGTGATCTCTTAATGGATGGGCTGGATCAGAACCCGCCGCCCACATTCACTCTGAACAAATCTAGACTGAACTGAACTGGATCTGCTGTGTTCCCCGCTTAATGTGAGCTAAATCTAGATTTGTCGAGTCTGGGTTTCGTGCACGGGTTTCAGCAGAGCCAATGAGAGCCAAGCTGTTCATAACAGACACTCCTTAATAAAAGTCCTCCGTTTTTTTGCTGTTAACTTCACCGTGAGTGTGTGAGATGATGTCTTTGGGCAGCTGGGTCGTCTCAAAAACTCGCAGCTTCCGCACAGTACCTCGATTGAGACCATTCCTATTGTAAAATGCACCTCTATTCCCGAAACACACCAGCTGATCCTGTGTGTCTGAGGAATTGCAGTGCTAATTTAAGATCCGCGTCCCATTTTCAACAAATGTCTTTGAAAATTAAAAAAAAACGTACTAGATCAGCACTAATGACAACCTTGGGTGTGTAAATGAAAGTCAAAGATTGACAGGTTTCACTTTGGAGGTATGTTTCCACCAAGCAATGCACTAAGGGATATTTTCCTTTCTTTTTTTCAACACAGGAAGTGAGCATTTATTGTAATTTAGTTGTCAGTTATTTAGATGAGAGTATCTTTCCTGTAGATGTATATAAAATGGCTTTTCTAATACCATGCCAAAGACTAACACCTAAATACTCTCAGCTGAGGTCAGACAGGAAATCGGTTTGGATTTCATTTATTAAAGGTATAATTTACCATAAAAGATGATACATTTATTGCCCTAAATTGTTCTGAAGTTGTATGCTGTTATTTTTTTAATAGAATGCAAAAGATTAATTTTTAGGTTTATGGTAACCACAGTTATCAAACACCTAATACCATAGTTTTGTGTGCCGGATTGGACAAAATTTAAACCGCTCACTCTAATTGGTTTACCAACAGCCAATCACCAAACAGCTTGGGAAATTAGATTTCCATTTCAAACAATACACTAAACAGATACAAGTTTGGAACAACATGAGGGTGAGCAAATGGCAAAATCTTCAAGTTGTGGTGGATTATTGCTTTAGTTTATCTAGAAGATAGATTTTTTTTTTTTTTTTTTAATTTTTTAAAGCACATGTTCTGTGCTAAAGAGGAATTTAGGGAACTAGTCGAACGAGAGCGAGAGGGATGAGTAAAGTTTAATCTTAAATATCAACCGATTCTGTGAGCGTTTAGTGGTCCTGGTGCAGCCAGAGCCCCGAACATACGTGCACGTTTGTGATCGCATGCATGTTTGCAATGTAAAGCTTTATCTTTTCACTAAAGCGATCTAACATGCTTTCGTAACACCAGTGTAAAATACTGAATTAACCTTAATACCGCTTGCCATTTTCTGTGAGCTTGTACGTCCTACGAGGTTCATTGATCGTGGTATATAATGTAGAGCACAGGCGCTTTGGCACGTTTTTTTGAGGAATGTGGTGAAGCCACCAAATGGACCTTCTGCACAAAAGTATGGCATCTCAGGCGAAGCAGTCTGAGCATGTCCGGTATGGATTATATAGCTGGATTACACAGGGGAACATGTTGTACACCTGCTTTAACGCGAGAGCTAGGACCAAGTTTGAAGTTTCTTTTCTCACCTTGTCGTTAAGCTTCATTGTTTTGTACCGTTTTGTTTTGTAAGAGCCTTGTGTATCAATTGACTTTGAGTTTATGTTTGTCTTTCATTTTTCTTTGTGAACAAATGCTGAATTGTGTGTATGAAATCTTTTTTTTTTTTCAGGTTATGGTTCATGTTTTATTCCGTCTTTCATTGATTATGGGTTAAAGGTTCATGCTTTGCTGAAAGCTTGTGCTTGTAAGAAAGAGCTCTGCAATCTTACCTTGAGTTCGTTTGAAAAATCCATCTCAAATCCTCTTCAGAAGATTCCACACACATATAGATATACATATAAATTTCATGTACCGTAAACGCCTCTTATATTGCCGCAATTTTGTATGTTGATACTACATGTCTGGATTCCAGAAGAGGAAATCTTAATATGTACTGTTAATACAACAACTCTGTAAAGTATCAGACGTCCTCAATAAAATGTATGTTTTTACAGAATTGTCGGTTCATCTTTTTTTCTCTATCCTGCTGTGAGATCCCAGGGGTTGACATCTGAACATGAAACACGTTATACATACAATTTTTCGGAACTGAATAGTAACTTGATTTATAATAGTATAATAGTAACTTGCCCAATATTAAATAGTCATTTATTTAAAGAGCGAATGACATATATCCCAGTTTCCGTGCTTATTGTCTCTAATGATAAGTTGCAATGACTACCTGAGAGAAACTGGAGATAGTCACTACTGCTAATATTTAACAATAAAATGAATACTTGCCTAAGTTACTGTAAAATACTAGTATTGTTTACAGGAGAGGTCAAAAGTTGACAACATCTTTTTCGGAATTATTTTACCAAAATTATGATATTCAGGTTCTATACCAACCTGAAAAAGGTGTTTCACATAAGAAATATTACATATAGTCAGTCCACAAGAGAAAATTAATAGTTAAATGAATAAAAATGACTCGGTTGATTCTTCATAGTGCATTCTTACCCGAATGATTAACAGTGGGGTTTTTTTTTTTTTTTTTTTGTTTGTTTGTTATGCTGATAGAGTCTCTTATTTGTCCTGAACATTTAAACTGCATGCTGTCCTTCGGTAAAATCCCTCAGGTCTCAGAAATCCTTTTGGTTTCCCAGCATTTTTGTGTATTTAAACTTCATTTAAACCTAAACCTCAAAAATGACTGTGTGGTTTTGAGATGCATTTTTTTTTACATCTGAAGGACTCATATACAAATACTAAAAAAGACATTTAAACTCCAGAAGGAAAAACCATGAAGTTAAAGCTTTTGAAGAGAATAGAAATGTTCTTATTTTCCTTTTTTTTCATTTAGTACTGCTAAAAATCAAACAAACAGCTGTGGATCATTCAGATAAGAGCACAGTATTAAGAATCTACTGGATGCAAACTTTTGATCATTATTATAAATTCATCTGTTATTTTCTCTTGTGGACCATAAACATCTTGGAAACACTTTGCAATAAGGTGTCATTTGTTAACATGTGTTAATGTGTTAACTAACATGAACAAACATGAACAATACATTTATTACATTATTTATCCACCACTGTTAACATCAGTTAATAAAAATACAACCATAGTAAGTTTAAAGGGTTAGCTTAAAGTACATAAAATGTAAAAAAAAAAAAAGAAAAAAAAGCTATTGTCATTTTATTAATAAAGGCTGAAATTAGCATTAAGTAAGATTAATAGAGCTATTGTTCATTATTAGTTCATGTTAACTAATGAACCTTATTGTAAAGTGTTACCAACATCTTTTATGTGAAATATCTTATTCATGTCAGTACTAAACTAATAACATGCATTTTGTATGATTCCTCTTATTTTGGTCAAATAATTAACATTTTGTACATTGTGAAATTGGGATGTAAACTTTTAACAATAAAGAAATGTATAAATGTTGAATAAAGATAAAGGTCAGTTATCTAGTTACAATCATTCAGGACCTTCTAGACTAGGAAACAATCTTTAGAACCTTTTCCAAACACAAAAACAGACTGCAGCGGGTACACAGAAATATGCAGGTGAGGTTTCGTTTCGATCAGAACCGGTTTCTGGGATTATTTTGGAGATGCCAGGTACATGATGTCATTGCGACTACATCATTCCTGCTCTGTCTTAAAATCCAGCAGAGCTTATCTCATACTTAACCAACACCAGCCCTACAGACCGCACTGCTGCTACATGGGAAATGAGTCATGAACTTGTGTGTGTGTGTGTGTGTGTGTGTGTGTGTGTCAGAAAGGGATGGAAAATGTTTCACTCCGTGGCTGACGTCATTGAACTTATATATTTTCACCAGATGTATTCATCATCTTCTGTGATTAGACCTGTCCCAAATGACTTGCGGAGCTTCGAGTGAACTCATTTTAGCAATGTGTGTTTGGAATCAAGCAGAAACCACAGTCTTCACCAGACAGCACCAATGAGTGATCAACTGGGCTTGGAATCAAATTTCAGAACGTCTAGAATACAACTGGATCCTGAAAGTAAATCGAGCACATTCATCTGCTGCACTCAGTAATAGGTACAGACACATTTGTGTTTATTATTATAATTACTGTATGTACAGGTTAGAAAGAACAGAATCTGATCTGAGGTCAAGGTCTCCCAGTCAAACACAGATTTAAGTGCCCCTATTATGGACTTTGTGTGTAACACAGCTCTAAGTGAGTGAGAATATCGTGCAAAGTTATAAATCTGAAAGTGCACAGCGTATAAAGATACTTGCTGCATCCGAAATTGCATACTGCTTAAGTAGGTACTACATTTAAAATTGAACGTACTACCTGACTGTTAAAAAGTTTGTTCTATATAGTATAAATGTGGGTAGTATGAATGGAATTCGGACGTACTACATCCACCATATTGACGTTGTCACGTGTCATGCGTCGTCACAAAAGCGAGACAATTTAAACTTTCAATAAGTCATCCGTTTATTTAAATTGTGTTAAACAAGTGCAATTTAATCACAATAAATAATGTTTTTTTCCCTGAGGTATTTACACTTCAAATGAGCCGCGTTTCAACTTTCCGCCATTTTTCGAATATGACGCCTCCTCTCCCGGAGTCTCATGGGATAGGAAAGTGTTCATGGTATGCCTACTATAAAATTCGACTGGAAGCAGTAGGTCATCCGGGTACTTCTCGTCTACTGAATTTCGAATGCTATGAATTCGGACATACTACTCACCTCCCATGCTGTTTTTCACGTACTATATAGTAAGGAAGTAAACGATTTTGAACGCAGCAATCGTCTCCCAAAAGAAAGAGTCGACTCTGAATCATTGAAACGCGTAGTTTTTAAAACGAGTCACAAGTTGACGTCAAAATGAAACATTAGCATATTACCCGCCCATTTGTTGATCTGAATGAAAATGCGAATTCTTTCTTTGCCACTAGACCTCGTAAACAGTCACCGGAGGAGTTTGGAAAAGTGAATTGTTGAAGGAATCATTTGGGAGTCGTTGAACAAATAAGGTAAAACTAAATGCATATTATAAGAAAATAAAAGTGTTTTTGACCTTGCACACATGCCAACCTGTTGTTTGGTAATCCTAAAACCAAAATATGAACTTTTAATAACCAATAGGGTTATTAAAGGTTATCCCACACAAGTGGTGTGGGTATTTTGCACTTTTTTTAAAATTTGCATCTGCATCATTATTGACAGTGAAAACAAAGGATTGTCTATATTTTGTTTATACACTGCATGGGCAAAACAAAAATTTCACTCGGATTCGAAAGAAGCAATTAAACAAACAAACAAAAAAGATCCATTGGGCTTGACTTCGAAGAGAACCCTGGGGGACACCAGAACACATGGTCCCTGTGGGAAATGGGCAGGCAAGTGTGTGCACTGTGAGAAGCTAAGGTTCTGCTCCAATGCATACATAATCGCTACCCATGGGCGCCCTTGTTGAGGGCCAGTACTGGAACCACAGATGCTTCCTGTTGGAAACTAGCAGCATTGGAAGCTCCCGATGGTGAACGGGCATGAACAGCACTCCCATTTTTATTTCATTTTTTTATTATTTCACCTGAATACTATTATTAGACCTAGCTGAAAAACACCAATTTATTTGTATCATGTCCTATTTAATTTGTGCTATGTGTGCTTGTTCTTGTGGTTTGTGTTCTTATTTTATTACTTGTTTCTATAGCGAGTTACAAAAAACATTTTTAATAGCAGAAACAGTGGACATTTTGTAAGATACAAGTGAAATCTTAACCACCGACCATGGCAGCAGATCAAAATCCTTAAGCTTTGACTTATCATGATACCATCATCTCAGTAACCAAAAATAATGACACTAATAACAATGGCAGATTCAGTGAAGTTTTCTTTTTCTTTCTTTTTTCTCAGTAATGCTCAAAACATCTGCAACCTTGATATTCTGCGTCAGAGGGTTGCAGTGTGTGTGGCATTAACTGCAGTTGATAACCAGCTTAAAAACTTAAACATCCTTACATTTCAAAACCGTTTTAAGATATTCTTAACAGAGCTCATTGAACAGGAGATAGTGTGTATGCATTTTTACACACACATGTTGGTTTTTGTGATTTATGGGGACTCTATAGGTGTAATGGTTTTTATACTGTACAGACTGTATGTGGTATTGTCCTACACTGACCCTACACTTAAACAATTACAGGAAACGGTGTGCATTTTTAGATTAAAAAAAAACAACAACACCATTTAGTATGTTTTTTAAACCTTTTAAATTATGGGGACAATGAAAATAAATCACCTTCATATTGCAATACCTGTGTTATACCATGTCATTATACAATTTTGTGCCCTCATAAACCACAAAAACTTGCACACACACACATCAGGTTTCTGTGAAATTGGTATTACTATCGTTGTGGGAACAATACCAGGCATCCCTCACACACACACACACACACACAAAACAAATACCCACTGGAACTTTGGTACAATTAGTGGAAAAATATTCAAAATCATTTTCCAGCTGAAACACCACTGACACAAATTGTGTGTGTGTTTGTCTCTGTGTGATCTCACATCTAGTATGTGAGTAAACACTGAGTCCTTTGTATTAAATGTCCTTGTAAGGCAGAGGACAAACACTAGGTGTGACAGAAGTTAAACATTGACCTGTGTTTGCGGTCAGAAGCATCTGAATCCATCCGAGCCTACCTGAAGAGACAGGAATTATTCCTTTCCAATTTCATTTACAAATGAAAAACACACAAGCAGTTGTGCACAAACAGAATAGCGTACAATGTGCTCTTTTCAAAGGAAAATAACAGTTTTGTGCTGACAGCCTGCTGTTTTTGCAGTAGTTGTCGAAAGCCACATTCTGAGGCGTGACAAAAGGTCATTATCTTTTCATGTGCGCCATCTATACGCAGAAAGACGAACTGCATGCGATAACAACAGCGACCAGTAGAGGTCAGTGTAAACCTAATAGTATAGTGCAATAGTGAGCTATACGAACAAAACCAGCTCCAAAATAAATCACATTAGGGCATATTTATATTCTGAGTGAGTGGACTACATTATTCCAATGATTCACATCAAATTTCATAACTAAAAACTACAGTTTAACAGTTAGTCCAGATCCTCTTGATCACACTTTGTTACATTTTTAACAAGGAACTGTAAATAAAAAGCTATTTTGCCTGACGCACGTGTTTATGTTTGATCAGGAGCTTTGATGTTTGAAGTGGAAGATGATTGATGTGATCAACTGACATGAGGGACTATAAAAAGAGGATGGATGATCAATGGAATAAAGGAGAGGAAGATAGACAAAAATGACATGAAACATCCCTTATTTTTTCCATTATCTACTGTCCAGTGATAAAAGGCCATGGGCAACATCTGTCTATTTTGACCGGTATCTCTGCCTACACAGCACACTCTTTTTTCTTTTGCTCGATAGCATACAGATGAGGCTTGCACACTTCATTAACTATGAATAATGAAAGAGTGATTGTGTAAGTGGCATCTGCGTGAGCTACACATGAGAATGGACATATGAATAATCCTCCAAGGCCCTTGAACACCTGCTGTAAGAACATCCAGAACCCAAAACAGACCACTGTGGCCCCTCTGACACCGACTGCTTATGTTCACACAAACCTTGACATTTGTATTCATCACCTGTCTCACACACAATTTGTCCTTATTAGTGCCCGCTAAGCCAAGCATCACTATTATTACAAGCACTAGGGCAGGTACGGTTTGTCAAATGAACCTTAATGAAAAATGTTAATCAGTGCTAGGGTGAATTATTTGTGGCAGTGGCATTTGAATTTTTTTTTAAAAGATTTTATAATGAGAGAACAGTGCTAATAAGCTTTGAAATAACAATAACAGCAGATAAATCACAGCTTATTTTAACCTAAACATGTTATTTGTGTATAGAACATTTGATTGTATAGCAGAAACCCACTTTGTTTTCCACTTACAAAACTACATATTAATACACTGTATATAAAACTGTATCTACATAACACAACTAAACATCATAGATAAGATTCATTTACATTTTGTTTATCTATCAGTTTCATTTTTATTCATTATGAAGTTTTATATAAAAATACCACCAAAAATGTATTAGTGCTGTATTATACATTAAAAATGTATATATTTTTATATATTAAATATAAATATATAAATGTGTAGCCTATACATGTAAATATTGTCTCTCTCTCTCTCTCTCTCTCTATATATATATATATATATATATATATTAAATACACAAAGTACTAGCATTTTGACAGCCTATATAATCTTGCACTCCTGCCAGCGGGTGCAATGAATATAATGTGATGCCCTCAGTATCTCTGATTAAATATGCATGACACTTCAGCTCTATTCTATTAAGACAGATGTGCATGATGTGTGTATAAAGTGGCATAAACTAATGACATTAAGAAAACATTATTCTAAGCAAACAAATCACGGTGCAGATTAATTCTGTCCAGTAATGAGCTGTACAGAAGGCAGAGCAGCAGGTCTATTGTTTGTGGTGTCGGGTAACATACAGCACCTGCTGCTCCCTATAAAGACTGACTTGACAATAAAGTCACATATAGAGTATATAACACCATTTATTAAGTCAGGACAAATTTCTACATACGTAGGCAACATGCATATAGAGCAATGAGTGCATCTATCTCATCTTTGATAAACACTTAACCGTGCATGTTCACGTGTGCTTGTGTGTAGTACCTGTGCATTCCTGTAGGGCGCAGAACAGTGCTATAGACAGGTACTACTACTACATCATGGCTAAAACACAGTATATGTCCAGGAACAAGTGAACGCCACCTTAGTTAGCAGGCTTGGAATATACTGAAATATAATGTGGTGCACGATGCAACTCCAGAGAGTGCTTACAACTTTGTTGCAGCCGTCCTTTTCTGGACAAAACTCTTGTGCCCAAAGCTACGAACTTCAACGTTACATGATTTTTCAGAAACCATTCTAATAGACCGTAGTCAGGTTAGATGCTATTTTAAATTGCTCTAAAGCGGGACTAATGTGAGACACCCGTAAGTAGATGAATGTCATGTAATTAGTGAAATTAAAGGTTAGCCAAATGTGATCAAAATCATATTAGCTCTCAAATGTACAGTCATTTATGAAGGTGGAGCAATCCTTAAACAGGAAGCACCTTTTCTCAAAAGACAGAGTTTTGACAAAACTTGATATTAAAATTAATTTGAAACAAAACAATCCCATTACTGTTTGGCCTAATGTTATTATGAAATGTTTGTCCATCAAAAATGCTAAAACTTTGCATATAACGTATGTATTTTATATTTTAATCAAATTTGCAAATTCAGGAAATTTCGAAAAATGGGACAGCACTTCAGTCAGTCAGAAATGTGTGGTGGGGCATGGTTTTGGAAACAAAAATGGTTATTTACAGGGTTTGCTATATATGCAATATTAGAATGCTGTTACTGCAGATGGGGTTATTTTCTGGCCTATACAGTTTTTACTATTAAACAATATAAATCTAGGTGATTTATTTGACCTTTTATTTTATCACAGACTTAGTGTCTCAAAATTGGAACACAACTGTATTACATTAGGAAGCTGTAGATTTTCTAGATGACTTGCACTAAGTGCACTCCTGTGTCATTTCTTCTACAAATGTGTTATCTGCATTTTCTCATTTGATTTGATTATGACACGTCCTGGGGGCTTTAAAGTGGTATTGGGTGTGAATTTAATGCTTTGGCTACACATTGCAATATGTCAAAGAAGTCTGAAATGCAAATAATGAACCACATTAGGCCATTTCACCCCTGTTTATAAACGAGACTGTGGCATCCAGTGTTTAATGGGTCCTAGATAACATCAATATGGAGTTTTTGTTGAGACTTTTAGAAACATTCAGGATTCAAACATATTAGGATGATGTTAAATGATGCCACAGTCCTTTAAACACAATGTTATCTGTTACAGCCTCATCTTCAATCCACTTAAAGATTATAAATGGCGGATCGTAAGCAATCTTGAGGAAGTAGTCATCAGTTAAATGAGTAGAATGAAACTTGAACATGTTGTAACACTTTTAAATGTAGTGGAAAAGGACAGTGATTTAAACGTATTGCCACAGTTGTGAGAAGTGACTAATGCACACAAACGCATACAAAAAAAGTTACAACAGTCCAGTTTCCCCCATCAGTTTTAGTTTGCAGGCACAATAGAGATCTGACGGGAATCAGAAATGATGTATGAGAGCACTGTCAAAAGTGAAATAATGTAGTGGTCTCTATGTCTGTTAAATCAGTTTCCCTTCTGATTGTTTGCCCGCCTACAACTGAACCTGTGCAACCACAAGCCAGCAACTTGTATACCCGCTTCCTCTTTCTCTCAAAAACCAGGTCATGAGGTTAAAAAAAATCAAGAAACACCTTTAGTGTTATTTCCTACTCACCCCCCCATTTTCTCCATTTTCCAGTAGCCTAAGTGTAAAATTTGACACATTGTTTTTTTTTATTATTGTTAACTGAGAAATCTGCAGAGGCTAATATCTTAATATGGCTGCATTATTTTGTGTCTTCATTGTCAAAATTTAAGATTAGATACATAAGACTTAAATGTACTGTTTGCATGTACAGTACTGGCTTCAGTCACTGGCTTCATATGTTTAGCTCATAAGAAAGCATTTCAGGATGTCCTGTAATTTGTTTAGTCACATTAGAGTGTTACATTAAAAAACATCACCTTTACATTACGCTATAAAATACATCCCTCTTCCTTTCTAAATGAACAATATTTAAATTAAAAATAAAAACAGGCTATTTATTGCGAGTTTGAGATTTTACGCTACAAGGGACGCGACGCTTGGCTAACGTCGTTGATTGGTCGACTGCCTGGCGACGTCACATTCCATTTGTAACCCTGCGAAACGCGACGCTGTAGTTTGCAGCTAGATGTGGGTGTCATCACCACTCGCGCGTAGATCAGGTTTCACTGGACGAGCCGCGTCTCTCGCGCAGGCCCACGGCAACGACAATGGCGACTGGAAAAATCACTCACCTTTCCCGTTTCCTCTAAATATCGCCGCTGAAAATGCGCTGCTCGGGGTGTGACGCTGGAAACATGCGTATTTATATCCTGTGAATAATATTAGTGTGTTGGCGGTGAAGCGCGCGCGTGCGTCGCGGCAGCTTTAATAATAAAGGATTGAAGATGGCGGAGTTTTCTCCGGTGCTGCCTCCGCTACGGGATGATGGAGGAGGCGGACGGTACGGACAGCCGTTGTTCCCCAGATCCCGGTCCGGTTCGGAGTCGGACAGCGAACTGTCGCAGAGTTTGGCCCGGACAAAGACGCGCTCGTATGGCAGCACCGCGAGCGTCACTGCGCCTTTAGGAGAGAAATACATAGAGCACCGGGTAACGGACGGGGACACACTGCAGGGTATAGCGCTCAAATATGGTGTTACGGTAAGAATACGAGTCACACATCAATTTAATCACAAGAAACTACGGCCTAGTCATTTCCTTAAATTAACGTTAACAGTTACATGCTCAACGCTGTTGTACATTCCCTTTGAGCATCATATAGGGGCGACATGCCTGAACTACTGAGCTGCCTATCTTAACTAAGACCACACAATATTTCTGAAATATTATAAGCGTCTGCAGCCATTTTTGGGGCCATGTCCTTACATGACATGTTTTAAAACCTAGTAAACTCCCTCATTAGGCAACGTTTTTGTGCATCATATTAAGGGCCATCATGGGCTCCTGTCCTGTTCTGTTTCATAGGCAGAGTCTTAAAACAAAGTATGCTAGTGTTATGGCTGGATGTGCACTGTTTACAGCATTTTAAGTTGTCAGGTGTAAAACTTGGCTTTTGATTATATCCTATAATACTCAAAATCGCTGTATATGGTTGTGATTCTGATATGACTCTGCCGGCGTTTGAAAAGATAACTCTGATAAACTCATCAATCATAATACCAAACAATCAGCCTTACTGAGTGTCATGAGAGATTTATAGATCAGATAGATGTGTTAACTGATTTGTTAACAGAACTCATTTCTGGATTCATCTAAGGAAATTACACATTGTAACCTGGCTCTTGATCTCCAGACAAATATTTGCTCATGTAGTTTGATTAGTTACATTAGACACACTGGGAATGTAGATCAAGCAAACAATAGATAGATAGACCGATAGGTTTGTGATTCTTGAAAATAAAACTTTTTTTCATATGTTCTTACTTTTTTCTTTATTTACACAGATGGAGCAAATTAAACGAGTCAATAAACTATTCAGCAATGACTGCATATTCCTGCGAAACACTCTAAATATTCCTGTTAAGTCAGAAAAACGCTCCCTCTTTAACGGACTGTCTCTGGAGTCACCTGACAGCGAGGGAAGCACACCGCAGGAGTCGCCGTGTGTGAGTCAGGACGTGGACGCTCCATCACCCCCACCAGAACCGGCCGTCCCGGAGCCCAACACCCGACCCGTGCAGGCCGAAGAGCTGTCAGCTAAAGACTACTTACACCGGCTGGACTTACAGATCAAACAGTCCAAACAAGCCGCCCGCAAACTGAAAGAGGATGGTGTGAGGTAAATGAACCTTTGATCTGCATGATCTTCCCTCTTATTCTAATACACCTACTGTACTCGTTCATGAACAATGAACAGAAACTCTGTCCCAAACCCTAGAAAGTTGCTTTTCTGTCATGCAGCATCCAAACTGAAAATTTCTGTATGATTTATTTACGTGCTTACTTTACTTGTTGGTCTTTGCAAGTATGCACTAGACAGTCGTGGGCACAAAAGACATGTTGATCCTGTCAAACAGCTAGAAGGAAAGCTACTGAATATAACAATGCTGGGGTTTTGAGACAGTGTTGTCTATAAAAAAAAATTGACAATATGAAGTATGTTGTCTGTATTGTCTTGAATATGTAATTAAATATTTAAAATCCTAAGTGTTTTTAGAAGATGCACGCCGTTTAAAAAAAATTAAATAAATAAATAAAAATGATACAGAGCACCGTTTTGGTCAGCAGTGTTCCTGTGAAAGTGCTGTCTAGGTAGGAAGCTCACTGAAGCAGAGCTGAGGTTTGCTGATGCTGACCTGTGGTAAGAAATCTGTCCATCAATCTGAAATGCTGCAGTTTTTATTTTAGTTGAATCAGACAGATTTGTGTGGCTGCACATCTAGTGGATAAGGCAGCAGTGTTCGGAGATAGGCCTTGTTGTGCTGCATAGTTATGGGCCGCTGAATGTTGTTTGTCATATATTCTGAGACAAACATGTACTAAACATGTTTTCAGAATGAAACCAGTCAGGTCAGTTCTGCCTAAGAGCTAAAAACCCATTCACTCAAGAAGTGCAGCAGTAAATTGCAGGTTGGAACCTGTTGTAGTCTTAAACTCTGTTCGGTGTGAAGCTCAAGAAAAAGAAAGGCTCAAACTTAAAGGGTTAGTTCACCCAAAAATGAAAATGACCCTGATAATTTACTCACCCTCAAGCTATCCTAGGTGTATATGGCTTATGCCTATTAGTTTCAGACCAATCCAACTGGAGTTATGTTTAAAAATGCCCTGGCTCTTCTAAGCTTTATAATGGCAGTAAAGGGGTGTTTTTCAGTAGTCCAAAGAAAGTCCAATAAAGTGCATCCATCCATGATAGAAAGTGCCTTGCATGGCTCCGGGGGTGAAAAAAGGCCTCTTGTAGCAAAATGCCTTTTTGGTAAGAGAAATATCCATATTTTAAATTTTAGGAAGAATAGTCTCTAGCTTCCTTTAACTGTCATACACTCATTTGTTGGACGTGGATGATATAGGACGTTGGCGTAGCAGAAAAGGAGAGAGCTGGTCATGAATTAGAAGCAGAAAACAAAGACTTGTAAAGCGAAATGTCGTAGGGGTTCGATATAAGCCAAAAGAAGACTTTCTTTGCTCTTGTAGACAAAGTTTTTTTTTTTTTTCTTGCGAAGCTAGCATACTGTTACTGGAGCTTAAGCTACACTAATGTCTTACATCATCCACTCAAACAGCATTCAGTTTTGATGATGATTGGCGGAAGCTAGAGATTGTAAAATGTTCTTCAAAAAATTGCATCGACTTACTTCAGCTGGCCTTTATCCACCCCAGAGCCGGGTAAGGCACTTTTATTTATTTATTATGGATACATGCGCTTTCTTGGACTTTTTTTGAACTAAAAAAACACCCATTCACTTCCATTATAAAGCTTGGAAGAGACAGGACATTTTTAAATATAACTCAAGTTGAATTTGTCTGAAAGAAGAAAGTCATATAAATCTAGGATGGTTTGAGAGAGAGTAAATTATGGGGTAATTTTCAAGAAAGTGCTCATATTTACTTACCTTCACACATTGTATGTCTGTATGTGTCTATTCTTCTGTAGAACAGATAAGGAGATATGTGATATTACATATCACATAACTATACAATTGGTTGTGCCAGTCAAGCTCCGAAAAGGACATAAAACACCATAGAAAGATGTGCTATATTCTAAACCTTTTGGACAAAAGCTTCTGAAGAGGACAGGCTAAAATTTCAGTTGTTTAATTCTAGCCTGTTCCGTGGGCATTCTGTGTTTCTCAATCTGTCCTGAAAAACACATTGTGTTAGCCTTCTTTGCTGTAGTGAGGGTGGTAAAGGATGACAGAATTATTATGATTATTGGGTGAACCATTCCTGGAATTAATTTCCTGTAATATGTTCTCCCAATCGTTTGATAACAGATGATTGAGTTGGAAAGCGATTGATGGAAATGTTCCCTTAGTCTGTGTAAGAGATATGAGCACAATGGCAGAAAACTGCTCAATTATTCATGAAGCTCTGGAAAGAAAGTAACAAACCCTCAGCACGCATGCGCTCAACCATGCTTCCCCTGCACACTAACACATTGGTCCTTTACACGCTCCAATCAAACAGCAGTGATGTTCAGCAGATCAATGCTGTCACTGAGTCATGGAAATGATCGATGGCCAGCACTGATCATCAGTTGATGTTTTCTCCATATGCATTCCTAGGAACTGCCAATCCAAAAACTAGGAAACATTTATTGACATGTTGGTTTTTAAACGGCCTGTTTGGAGTGAGAGTGCCCTAAAGTCCACCCAAAAATTAAATTTCTGCAGTTTATTGAACCTCATATGTTTTCAAACCTGTGTGACTGACTGATAAGTCTATGTCAGACTATGTCACGATAGTGTTAAGGAGTACCATTTTTTAAATCGGAGTGATCCTCCTTATCGCTTTGTTAGTGAGGACTGCCTTTGGAGTGATCGGAGCAGGTGCGTGCCATTATTTAGTTGTTTGGATTGCACTTGTCAAAGGGAGCGATGTCAACACGCTGTGCGTCAGCAGATGTCGCTGTTTTAATATCATAAATGTTTGCAAATTAACATACATTTAATATTTTAAAATGTTTTTAACATATGCTAATATAAAAATCTGTGTGCAAGCATGCATATTACTAGAATATTAGCAATTTCTCGTTCCCATTCACTTCCGTTGCATGAACAAAAGTCAATAGGAACCACATCTATTCAGTTCGATAATGATTACAGAATTTGATTGTGATTAATTGAGCTTTTTTAATCACTTTGTAAATGGAAGGTCAAGTCAATTGCATTGTTCTGTGGCAGATCTAAGCAGTGTACTCGTCAATAGTAGTAAATCATCAAAATGTTGATTTTCATATATTAAAAAACAACAGAACGTATAAATCTAAAGCTTCATGATCTATTAAAATCAAATCAAAACTGTAGTGGTACATTTATGAAACACAGTCTACTGTTTAATTTCAGTGTGCAAGTAGAGTAAAGAACTTATTTTTTACTAAAGTCTGACTTGATTTCTAATTAGAAGTGTCTATACATTTGTTTTTATGAGCTTCCTTCAGTTTTGGAACATAACAAATAAAATGTCAGTGGTCTGATGTTTTTAAGTAAATTAAGATTTAAATAGTACCCTGGTTGCCTATTAGCATACCTATATTGGCTTTTTATAAAGCTCCTTTTGCATGATCCTGTACTACATCCCTAATTCTACACAATACCTAAACTTAACAACTACATTACTTCATTTATCTTATTTATCTTAATAAGCTGCAAATTAGGAGTTTATTCGTAGGTAATGGTTTATTAAATACAAGAAACAGGATTAGGCCAAAGTCATATTTATACACATGCCTTACAACAAAACGTTACTGGTGTGCATCTTAAGACAAAACAAGGGCACTGACACATTTTAAGATCAATCGGTGCAAGTTGCTTTCAGTTGAAACCGCTCAGAATTACATTTTAGTCTAGGACTGGGTTTAAGCCTTGTCTGTGAAACGGGGGGTTAGTATGTTAACTGCTATTTCTAATGACTACTTTTGTGCTTGCTTAATGCACTTTTATTGAGCAAAAGTAGTGCTGAAGTCCAACTAAAGGTAACATTAAATGTACTTCAGGTACACTTTACATATCTTGCATTTGAATACAAATATTATTCAAAGACAATACAATAATTCAATAGTGACACTAGAACATATTTGAGGCTCAATATTAAGAAATGTACATTGTGCATGAATAGTACTCCAAATAAAGGAAAATTATATATATATATATATATATATATATGTATGTATATGTGTGTATATATGTGTATATATGTGTGTGTGTATATATATATATATATGTGTAAATATATATGTGTGTGTGTGTATATATATATATGTCTATATATGTGTGTATATATATAATGTGTGTATATATGTGTATACATATGTGTATATATGTATGTATATGTATATATATATGTATATGTGTTTTTAAATGTCATAATTATTAATTTGATAAAGTCATTATTGTTTTATAGTAATATCAAATAGCTCAAAAACAATGGGAATGTGGTTTATGATAACTCACAAATAAGAAAGGTTTGAGGTTGACCCTTTTTTTTCCAGATTTTACTGTATGTTATACTGTATGTTACTGTACTGCATTTAACTGAATGTTACATATATTTCACTCCCAAAAGGATGGTTTGCACAAAATAATGCTGTCACCTTTTTTTATTGTGATGCTCTGCAACATCGCC
>JAUMHR010000075.1:5608502-5619344 GCA_032361145.1 Enteromius fasciolatus | reverse complement strand
TATATTTTTTTATAGATTACACTTTTCTTTTTGACATGTTTTTAAATTAAATATTTTTATTTATCTATTTCTTTTAATGAAATTAGAATACAAATAATAGCAAAAATTATAACAGCATTATGCTTTTCCGTATATGGACCGTCTTTTATGGTATATATTGGAGTACTGAATATGGTTATATATTAGTAAACGTATTATCACTGGTGATAATATATTTGTAAAATTTGAAGAACTATAGCAAAGGGGTTCATTTCATTCCTAGAATGCAGCATGCGGAGGTCCAGCATGGGGAAACAGCAACACCCTTTCGACCTGAAACTCCCATGGCCAAGACTCTGATGGACATCGGCACCAGACGGATCTTCTCAGAGGAGCATGACCTGTTCCGTCAAAACGTGCGACGGTTCTTTCAGGAGGAAGTCGTTCCATATCATGCTCAGTAAGTCACCATTGTGTTTTATCACTGTCTCATCTTGAATATGACGTAATGGATGCAGAATGTAAATGTGTTTCATAGTGTATGCACATACTGTATGCTTATAGGTGGGAGAAGGCTGGTGAGGTTAGCAGAGAGGTTTGGGAAAAGGCCGGAGAACATGGTTTGCTGGGAATATTTACACCTGAGGAGCATGGAGGAATTGGAGGGGACCTCCTCTCTGCTGCTATAGTGTGGGAGGAGCAGTGAGTAACCCCGCCTTCACCTGTCTATCATAGTAGCTCCTCCCCTACCTGTCTGATCGAATAGTTGATAGGACAGAATTTTAAAACTCCCTTTCTGTTTTAAATAATGAGTGCCAGTTTCCATGTGAGTGTGGGACATTCCATAGGAATTTACATTTGAATGACGGGAAGAGGAATTTAATTTATTGAAAAATACACTTTGAAATGCATCACAATATGGTAGCAAACTGGTCATGTTTTTTAATCAGTTCACTTAATTAATTTGTTTATCAATTCATTCATAATTCTACTTCCTTAAATTCCCATTTGAATTCCAGTTCTATGTTCTGCTTGCTGTCTCAGTTCAGATTAAAATGGAATTTAAAATGCATTTCAGTTTTGAATAAAGCTCAACCCTAAGGGCCGGTTTCCCGGATGGGCATTAGATTAAGCCAGGACAAGACGTTTGCTAATTTAGGACATTTAAGAATTTTTAGAAACATGTCTTACACAAATGCATTATCTGTGAGCGTTTTAAGACCAAACAATGGCAATGATGTATTTTAAGATATCTCAGTGCAAGCTTTTTCCAGTTTAGACAGCTCTTAACATTTAGTTTAATCTAGGACTAGTCTTAAACCCTGTTCGGAAACTGCCCCTGAATGTCTAGGATTTAGTTTTCTTCCGTTGGCTTTGTGTGTCCGTGTGTGTAATGTAGTGGGTGTTCTGGCTTTGTTTGTGTTGTAGAATGTACTCTAACTGCAGTGGTCCTGGGTTCTCTCTTCACTCTGAGATTGTAATGCCTTATATCAGTCACTATGGCTCTAAGGCTCAGATCGAACGCTATATTCCACAGATGGCTGCTGGGAAATGCATCGGGGCCATCGCTATGACAGAACCTGGAGCTGGCAGGTGAGTTTCAGTGCAGGCGTGTAATTAAAGAATAAATGATACTTTTAAACATACAAAGGCACAGATTCCCAGAGTGCATCACATTTTCATGCTTGCAGAGTCAAATAGTGCACAATAATTTGATCCCTGTGTTGTCATGGTTCACATGTTTAATTTACTCTCTGAAGTGACCTTCAAGGAGTGAAGACATTTGCAAGAAAAGATGGAACTGACTGGATTCTTAATGGAAGCAAGGTATGAACAGCAACATCTGATGCAGAGAATTGTTCTATTATTAGTCAGTCAGTCGATTAAAAATGGCCATATAGCATTTATCAAACAAATTCAGTGCAAGCATAAATGCAAGAAATCAAAATAGCACAAAAAGTTGATTAAAAAAAGGAAAAAAAAATAGAATACAAATAAGTGATTGCAATGGCAATAAATATAAAAGGTAAAAAATATAAAAATACACAAAATTAAAATAGGCATTTTTTTTAAAGATTGAAATAGCAGTGTGATAACTAATGAAGTGGGAGTTGTAGAAGGTATTGATTTTTTGTTTTAATGCAAATTAAAATATTTTACAGTTTATATTTAAAGATCTCGATATGTTATGCACCTCTCTTCATTTGTTGTTGCAGTGGATTAGTGTTATGGCTGAATGGGGCATCAGAAAGTAATTTAATTCTACTGTGAAAGGTTTTGGTTTTAGTTTCGCAAAAGATTTGAATTATTTTTAGATGATTTATTGTATTCTTTGATAAACCAGAAAGGTGAGCATTTCAGTAGTAATCAAACCAGTTAGTTATGAAAGCTTGCATCAGTCTCTCTGTGTTGCTCAGAGAAAGAAATGTCCTCATTTTAGCAATAATCTTCATATGAAAAATGTTTGCTCCTTGATGTGGTTTAAGTCCTAATATATTTTCTTTAGATGCCAGTTTCACTGTGATACCTGACTGACACACTTGCTAACTAAAATACAGTTGGATATGCAACTGTCAGTAGCATATACAAATTAAAAAGTAATTGTCTTAAAATTGATCCTAGAGGTACCCCACATCGTGTTTGATTTGCCATTGACATATACAAAAAATTCCAGATGTTCACTTCAAGAATCTGGTATCAAAAGGCACTTAGAAAATCACTTAGAAGCAGTATCTGGACTTGTATTAAGACTTGTTTCTATCAATATTTATTTTAAAATGATTTACTAGAAGGGCTGTGACTGTCTTGTGATGTGTCCTAAGACCTGACTGAAATAATCTCTTTCAGTGTTTGCATTTAAAAAGGTACTTGACTGATTAAAAGTTTCTCAAATAAAACCCAAAACAAATAGAATAACATATAAATGAATAGATAGATAAATAGAATTATCATGTCAAAATGTTTCCTTTCTTTCATAGAGATTTGATTAAATTAGTTTTAAAATCAGTTAGAATATAGCAAGCTGTGGGGCAAGGATGTGTTCAGAAGGCTAAGTAAAAAATAGCTTTTTTTAGTCAATAGTCAAGTTGTACATAATGAAATGTTTTTCTCACAGATACCAGATCTAATATCGATTATTTTCTCCTTAAATTACCCAGCAAATATTTTACATTAATAAAAGCTCAGTACTGTACTATAGTGTTATATTATATATGTTTAGTTCTGTACTATAGTGTGTATATAGTGTTAGAATTTGTTTTTTTTTCTTCTGTATAACCAAAATGAATGGCAATGAATTCTGCTGCACTCCAAGAAAAAACATCATACCATAAGTTAGTCAGTGTGATTTTTAAGTCATGCATGTTTTATGTAAAACAGGGTCATAAACTGCGTTTTTATAAGTTCCTTGATATACTGGTGTTTTTACATCAAAAACAGCCATGATTTAAATCTTCTGACGATTAGTTTTAACCTAATTTTTTAACCCAGGTTTTGCTAAAGCAGAGTTGTATCTCTTTCACTTTCTCTTAGGTGTTCATCACTAATGGCTGGATGTCCGATGTAGTGATTGTAGTTGCTGTGACTGACCGTGAAGCCAAGACAGCAGCTCACGGGATCAGTCTGTTCCTGGTTGACAACGGCACTAAGGGCTTCCAAAAGGGCCGCAAACTGGAGAAGCTCGGACTTAAAGCTCAGGTTCCCCTTAAAACCTCACAAATATATAACATCTGTTTAAATTTTACTTCGAATTTAATCAAATTTACATTACAGTGTAATAAAGAGCAATAAAGTGGTCTAGTTATGAATAAATCGGGTATTTGTTTCTGTGCAGGATACAGCTGAACTGTTTTTTGAGGATGTGCGTTTGCCAGCTGAAGCTTTGTTGGGTCAGGTCAATAAAGGATTTTATTATCTGATGAACGAGCTGCCACAGGTATCAAAGTTGTTCAATTATTATTTTTGACAATACTGCAACAGATTTGATTGTTTGTGTATGATATATATTCCTTTTGGTAATTTTTTTTATTTATTTTTTTTGAAATTTTACAGAGCATAAATTATTTGTATTATTATCTATTTCTAAAAACCTGCTTTAGGACTCAAACAATTCACTCTCAGATATTGCCTCTGCCTTTGGAGATCTTTTGTACAGGGATTTCATTATTGTCATAAGATATCAAAACAAGAAGGAATTAAGATTCTGGGAATTTGAAAAGCTTTTAAATAGGCTCACACTCCATTTTAAAAAACTAAAAATAAGAAAAAGGAGAGATTTCTTTCTCTTTTGTGTATTTCTGCAGGAGCGCGTTCTTATATCAGTCATGGCTCTTGCCAGCTCTGAGTTCATGTTTGAGGAGACGAGGAACTATGTGATGCAGCGCAAGGCGTTCGGCAAGACCATCGCTGATCTGCAGGTAAATATAAAGGGAACATGCTAAAGCAAATTGACATACATATATTTTTTATATAATTAAAGGTAAGCAAGCAAACATTTATAACACATTATTCCTATTTTTTTTTCTTTTTTGCTGATAATAATTATAATTTATATTATTATGTGAATTCTTATTGTTATTTAACCACTTAAGACCCCAGAAAAAAGTTTTACAAAAAAATATATATATATATCATCCATAAGTTATGCAATGTCCTCGGTTGAGGACTCAATTTCTTAAAAAAAAAAGATATATATACATGAATGAGCATGCATAGGCAAAAACAATTGACTTTTAAAACACAAATACATTTGTAGATGTCAAGGTTTAATTATTTATTTATTATTATTTTTTTTTACCAGAATGATTAAACACAGCACTGTGAGACACAGCACTGTTCTTTCATGTCCAGTGCAATTTTTGACATGCTCTATTTTTTTTAATAGCCTGGTTTACATAACAATATGCACTGAAATATGATGAAAAAAAATTAGGATTGCACCGAAATGATAAGGAACCAAACTACACAACTTCAGAGGGATTCAGGTTCTAAACTCAACCAGCAAGAGAAGTATTTTTCTCTTATCATTAGTTCTTCTGGAGATTAGAATCTGTCCTACTTCCACTTTATTTCCTTGTTGTGACTGGGTGGGCCAAGTTTCTGAAATTATATACAGTAGGCATCGTTGACGTGTTAATGGCTAGAGTTTTTGATACCAGAGAACTAGCAGTTTCAGAACTGTAATGTAAACAAGTCACAAGTTGTTTTTATTAAAGTAGCTATTTATATACCGTAGTATGGATTTTTGTTTTGCGTTTCTTTTGTTCCCCATTTATAAAAAAAGAGAAAAAATCATTATGGTCTTTAAAAAAATAAAATGAAAAAAACCTTTTAGCTGTATTAAGTTTCTCTGCCAGATCCTTATAATTAGTTTCCTCATTTGTTTAGTGTGCTTTTAACCTCACGTAAGGTCACGGCCACACACTCACTTTGTAATTGTATCCCTCCATCCTGCCAGCAGTTTGAGACAGATGCTCAGAGAAATTGAATAAGCTCCATTACGCTGTTCATTTATACATATGGATGAGTAGAATCAGTGAGGGCTAAATCAGGTTTGCACTAATAAAACCTCATTATCATCAGAACTATAACTCTACTCATCTGCTGTGTTTCAGGTGGTGCAGCACAAACTGGCTGAGTTGAAGACAGAAATCTGCGTAGGTCGAGCTTTTATTGACAGCTGCCTTCAGCTCCACAGTGAGAAGAAGCTGGACTCAAGCACAGCGTCCATGGCTAAATACTGGTGAGACTTTAGATGATGGAATAACAAATCGCTGATTTTCGGCAACTAGTGGGTCCTGTTCAGACAGTATATCAGCCAAAATCTAGGAAAATGCTAACACTTTGTGGCCTATGCATATTGGCTTTCTGGATTTACATTGTGTGCATTTTTCAGCATAAGGTATTTTGTGTTGTACATTGCCATGACGTTCATGCACACAACACTACTGTGATGGTACCTCAATGTTTTACAGACCCACTGTGAAACATGGCTAAGATAAGCTGAAACACTGAAAAGATATTCTCATCAAAGAAGATTCTAAAGAGTGGCTTGCCAGAGATAAACTGTAACGATGTGTCTGTAACAAGATAACATGATGTTACCATCTAACTGATCCATTATCCAGATCTCATTCCCCGGACACATGTATTGTCATTCAACTAGTTGTTTCACTTTGAAATGCATCCCAGTACAACAGTAATGTCAATCGCTGCTTCTGCTTCGCGCTGACTGATTGTGACAATAATGACAAATAACAAGAACAGCGCTACCGTTTTGATTCGTTTCAGGGAAAGCTTTGCATGCCTGATGAAGTCTATAGAAAGCACATTGCATCTTTTCGCACATTTAATGTTGTACCAGTTTTGTGTGACAAAGCCTTTTTCCCTCCCTAGGGCCTCAGATTTGCAGAATAGAGTTGCTACTCAGTGCCTGCAGCTTCACGGAGGATGGGGCTACATGTGGGAGTATCCGATAGCCAAGTGAGTAACAGTCATTGAGTAGTGTACCATCAGCACTGAGCGCCAATCAGCTTTGCACTTGTAACCAATACAATGACGGCAGAGACAGTTCACCCACAAATTAAAATTCTGTTGTGTCTTTTACCATGAATTTCTTCTAAAACAAAAGGAGAAATTTACAATGTAAGTGCTGCAGGGACATGAAAGCTATGCTATTTATACATTTTGTATTTTCCTTCATGTGTGTGAACAATGTGAATAGGATTAATATAAGGGGAAAAGTACTGCCTTTTTAAATGCCATAAACTAAGTGTACATCGTTCACTGAAAATCTCATTACTTATAAGAGCTTGTTTTTCTTTGACCGTTATTCTGGTGTCCAGCAGGAGGCGTGTTTCTATCAGCCATGCGCTGTCACACCATCACAATATCTCTCGCACTCTTTAAATGGAGCTAAAACTGGATTCGTTTGAATTGTCATTTATAGAAGACCTTTGTGTTTTGTGAAACACATTTACATATTTTTTTTCCATGGAAGCTTCAGTTTGCTTATGATTTCTGATTAGTCACTCTGCAGTCTGTTATATATTTGTATATTTTCTTGGCAGCAGATGAACCCTGTGTAGGTGTAAAATGCCTTTTTCAGAACCTCCTGGAAAATTCGTACATGACCGGTCTTTTAAAATCCGTTATATTGCTTAGTGCAATATAAATACAGTTTTTAGAGATCATTTCACCCCAAAATGAGAGAAAAATATAAATGTTCCACACACAAAAAAGGACTGTTAAGAGTCCCTTCCCCCCAAATTCTTATTTTTGTAATGAAAGATGAGTAAAATTCTGGTCCTCGTTACTTTAAAGTTAGACTACTTAAATGGAATTGATTATATATTATTTAAAGAGTCAGGTTTTCATAGATATTTGCAGCATCTCTTATGTGTTTCAGTAATGAGAGTGAATTTTTTCTTAATGATAATAAGAATTTGTGGGGAGATGTGATTGCCACGATGATAAAAAATCGTAATGATCCTAAATATAGGTTTTAATTATCATTTTGAGGTAAAATCTGACTGGAGCATTCTTCAGATTCACCCAGCCAGATTTTTAATCTTGACTCATAAATAAAATGCATTAGAAACATTTTAACGATCGTCTCGTGCGCTCTCTTTCAGGGCCTTTGCAGACTCCAGAGTTCAGCCCATCTACGGTGGAACCAACGAGATCATGAAAGAACTCATCTCGCGCAACATCGTTAGCAAAAAATAAACGCAGGATGAGGGTTCAAAGATGAGGGTTTGATTAGTTACCTCTTATTTCTGTAGTTGGAGCTTCCCTGATTGTTGATTAGACCCGCATTTTCCGCTGAGTTATTCAAAGCGTGCAAAGTGATTGTCATGTGAAAGTCTGGCTATATCATATGATGTCTGCAGAGAGAAGGTCTCTTCTGTTTGTTACTCTGCACTGTATGTATGGATGTTTTAAGCCACATTTGCCTTCCTGGTGATCAGTTAACACCACTAAATGCAGAAATTTGTGACGTTCAGATACTTTTGTAAAGATTTAATTGTTTTGATGTGTGAATACGGACTTTGTAAACTACTAAATTGTTATAAAGATATTTCTAAAGATGGCTCTTATGTTTTTTTTCATCTAACAATGTGATTCTCTTGTCTTCAAAGACACCTTCAGGATACTAAAAACGGTCTGCGAATTTGAATCATGCACTGTTATGATTTGTGTAAACAAAGAGAGTCTGTCTAAGTGTGTATGTAAGTTTATGTGTGCTTTATGAGTCTCTGGCTGGATGGCGTGTTCAAAAGTGATTCATGGTGCAGAGGTGGGTGGTCTGTGAGAGTTAGTTGGTGGGTGTTATAAAGAGATTAAAACCAGAGTGTTCAACTCTCTCCATCCCGCCCTCACGGGTGTAATTATAGAGCAGTTTTCCTTTTATTCAAAGATATTCAAATATAGAGGCGAGTTATGAAAAGAACTATAGAGGAGAGAAAATCGTCTTTCAAAAGCAAGTTTGACTCCCGGTCAGAAGATCAAAGTAATGATTCACGAATGAATCGTTCTTCTGAGCTGATGTTTTAATGATTCGATCGGAGTGTTTCGAAAAGCATTGTAAATCACGTATGAGGAAGAACAAAACGGAACAAAGCTGGAACAACATCGAAGACACCGTTTATCTTCCTATTCAGAGAAAGTGAGACGATTGTATGACAATCATTTATTTAGAAAACACTGATGACACCGTTAATCAATTGTTTGTTTATTTAATGTAGCCGAATCAACAGTTTCTAATCGATTCAAATCTTTAAAATAGACCAGCCTTAAGTGAACCCTCTTCCCCAGGGTTGCCAAGTCGGTGGTTTTCGTGCGGAATTTTGCTGCTTTTAAAAGTTTTTCTTTTCTTTTCACCTGCGAGTTTAAGGTTTGGCATGCTTAAAATATTTTCGGCTGTAATGCTTTTATTGGACCAATGACAAAACTGTACTTCTATATGTTCCGTTTAGTGTTTATGATGACTAGTGGTTTTCAATTTGGGTAGCAGAGTTTAAATATAGGCTACGCTTTAGGTATGGGAATTGCATTATTTAAAATTTTTGGTCTACTTTTGCAAACCTGGCACTGCTTGCACTGTCATTCATTTTACAAGGCTCCCCTATTAGTGCACACTGTGAGGGGGTGTTTGAGTGTGCGGGTTGATTTGTAACCTGTTGATGTCTAACAGCCTGTCATGTCTCTCTGTTCTCTAATACCACAATTATTTCATTTCTGGGCGACCCAACACAGTGCAGTCTGCCGCGACAGCTAAATTTGGGCTCTCAGTCGCACATTCTTGATTTGTGAAGCCACTGTGTGGGAGATCCTGTGCAGTAAGAAAATATTAGTGCCATTCCTCATTAGCAAGCCTAGGCAGAGTCTTCTTATGCATGTCACTTTATCTGTATTAATTTTGGTGGGTATAATAATTAGGCAGATTGAACAGCTTCCTGAAGTAGAATCTAATTTTCTTCATAGGGAAATGGATAATTGTAGTTCTTCCCTTACTAAAGGTGTTAAATGAGGTGTAAAAGTGTGCAATGCTGCGATTCACCTTGGAAGTGGTTGGCTTGTTTTGCTTATAAAGCTTAACAAAGACATTTTAAATTGGAAAAATGAATGGAAACCAATGTCGCTGCATGTATGTGGGCACTAATGTATTCTGTAATGGAATAAATGTTTTGAATAGATGTTTAATTTTATTTTATCATACTATGTGGCTACTTTTGTATGGCTGTCAATGGAGGAAGAAGCTGTTAGGTTAAGATATGCTTTCTAGTAGCTGGACCAAGCCAACCAGCAAAACCTTGACCCCTTAGCTCATTCAGCTATGACAGGGAATTTGGACCAGTGAGTGCTTAGTCACTTTAACAGTAAATGAATGCCAAGTAATACAGGAAATGTTCACCAGATCTTTGTCATTAAAGGAAAGGAAAGATGTGACGTGGCTAGGTATGGTTTCCCATACTTGGAATTTGTGCTCTGCGTTTAAAAGAAAAAGTTTGGGAACCCCTGCATTAGGCCATGACTGCCTTTCAAATGCATAGACATGTCAGTCTGTCCTCTTCTTATTGTGTTTAAAAAAGAGAAATTAAAACTCTTTATGTTAATAGAAAAGGAAGTTTAAAAACTCTGACAGACATTTAAAAAGATCTGCCTCATACATAATTTTCAAGAACTTCTTTGTGTTGTATGAAATGTGCCTTTAGTTGTGGTTGAACTGAACTCCCATTAGTCACATCATCTAACACTGCATTCAAGTCATGTTAGAATCATCGTATTTACAAGTTGAGCGCTTGAGTAATAATTACCAGCGGGAAACAGGGCTTGTCGATTATTATGTCAAGAATTATGGAGGAAGCAGATTGTTATGAATCATAATACATCATACTTCTGAATGTTGATGATACAATAAAAAGCTTGCCAGAAAACACTCATTTAGCCTAGCTGGTTTACGAAGAAACCAAATGCTTCCAATTTTCTCTCTGGCAATTAGAAGATACATTATTAAAGCATCATTTGTTCATCTAATGTCGTTCTTTTGGTTTTTAATATACTGCTTAACATTAGTACTATACAGCTCTCTGTTGTTAACTAATGAGTATGAAATCTTCTAATATCCACACATAAGAAGTAAACCAGACCATTTGTTAAAACTGAATAAAGGGATAGTTCACTCAAAATTGTAAATACCTATTCATGATGGTCATACATTTAATTTCTTGAGAACATCATTGGACTTATGTGCTGCAACTCAAAATAAGCTTTACTGCAAGTTAACCTTCTTACTTATAAAGGACAACATTCACACTGTGGCAGAATATAATTAAACCACCTCAAACCTGATGTGCGGATAGA
>JAUMHR010000075.1:5567048-5580473 GCA_032361145.1 Enteromius fasciolatus | reverse complement strand
GCTCGCCTCGGAAACTCAGACTGTGACACCGGCGTTGGCAGCATGAATTCAGGCTGTGGTGCTGGTTCTAGCACCCCATTGGCTGGCAGGTGCTTTCTGGGTCTTGGCACTGGCATTGGCACAGTGAACTCGAGTTCTAGCTCAGGCATCGTGAATTCAGGCTCTCCTGATGGCGAAACCAGAACTGTATTCCGCGTCACGGAGAGCAATGGGGTTGGACCAGAGTCTGCGAAGATGTGCGCATTCTGTCACGGGGGCATGCTCTCTGCCGGCTGCTCCTGCGTGTGCAGCAACATATACATTCGGGAGTGTACTGTCACCAAACATAAAAACACCGCCGACCTCCATGGCAGGTCTCTTACATCTGGTAGCTACACTGGTGAAAGTCCCAGAGCCGCGCTGTAGAACGCAGCCGTGAGCTGCGAATCACCAAGACCCGACCGTTCAGCTAGTCAATAGTATTCATGAACAAAGTCCTCAAACGGCAGGTTTCGGCGAACAAGAGCAAATAGTTTGTCCGTGAATGCCATCTTCAGTAGTGGTTCATTGTTCTGTCATGTCTGAGCCTGTTGTGGTGTGATGTGTGGCGCGCCTCTCAGCGGGACAAAGAGCAGAGGAGACGAAGAGCTTCGTTGCAAACTTTTAATAGAACCAAGACACGATCAAAACAAAAGCTGACAAGGCAGCGACAACAAAACAAAACCTGGGACACTCACGAGACTTCAACAACGAATGATCTGAACTCAAAAGACACATGAATATATACATAAAGAACTGATAAGCTAAAGTGAGGGTTGCTGGGGAAAACAGGTGAGCAGAATGAACTAATGATAACATAACGACGGGAAATACCAAAACAGGACTGAACCAAAAGATTCAAAAACAGGGGGAAAACAGGACCGGACAGACATGGAACATTACAATATAGCTGTGTTCCAAACACTAGTGTCCAGGTGAGTACCTCCTTAACTCTTTGCCCGCAATAGGCACAATTTTCCTTTATTCTGTTAGTCTAGGATGTCCTGATCAAAACACAAGTGAGGAAGATGAAGATAAGCAATATCAAATGAAAAATAATGCCATCATCCAAAACATATAAATGAAAACTGGTTAATGTTAAAGAGTGATACTTTCATTCAGGAAGTGGCAAAGGAAGGAGGAGTTTTGGTGGCACTAATGGAAGCACAGCTATGATCCAGATGCATTTAACAATGTTAAATGTTAAAATGCCTGATAAAAAAAGAATGCCTGAAGCTAGAATGAAACATTATTGTTCATGGAACAAAATATTCTGGGGTCAATGAAATTTTATGAAAACATTGTGTTGGTGGCTTGCAACTTAAAAAAAAATATATAATAATGATAATAATAATAATTAATACCTTGTGTCCTTCAAACTCCAGTCCATCTTATCACATTGGTGCTGCTTGCCCATTAATCATAAATCTTACATGCAAGACCTAACTCACATGATTTACTAGAAGTGACATCATTTCCTTGCAGGGAAAGAATTCAAAGGCAAAGTAAGTAGGTCTATTAGTCATAGCCTTTTCTCTCCTTGCCTGATTCTTTTTTTTTTTTTAGAAAATATAATAGCGTAAAACATAACATGTTCACCCTGTTCCCTCGATTGAGTCTGTACATAAAAATGTAAATTTGTTTCTAAATAGATTTTATATATGTCCATTAGATTTTTAAATCTTCTTTTAGTAGTTGTTCTATGCTAAGTAAGTAACGTGCTTAAAACAACCATCCTATTAATGTGACACACTGCTTTGTAAAAATATCAGGATGGACAAATTTCCTATTCCACATGAGAAATAGATTATCAAACACTTTCAGTCACTTTTATTTATATAGTGCTTGTAACAATACAGATTGTAGCAAAGCACTAAACATTATCAAGTAGGAGAATTGAGTGATGGTAATGTATAATGAAGAGATTAAACTATTTTTTTTTTTATTAAATGCAGAGATGGTCTCTAACCAAATCGATGATAATCACTAGAAATTAGGTTTACAGGTAGACATTTTTTTTCAGACACATAAGCATGTTCTGTTTAAATGCCCACTGAAAGTGCTCTTGACTGCATTGATGACTACAGTACGTAAAACTCTGACAGAGTATTTGACAGACAGGAATGATCAACATGTATTTCGAAAGTGTGAAGAGAGCCATGTCAGGTTGACATCAATTATAACAAATGTGTTTTTATGTTTTATTCCAACTATTCCAAAACAGAAGCTCATTTAAACTATGATACATGCATTCAGTTCTGCAGAAAACACTTAAACTCTTCAAATTTTGCTTGTTGATTCGGATCAGTTTCCCTCCATCCATATAAAAACACTAGAGAGATAATTCTGAGAGCAAAATGGAATATTGGCATACTTTATAACTACTGTAATTTGATATATTTTGCAAAATGCTTTTATTAAGGCAGGATGTCAAGTTTTTTTTTCTTCCAAATGCTTGTTGTAAAAAAAACTATTTGATTTTATTGGGTTGTCTTTATCTTATAAACAAGCGACATAACATACATATAGTCTATAATCATATAAACAAAAACAAACAAAAGTCAATTAAACATAATAATAACAAAAATAAATGAACCAATTGAATTAAATATAGTAGTAGTAAATAATAGTAGACAACCTGTGTACAGTTAAAATTCTTTGAAATTGCACACAGTGTGTTTTAACTTTAAAAATGTACTGAATAAAATGACTCCTCTGTTTAAATATTTATTTTAATATGTGTTAAAGTGTATTATACTCCAATAATTCATCAAAGGATGGCACCATACGCCTCCACAGATGTCTGGACTAAGCCCAGAATATCAACTGACCCTAAAAACGTCCCACTGCGGGGGTGTGCAGTGTCATATTGGATATCACAGTGTGTTTTTTTAAAATTACATTTATAATTGCACTTCCTAACGGTTTAATATCTTGCATATAATTGTCGGTTTTAAAAGACCATGTTATTTGCCCGGTGGTAGGGGTTCAACTAATGACTGGCAAAGAGAAGCTAATCAGACACTTAGCATGAAATCAGATCTAATAATGGCTCTGAATATACTTAGCGCTCCAGATATAATGACAGATTTAAATCTTCATCTGCTGTTTGTGATATCACTGTGAGCAGCTGCTCTGTGATTATTTAGACTTTGGTGAGTCTAAAAAAGGACAACAAAGAAAGAAAACCATGAGTAGAAAGATGACTGACCAACTAACGTCAAATATAAGTGTCCTCCTCCAGAGAAGAAGCCAGAACAGCCTGGGGTGATTATGCGGATTTAAAGAAGCCTTTGAGGGCAGAGTCTTGCTCCCTTTCGTCTGGCTTGCACGTGCATTTCCAGACTAAGCAGAAACCACAAGAGGTTTGCACCCGGCAGCTGATTTTTAAATGGAAGCTAACAGTTTTTAAGTCACTCCCAATAGATCTTGAAATGCCAAATGAACCCTGATACCTCTCAAAACTTTCTGTCACAACCTATTCAAGATTTTCCTCCTGCTGCTTCAGTGCTGATGAACCCAGACTATGAATGATGCTTGTATAAAGAAAATTTGTCATAATCTGATCTAGCAAAAATTACACTTACGCTTACTGTTACCGTTAGTTCACCCAAAAATGAAAATTCTGTCATAAATTACTCTCCCTCATGTCGTTTAAAACCTATAAGACCTTGATTCATCTTCGGTAGACAACTTAAGATATCAGAGAGCCATCAGACCCTCCACTGGGTCACACAACTGAAATGTTCCCAGCTTCGGAAACGTAGATAAAACATTGGAAAAACAGTCCATGTGACATCAGTGGGTCAACTTTAGTTTTGCGACGCTAGGAGAATATTTTTTTTTGCAAAGAAAACTAAAATAACATAATTTACTCAACCATTCTTCTCCCCTGACTTAAGTCTTCCACCATTTTAGAGAGAATCACAATGTGTGTGTACACTTTCCATTAGGCAAATTTCGTACATGCGCGTGCTTTTCCTGGATGTAAACAAGGCTGGTTACAGTACGTCAAATATGTTTAAGCATGTGTCTGCGTTGCATTGTGATAACCCCTTAAATGATGGAAGAATATTTTACCATATAGAAGAATGTTTTTACTACGTTTCTGGACCTGGGATCATTTCAGTTGTGTTGCTGTCTATGGAGGGTTAGAAAGCTCTCTGATTTCATCAAAAATATTTTAGTTTGTGTTCCGTAGATGAGGTCATACATGTTTGGTACTGTATAACATGGGGATGGGTAAATCATGACAGCATTCAAATTGTTGGGTGAACTAGTAACCCTTACGAAAACAAGTGGACTTTTGCCTTGGACTGAAAGTACACACTTAAGTACTCTTTAAAAAGTGGATATTGTAATGTCAATCTAAATGATGGTTTTAGTAGTTTTTATTGTGCTTTGAAAATAACACTTATCATGATGTGTTGACTAGCATACTAAAGCTGGTGTTGATTACAATTCAAACTATAATGAGCTATTCAATATTATATTAAAAGTTGTTTTTTTTAAATGTTTGAAATTGCAACCTCATCATTCTAAATGTGTACTTAAAGTACAAACTATTAAGATACAAGTTGCAATAGAACATTAAATCATATTTCATATAAATTTGGCTTCACACTTTTATTTTTTTAAATAGATTACTTCTGTTAAGTACGCTAATGTATCTACTACTTTATTTTATATTTCTTACACAAGGATGTGTGTATATCTCATTCTACACACTGTATGCTACGGACATTTATGCTACCCGAACTCTTTCGTCTTGCTGGTATACAATTACTTCTTACTCAGTATAACAAAATACTGTACAGTAGGTCAGTGTAACATCCCCACCATGATTGAAAAAAGCAAATGTGTGTGTGTTTGTGCACATTCCACAGGCTCAAAGCCAACACATTTGTGGACACACAAGCAATACCAACGTTCACTGTCTGCATCTCTGAACAAACCCCTAACCCTAACCATGAACTAATAAACTTTGGCTTGTTACTCATTCAGTGCTTTTAGTGACATGAAACCTTAAACAGGGCTTGAAAAATATGTTGTTTTGTGTGCACAGACAAAGAGTACGTCTTTCAGGTTTAAATAAATTATGATAGAATTATCATTCAAGTATTCAGTATGAGATCTTAGATGTAACAACCACCCAGCATGATGTTAGCACCATTTACTTTTCCCCAGACAATTGAAATCAAGTTACAAATGCAGATAAGCCCTAAGCCAAATCCAAAAACTCTTAGCATTAAAAAAAAAAAAATTCATAATGCATTTTATTTTTGAGCTTGTCAAATAAAGGAGGTTTTTACCAGAGTTAGCTTCTGGGGGTACTTCTTGTATATAAAAAAAGTATAGCTGGGTCAGAAGGAAACAAAACGCACGTCTAGGTATAGACGACTTATGACACTGTAGCGTAGAAGCTGCCCACCCCCCTCCTGACCACAGTCTCAGTCTCAGCGGGTGACTTCCTGTCCAGAAAAGCTCTCAGCCTGAATCACTACTGCCAGCTCCCTCATAACCCTGATGTGTTTGTGTGAGGGTTACTGTCTCACTTTTGGCTCACACACTCTCACATCTCTCCAAATGGATCCTTTTATAATTGTAGAAGCCATTTATTCTATGAGTTATGCATATTAATTTTGAAAATGGAGCAGTCTGGAACAATTCTGTCTGTCACATCGAGACAAAGACAGGAGTATTTGCTTGTAAAATCTTGGATGTGTTAAACATCTCAGGAGCTAAAGGACATAAAGATCTACGTCTATACACACCCTAAAACGACTGTATGGGCCCACAACAGACAGAAAGAAAGAGGATATGCTCCCAGCAATATAAAACTGCCTACTGTGCAATATATAAAGTAGTGTCACTATTTTTTGCCTAATGTATACTGCATACTATTTTACATAAATGTCAGCAAACATGTTCTCAGATATGAGCTTCAGGTGCTGATGTTTACTTCAAGGCAGAACTTGTGAACCTGTGTATGCTCTGCTAAAAAAACAGCTTTGGTCCTTTGCTGCTTTAACTTACTCAATATCCTGTAAGTGCGTATAAGTAGTATGTCAAATAAAACCGAAAACTTGTGGTATAGGTGCGCTAAAATGAGATGGGATTAGGGTTGTGTATGAACAAGAAAACTGCTTATTATATGTATGCCGTGTCAACTATACGCCAAAGTTAATTTTTGCGTATAAATACCCCAGGTTTTTGTTTTTATTTGTCTTTCTATCTATACACATTTTCATGAGAACAGGCTGAAGTAGCCATAAAAATGGTTGGCGTTGTTAAAGTTTTGCATGTTTGAGCATGTGCTGGTCATCATTATGTATTTAAGATTGGTTTCACATTTTGTCTTCAGTATACATATGGAAACCTTAATAGTATAATGAATATTATTCTTTCAGAGATGTATACGATTAAAACATTAATTAATTCATATTATTCAATACTATTGAATTGACTTGCACAGGTACCATGTGCAGCATTCAAAACATAACCACTGACTATAAGGAGATTTGCATACCAAATTCTTCTTGCATCGCTTTAACTTACGTGAAAGTTAAAGCGTCGTTATTAGTGTCATTATCTGAATACAGACACAAAAGCTAATAAAGCCTTGACAGACCCCAGGCAGTTCAATTAACAGTGCTATACTATAACATTCCTCTTTTTAATAGGAGAGAGCAGTTGAAATAGCTATGGTATGAGTTTATAGTCACTCATACTTTTGTCTGTTTTCACTGATGTGATTCTTGTTAAATGTGGATGAGAAATATTCCCCTATTTCAGCACAATTTCTCTCTGTCTCTCACTCTCTTCCCCCCCTCTCTCTGTCTTTGAGCTAAAATTACGACTATTTCCCTCTTGCGGAATTAAATATAGAGTGCCAAAAAGCTCAGAAGAGTGTTTAGATGGTTATTTTTCCCATTTAGGCACACATTTTTCATGCTGAAGGAGGAAAACTCTCTCAAATTCTCTCTTACTCTCTCGTTTTCCTTTTATCTCTTTTGGTGGGGCTGATTTTCCTCTGGCAGGACACAGAGGCACAAACAGAGAGAGGTTTGGCTTTGTTCTAGTCCACACGTGGCTTTACTGCCTCTCTCTGCAGTGTGTTGGTTGTGTAATGATGAACTGCTGGTTGGTCGTGTGGTGCGACAGGTCAGATATCAGTATAAACAGATCAAAAAGAAGCTTGTTACTGTTTTATTGATTGAGGTGGCGATTTTAGAACAGCTGGATCTCACATGATTCAGAACTGGACTCGAATAATAATAATAATAATTAGGCCTGTTGATTTAAAACACTCATTTAGTGTTAGAATACTCCCTCTGGCCCATATGTAAATAACAAAATAAGTAATTTTCCTGCTATTAGACCCAGTTCATGTTTAATGTACAGTAAGGTACCACATTTTAGATGGAAGGCTGCATGTATACATAGATTAACTAACAAAACCAAACTGAACGGATATCTAAACTCTTGCTACATGCTAGAATAAAAAGATACATACATTCTTACCATCTGACTATTTTTATAGCACAGCTGTTTAAAGGTGATTAACGATAAATGGCATCCCAGTTTTAGACAGAATTTTAGTACTAAAGTGTGAATGATTTAAATATTTTGTGACGTTGTGTATCAATGCGATACATTCACCGGAAAAGGTATTCAGATAATTGTATTGCAATTTAACAGGGTGTTGTCGATGTGTCAGACTACTTTGGTTCAGAAAGCCTGCTGACACAACAAGCACACACCCACACTAACTCATCACATTTCTCCAGAAAGAGAATATAAAGACGGACACATGTCCCAGGAAGTAGATCAAGACCTGATACTAAAACACACACCCTGGCCCAATACAAAACATTTCAGCAGTATCCACCGAAAACTGCTGGGTAAAACTGACGTGTTTTAAACAAACAGTGTCTGCAGTTTTCAATTCCCTACTGACTTATATTGACACACAGACTCAACACAAACAACCTGAGTACATCTGTTCTTCTGGGTACCTATTTAGGCCCAAAAAAGACATAAGTTTTTAGTAAAGGTTATGTTTTCAGTCACATAATTGTCTCAAGTTTAATTAAATAAAACTGTATTACAACTGTATTGCAGTTCAAATTTATATGAAATATACCTGTACTTTAGACTGACCCACTTTTGTGTGACTTAGGACATCTTCATATGTAATTTCATGATTACTTTATTGTCTTTGAAACACATGGATAAAAGTGTACTGTCAGACCAACACAGGCTCAAGACCAAATCGTATGTATTTATACGAGGTTCCAAAATTGTGCTAATTTATAAAAAATTCGTACGACCTCACTCATTTCTCTAAATGCCAGTGACGGGTAGGTTTAGGGGCGGAGTTAGGTGTAGGTCATCCGTAAAAATGTATACGAATTGGCAACTCGTAAAATACATACTGTATGGTTTAGCAGTTTTTACAAATTAGCCCCCTCCTATAAAATATGTACGGATTGCCATGAGATCGGGCTTATCAGATGTATTGACAAGCATTTAAGGAAAAATAAAATGTACTCCAATGTTGAAACTTGTCATGTATTTAAATATATTTGCTACATTATTTGTAATGAAATTGCAATTTCAAACTTTAAATGTAATATTGCATAACACACACAAGTACTTTGTGTGTACTTTTGTAAGTCACATCAAAACAAGTGTACTTCTGTAAAGCGTTCCGAATTTTATTAAAACAGTGATTTAAAATGGACTTTAAAGCTAAACTTTTAATTTTGACATAATTGCATAGTCAAGAAAGTGTACTCTAAGTAAATGTATATTTTGTTTAATTAATTGTATTATATTATCAGAAAATTATACTTTACATATTTAAATATTATGTAAACTACTAAGTCCATAATTAATACAATTCATTGCACTTATGTTCATAAATATCATGTGAGTTATTTTGCCGTATATTTAATTAACCCCTGCTCATCTGAGAGAGGACAAGTCAGCCACAGATCCATGGTTGAGATCACATAAGCAGTGTGTAAATAAGGCAGCATGCCAGCTTTGCTCTTTAAAGACATATTCAATTCTACAATTCTGATGTCGTATAGTAACAAAATATCCTCTGAGCAGTAGATGTTTCATCTTGAGTTGCAAAGTCGCATGTGGCTTTGCATTCTAGTGTCTCTAATCAGCTCCAGTTACTCATCATGAGGAGAGCATGTGTATGTGAGAAAAAAATGTATGTGTGTAGGAAGGGACGGAAATGTCTTCAACATGCTCCTTATCCTACTTATCCGACTAGTCTGCAGTGGAGTACTGCTATCTGGCCAGCCCAGTGTCACGTTTTTTTTTCGTGGTACTGACACGATTCTTACTCGACTTTCGTGAATCCAGCACGAAAAGATGCATCCAATGGGATCGTAGTATTACATTCGTGCTGGAGTCACGAAAATAATGAAATATTCCTGACACGAACTAATAGATTTTAGGCTAATTTCGTGATATTGTCACGACCTGCCGTGAGACTGGGTTGTATCTGGCATACTTTACTGAGACTGTACAGACTGTGTAGCATCTTTCCACCACTGCAGTCCAGGCAGCTTAAACAAAGTTGTTACTGTATAAACAAGGAGTAGGCGTATCTAATCTTCTAATGAACCATCAGAGCATAAGAACATTCATTTACATTGGTAGTTGTTCTTGAATCTTCCCACCTCTTCAACTCTACTTCTACAGTTTAAATGCTTTGCCTTGTTTAATCAATTCCATGCATTACTAATTCCATAGGGGGATATAAGAGTCTCATCCACTGCAGACAGAAATCTAAACCATGATTCAACCATACATCCATTCACCAAACTTGTTCTAGGGAGCCAATCCCAACACCTTGGGTCACAGGCAATGAACATCTTGAATGGATGTATGGCCAGTCCATCGGAGGAATAGTTTAACCTTTACAGCTAAATTATTAGATGACTGTCAGAACCCATGCTGATACAGTCCATCTAAACTGCAACTGTCTATAGACATTCAGATATGTGTTCTCCACCATCTACTGAAGGCAGACTTATTAAAAAACCTGCATGTTTTTATTTCTTAAAGTTGTGTAGAGCATCCAATCAGACTAAAACTGGCAATTTGCTTTAGAACTTGCCGGGTCTTTTTTTTGCCAAAGGATTTGGGTGGTCTGTGGCCATGTCTTCTGAGGTTGAAACTGGAGGCACACTGGTGGCTTATTCAGCTAAGAAGATGGAGAGAAAATAAACACCAGAGTTGTTTAGCCAATGGAAGACCAGAAATGTGAAAGAGCATTTCCCTCTCCAGTCCACAACTCCAGAGATCTTTAGAGCGAGCCCTCCAGCCAAACCTCACAGTAGCTGAAGAACTCAAGCTTTCCCTCAGAAGGCCACAGAACAGCTCTCAGAGCACAAATGTACAGAACCGAGACAGTCTGTCAGACGCCCCACCAATGTAATGACTTACACATTACATTACCACATTTACGCTTCATCAGCAATGGATGGAGAGAGTCCTGCAGTTAAAGGAATAGATCTGCCAAGTGTGAAAATTTGGTGATCGTTTACTCTCTGTAATGTCTTCTCAAAGCTGAATGACTTTTTTCTCATGTGAAACAAAATAAGAACGTTAAAGAAGAGTGTGATAAATGCAGATTTTTACAAACCATCAAAATATATTGTGTTTATGGATGGTCAAACTCTAAAAAGAAGTTTAAATGCATAAACGCAATCCATATAATTTCTTAATATTCTTTATATTTGTTATATTCTTAATAGTCTTCTGAAGTCACATATATACATATATATGTATAAACATAAATATATGTATATATATATATATATTTTTTTTAGGTGGGAACAGACCAAAGTTTATATCATTATTTACTGATAGCATTTCCCTCAGCTTTCTAATGTCATTTCATATTAAAAATGTATATATTGTGGTTGGTTATGCAACCTGTGAGAATCAGTCATAATATTGATGTGGTGACATGTTTTCAAGTTTAAATTTGCTTAAGATTTAAGAACAAAAAAAGATTTTCAGCAAAGACCAACATGAAATTCAACATGTTTAAAACAATATAGCACACAGATTTTGGTTGTATAAGTATATAATACAATAATACATTAGAAAGATTAGCATTTTTAACCACAGAAAAGTTCCTGAAACTAATTTTTTGGAGATTCACTTTAGATTACAAAAAAAAAGTTAACATTTAATAGGGTGGCCTTAGGTAAATTTTAACTCAAGAGAATTGAAAGATTTTGTGTGTCAAGAGACTATGCTAAATACAAAGATATTTTGATAGTTGCCAACATGTCATTTAGAAGTTCTCAATTATGTGCTTCAAGGCTGTTATCCTTAACATACAGTACATGATTCTGGCACAGAAGAATGTGCATAGCACAGCTCAAATCACTGAGGTTTGATCTGGCTTTTGATGTGAACTGTTAGTATCTTGGCAGTACTGAACACTGAGCTCTTTTGAAACTTCGCTCACAACTCCTTCAGTCAGATTACATTTATTCTTTATCGTGAACACAAGGTTGTTTTAGGTTTGTCTGCCAGTTTATATTGAGTCTGTGAACCTTGCCAGCCATAAACCAAAGTTCTACTGTTCAATTTTCCACCGCCCTTGCGTTCAGCCAGCTCAAATATCACAGATTAACTTCTCCTCAGAGAGCAGAACCACAGACACAAAGCTCTGAAGAGAAGCCTCAAGCACTTGACGGATGGACGCCCTGTCACAGGCTGTCACGCCGGGTGAGGAAGATGAGTACGATGATGAATGTTAAATGTGTTAATGAGAAAAGTAGCAGCACGTGTCTGTGCTCGCCTTCACCGCCAGACAGCTGTGAATAGAGTTTGAGAAACAGAAGACAAGAATGAGAAGACTGATCCCTTACCTGGAGAGAGCTCTCCTTCACTCTGATCCCCAGAATCTGAGTCCATCTCTCCACGAAGAACCTCTCCTCTCCTCTCCTCTTCTCTTTTCACTCCACTTCCTCTGTTTCTCTGTCTCTGTGCTGTCTCTCTGCACTGAAAACTGTTTTCTCGAGCTCAAATGCACCAGCTCTCCGTGTTCTGAATATCACTGACTCAATGAGTGCGCGCTGTTTGCAGAGCGCCTTTTCTGTGCAGTCAGACTGCCTTCTTTCACTGACACTCTCTTGCTTCCACTTTCTCCTCTCATTTGCTTCCTTCCCCTCCCTCTCCCTCTCTCTCTCTCTCTCTCTCTCTCTCTCTTACTCTTTCTCTCTCTTTCTGTGTCCCTCCTCCCCCTTCTCCCCTCGGCTCGACATTGTGATGCCTACAAAAACATTAAGAGGAGGAAAACTCTGTCTCTCCCTCTAAGCTGATTTCTTGCCTGTGAGGAATGTTTTGAATGTTGGAGAGTTTTTTCATTCAGACATTGCTGGGTGCTATTTTAGGGGCAAGTTTGGATTTTTAATGTTAGAAAATGCTTTATGGAGGGATGAGTGAATAAGAAATGACAGTGGTGTTGAATGTGCTTTATTAGACTGAGTTCGCCACATCATCCAGCTCAAAAATAATAGAGTTAGAAAGTGCCATCAACAAGTCAAGGCTGGTTTTGCTGGTTAGTGTGTTTTGTTAGCCCCTGCTGGTAGTTTATGTAACTACACCATTATGGGGGCAAAAAGCATTGCTCTCTTTTGATGGTCACTTGAAGTAGCTGTGTATTGTGATGAAAGAATCCCTCTTTTTTGATTATATAAAGTAGATTTTGGACCTTGTTTGAACTGTTTTTTTCCCCTGTGTTCTGCTTTCATATCTGTATAGTTGCTAAATAAGCTACATAATAACTGTGCGTTCTTTCAGTGCCATCAGTCAGTTAGTGTCATTTTTCTGCAGCTTTTGATTGATTTGTTGTAAATCATAAACTTGAATCTAGATTGATTTCTGTCCCTACAAAAGTAATAATACAGATTATTTTATATGTTATTATTCAGTATTCATGTCATTAATTACTCATATCGTTATTACTCATATTACCCTCATATCGTTCAAAACCAATAAGACCTTTGAACACAAGATATTTTTGATGATATCAGATAGCCATCTGACCCTCCATTGCGCACACCATAACTGAAATGTTCCTAGCTCCAGAAATATAGCAAATACATCAGTTTATGTCTTCTACCATTTTAGAGAGTATAACGCATACGTACGCTTTCCTCTAAACAGCGCTTATTATTTCATGTGCTTTCCCCTGAACTTAAACAATGCTGATTGCTTCAAATACATTCCTAAGTAATCTCCAAAATGGCAGAAGGTCTAACTCAGGGGAGAAAAGTAAAGGTTAAAGGAGCCGTATGTAAGAAATTTATTGTAATAATCATAAAATGTCTCTGTTATGTTCAACAGGCATTAAGAAAA
>JAUMHR010000075.1:5539370-5554110 GCA_032361145.1 Enteromius fasciolatus | reverse complement strand
AACAACACTGCGCATTAAATACATGCGTGTACACATTTTAATCATATTTTCAAATACGTAAATCAATGCATTTTTGAAATGAGGTTAAATCTACATTCAGTTTCATTGTGTAGAAAGGAGCAGAATGAAAAAGGTGCTTCATTTAACAGATGCTTCACTGATTTATTCATGTTAATATTTAGAGAACTGTCATGAAAGTGACCAAATTACACTCTCAGTCTTTTATTCATTTCAGCTATTGCTCTTCTTCTTTTGTGCAGTTTCTCAGCTCTCTGAAGGCATGACTATCTCAATGTGTTTGGTGATGAATGTTTTCCTGTTTCCAGTTAGAGAGCATTGACATGGAGATCTCTGGATCAGGCAGGTGTGTGTGTTTTGTTTGAGTATAACAATGTGCATTTGTTTACAATGTCGTCAGTTTGCCACTAACACTGTGCAGGTTACCACGGCAATAACGAGACATGCGTCATATTCGTTTCCGTCTTCATCTAAGTGTTGGCCACTGAATCCAACAGAAAACAATAAGGATCCGGTCTGTCTGAATGTTCCACTTTAGACTGCCCGATTACGATAATAATACATCAAAACAACCAATGCAAATATCATTAAGAAATCATTTAATATGCACGCCAAGGATGTTAATCTTGACTGTTTATATATGCTTATGACCTAAGTGGTGTGTGTGTTTGTGTATGTGTGTGTTTATGGTCTTTATGTGTTGGCTGACAGCTTTACGGGCCCCATATGGAAGAAATGGCCCCTGAAAGCTAATGGACCCGGAGACCCTTATGCTGCCTGCCAGCTACACATAGGAGCTGTACAAATGAGATCTGCTGAACATCTGCTAAATGCAACTTGTTTGGAGTTCACTGAACTTGTGTAAAACTTGACAGCTCTGAATTCTTAATCATTTAAATGAAACAGTTGTAAATTTCAGATGATTTATTCACATGCGGCGCACACTGTCCTAACATTGTGTAACAGTGCCCTCTGCTGATGAGAATTACTTTATGACCGCATGAAACAACTCAATTTTCAATAGCTTGAGAATACTTTTATTACATTTTATTAACAGTTAAACACAAAAACAAAACAACAACAAAAAACACCCAGAATCCAGAGAAAGCCACAATGCTATATTATAACAACAGTTACATTCACATTGAATTACATACACATTTAAACACAAATATCCAAAGATTAAAAGCAGTAGATAAATACATGCTAATAATGACAGATTTTAATCAGAGAGAGTTTCTGAGGATGAGCTGCACGCTGAGGTTCGAGGGCTCTTCCACTGGCTGCTGTGAAAGGTTGTTGGTTTGTGGGATGCTGTCTATAGTACATCCCTTCACAGGACACACAGAGAAACGAGACAACAGGGTCACAAGAATCGACTTCATCATCACCATAGCAATGTGCTTCCCCACACACGACCTCGGGCCTGATCCGAACGGCTGAAAGAAACGACTCGGTACCTCGAGAGAGACAAAGAAAGATATTATAATGTTGCTGTTGCCATGAACACAAAACATTCTATTTGGATTTATTGAATATATTTTCAGTGTTCATTTTTATATTAAGAAAATAATACAAATGAATAAAATACTCTTTACACCTTTGAAGGAAATTCTAATTATGTTATTAAAATTTACTTTAATAATAAACCTGATACTAGGTTAGTTAAAAAGTAAAAAATAACTTTGTATCATTATATCATAAATTAAAAAAGCTGCTGCAAATAGTGTAATTGTAAGTAGTGCAATAATACAATTATAGGTTTGGAACTGATTGCTGGATTATATGTATTTTTTAAGTTTTCTATTTTAAAATAAGATCGAAGAAGAATACTAAATAAGATTACAGCATGAGAATTAAATACACATTTTTAAAACTCTATCAAATAAAATATTTAAATTGTCTTTGAAAATAACATGGGATTGCAATAGTTTCAAAATCATATTTTTATTTTATTTATTTATGTATATATTTATCTTTGAGTGATGGATTTATCATGGTACATGTTTATAAGGGCATCTTCCTCTAACATTTATTAATAATTATTTATTTTTATTTTTTTTAATGGTTTATGATATTAGTTATATTATGGACAGACCGAAATATAAGGCAAGAAACACTTTTTTATTAAAGACTCACATTTTTCTTGAAGTTGTCCAGACTGAACTGATTTGGTTTGGGGAAGAATTCGGATCTGTGCATCCGACCCACGTTCAGTACGATGTTTGTTCCTTTCTTCACTTTGTAGCCCTCAATGACATCATCATCCAGAGCCCGGCGCATGGTGAAGTCCACGACCGGATGGAAACGAAGGGACTCGTTGATAAAACTCTCCAGAATGTGTAACCTGGACAGATGTGAGTGCTGCAGGGTCCTTCCTTCTACAAAACACAATCACAACATCTGGATCAAACACACACTCACTACACAATCAAAACTGAATTCTTCTATTAGTATTTAATCAAACTCAACTTGAAGAACTTTCAGTGAAGGGAAAAGAGTTACGAAAAAATTCTTCAAACATTATTATGTTTCTGTAAAACAGGTAGGAAATTACATGAGGATGAGGAGATAATTCCTTTAAAGTGTGATGACTGAATCGTGTCTGCTCATACCTAGGACAGTGTCCATTTCCTGTAGGATCTTCAACTCCACGTCTGGATTCTGTTTGAGCAACAGCAACATGAAGAACAGGCTGATAGAGAGAGTGTCTGGAGCCGCAATCACCATCTCCAACACACACTGCCTGACGTTCTCAGCGCTCAGCTCGCCGTGGCTCTAAACAAACACACACACACACAGGTCAGTCATTTTTATGCATGCTTCAAAAGTGTGTGTGACATTCTGGTGTGTCACATTTACCTGAGCAAATATCAGTTCTGCTGTGAAGTCAAGCTGGTCAAGCTTTTCTGCATGTGCCAGCTGAACTCTCTTCTCCTCGATCAGAGCTGCAATGGCATCCTGCAGCTCCTGACTGAAACACACACACACAGACTATAAAAACACACTTTTCGAAGCCGATACATCTGTTCACAAAAGATAAGGATTTGGGTCATAAAAGATGGTTTGGTCGCAGTTTATATTAGATGGCCTATTTACTTGCATTCAAAATAATCATTTGTGTACATGCATGTTTTTACATTATAATTATATTTTTCATATATGTAATTACATCTGTTTTTAATATCTGTGATAACATTTACCATACAACTTAACCCACCTTTAAACCTACCCATACCATCAAACCTGTCCCTAACCTTACCTGTATCCCACCTCAATAGCAGCAGAAGTGTTTTGCAATGCAATCTGACCACAATAAGTACAGTATATTATACTTATTTTTTTATGTAAGTACAAAGTAGTTAAGGCCATCTCAAATAAAGTGTGACCGAGGGTTTTAAAGCTCTCTGGGTTGTGCATTTGTGATAAAGCGTTCCTTAAAAGCATTCATATACTATTCTTTGACATGCATTTACAGCACAAACATCTCATGAACTCACGCGTCTCTCTTGTGCTTCCTGTGAAGCCAGTTCAGTCTGAAGTACACATCAGGTTTGATTAATACTGTCTGCCAGGTTTCAAAATATTTATGAATCTTCTGAAGCAGATCATGCTCTGTAACACAGCAGCAAGAAACCAGAAATTAAATATTATTTCTGTTTTTAGTGTATCAAATACTAAAATAGCATAATTAACCACAATAGAGAGAGAGAAAAAATGGAGAGAACAACTGCCATGCCCTAAAACATTTGAACCATGTCCTAATTACCTTTCTGGGCCTTAAACATGGTAATTGTGCTGCTGTCTATGCAGGGTCAGAAAGCTCTCAGATTTCATCAGAAATATCTTAACTTACATTCCAAAAACAAACAAAGGATCTCACAGGGATGGGAAAGAAATCCACGACAGAATTTTCATTTTGGGTGGACTATCCCTTCAAGCCAATTTTTAAAAATTGCACATAAAAATATACTACTGTTCAATTGTTTAGAGTTGGAGATTTATTAGATATCGTTTATTATATAATTTGCTTTAAATGACAAAATATCAAACAGATCATTAAATGCGATTTAAGTGTCTGTGTGCTTTTTTCAGATGTTGTACTGTATGTATTGGTGTTTCTTATGACTAACCTTTGAGAGGGACTCCTAGAAACAGTCTGTTGGAAATGTCCACTACAATGCAGCGCAGTAAGTTAAGGATGTCCACCTGTCCCTGAGCATCCGTCAGGTGAGACAGATCATCCAGGTGTGTGTTTGTGGAAGTGGTGCAAATCTCCAAAGTTCTCTGAAGCCCTGGACCTGTTAGAGCTGACACACACACACACAAATATGCTTAGCACCTAAGCAATTCAAAATCTACTGAAATATAAATACAGCGATATATCTAAATTAAAACGCTATTTGTGACACCAAGACAAAATATATCTTCATGGTTAATATGAAGTATTTTTTAAAGCATGCCCACCTTTTGCATAAAAAGTGCGGACTTTCTTCCAGAGGTCCACGTTTGAGTTGAATATGATGCCTTGTTCATGCATCCCAATACACTGCAGACCCAGTTTGCTCCCAAAGCGTGAGGTGTACAGAGATCTCCTCAACACATGATACACAGCGGATGACCTGTGACACACACAGCATTAGACTGAGAACTTCACGCCACATTTGAGTTCATTTAGTGTGTCATTAAATAATAATAGCATAATAATAATGCAATACAAATCCACATAAGTGTACCTGAAGAGTACAAATTCATGACTGTTTCTTAAAACACATGTGTGTTATACTGTTGATACACACACACTTATATATTTCACATATTATTACTGAGCACATTTGAAATCATTATGCATTGTCGACTACCATATTACAGAATATGCACAGAACCTGATACAAATTACAATTACCCAGAACGTGATATTACAATTAACATTAATCTGTTTGACATGTACAGAATTTCAACATTATAAATGTGGGATGTGTAGATTTTGATCATGTTTCAAACAGACAATACAAGTAATTATGAAATTACTTACAAATATGTACTCTTAAATGCATTTAATACCAATTTAAACTAGAATACATTTTCATTAATTGTTAATAGCATGAAGTATACTAGCCCCGTAAAAATTACATTCCGTTTACACTAAGTAAATTCTTTACTCTGTTAAAATTATAGGTTACACATTATTTTAAGTTGTCCTTGTTACAGTGTAGTTATACATGCACAGAGTAATATTAATTAACTACGTGCACTTACTATATATTTGAATATACATGATAAATTGTTGTTATTAAGAGTAATGTGTGTAACAAAGACACTTTAAAATAAAGTGTTACCAAATTATGCTAAAGTATAAAGTTTGTGTGTGTGTGTGTGAGAGAGAGAACTTACCTGCTCAAGATGAGAGTTTCCTCTCCATTGATCCAGACCCGCACAATGTCTCCATATTTGCTGTTGTAGTAGTTGCTGGCAGTTCCAATCCCAGACCAGATGAACCGACAGTAAGAGAGAACAGGACCCAGACCCAGGAAGAAACAAGGACCTGAATAAAACACATTGCAGCAAACATGTAATTGGCACACTGAGAATGTGACATGCCATAATTATTCTGAATCTATGTTAAATAACATTAATTAATTATTCTACATGGAATTTTTAAGACAATATTGAATGTATCATCTGTGGGGCTCTTACTTTTATTGATGAGCATTTAATTATCCAATTAGAATTTAAACCATTTGTTTTCTAAACATGTTGATCATATAGTGCTATCTACCCAAAATGTAGATAGCATAGTCACTAACAAATGATAAAAATGCAAAACACTGCATGATAGGAACTAAAAACGTTTCTGTTCCACATCCATCGGTTAAAAAAGTATTTGTATTGGATTTGATAAGGAAAATGCTGTGTTAAATAATAAAGGACAACATCTCGAACCCTACCGACCTGGCACATGGTCTTTCTTTGTCCGATGGTGTCTGATGGCCAGCAGCATGCAGAGTAACAGCAGCAGTAGTGTGGCTGTGGTTCCACACACATTGTCCTGGGCACCGTCAGTGCTGTTATGGGCCCCTTGCATCAGAAGGTCCAGAGCAGCCTCATTGAGATGCACCGGCTTCATTCCACAGTGCTGGAGAAGTTCACCTGCCATAAGAACGGATTGAGAATTACAGTTTCTTCAAGTCTGAAGCAGCAGTACTTTAGGCACACACTTTTATATGCGAGTGGTTGAATGGGATTGGATCAGGATAAATCAAAAGTCAAAATAAAAACTCAGCGTAACCTTGTGTGCTCCTTGTGTCCTTGTTTCCAAAACATTGTCATGACACGCAAACCTTCAGCTGTGGCAAACTCATCCCAGCTCCATATTTTCATCAAAGACTTTTGGAGATATGAGACATCTGTGGCATGACCTTCTACAGTCCCTCCTGCTCAAAAAAGCTCACCACTTGGGCATACAAGAGATTACTTACTTAAACCCCTGTCCAGTGCAGTTTGGTGAGAAGTATTATGCCATCTTTAAAGTTTAATTCTTAAATTTAGAGAAATAATGCTATAGGGCAGTCAAATTAACTACAGACATGCAACAGAATCTGTATGTAGGCGTTTGGTAATATTTAGAAAGGTTGTTTAATGCAGCTCAGAGGTGGCATAAATGTATTTATGCTGCAATTAAACCAGCATGAATTGAAAGAGCATATATATGAAATATATTTGAATATAGAAATATTAAATGTTGGAAAATGAAGCTATACTTTAAATATGAAATTAAAACTGCGAGTAGGGAATGAAAAATCGCAGTGAATCCACCAAATCATTAATTCAACTGATTTGTTCAAAATGTCTTATTCTTTCAGAACCAATAAAGGGACTTTAGAAATAATATAACTCTATAAAAAAATAATCTCTTAACAAGTTCATTCAAAAATACTGAATCGTTCAGGAACGCCACTGTATTGAATGAAGATGAAGATGCAGAAGTTTCTGCTACATTTTATTTGTAACTCTTTTGTAGGCAAAATACTAAAGAAAAAAAAAACATTTAGTCAATATATCTAAAATGTATGCAACTGAATATTAACTTTAAAATAGCGTATTTATTGATACTTTTAATTCTTTATTTGTTTATATACAACTGGATAAAATGCAGATATGGTACAGTATTTCAAAACTAAACAGTCTGACCAAAAACTGTATGGATGACACTATTTTCTATTCGGTCTTTAAACATCAATGTTAATTATTTTATGGTTTCCACCATTTAATTTAAAACAAAAACAAATTGTTACAAGGAGCACAAAAGTCATGTTGTGTCTTCAGTTTGCCCTCTTTGTGTGTGTCTATCAGATCCAGAGACATTGTGAATTCACTGAACGCCCACTTTCATCGCTAAAGAATTTATGGAAATAAGCTGACATCTTTGAGTGCGGTCAGAGCAGATGCATGCAGCATTCTGGCATTTTCTGTGTAAAGAGAGGATCCTTCGTAGTTCAATAGGTGAATGTGTGTGATACCTTGATTACAGTCTCATAAATAAGAAACCATTGGCTAAATACTATTTAAAAGAATGTGAGTGGCCTTCACCCTTGCAAAACTGGTATCGACGTGTAGCTGCTAAGTTGATTTTAGCATGTAACATGTTTAGGTTCTTGCTAAGGTGTTCTGAGCAAGTTAAATAAACATATTCTCACGTTTCTGGGATTTGTGGTCTGCTAATTTTTTCCTACCAACTTAAAAAAAAAAACAATTAACAGTGCATTTTATACTGAATAATTGATGACTGATATTTATTTGTTTTATTGACTTGTGGTGGTATATTGAGTTATGTGACAACAAGGTGTACGGGAGAATTTTCCAGGATGTCAAAATTTCAGGGTGGTCTTAATAAAGACTCTGATTTTCTCATGAAGGAGATGACCTTTTGAACATGCAGCGACATCACACACTACGTATTTTGGGTTGGAATGTCTTTCTCAGAAAGAAACAAGTAATCTTTAATTCACTGGAGAACAAAGTGTCCCTCTGCACATTGAAAGACACGCCACTTAAATATGTCGTCACTTCAATACAGCCTTTGTGGTCCTTGAGTTTTGCAATTCGTCAAATAAGTTGTTTGTCCCCTGTAGCAAAACTGTGGGCAGGAAGCCACAAGGAAGAGAATTGTGAGTACTGTCAACCATAAATTTGTAGATCATTTACATTTTATATTTCTTGCTGTTGCTTTCTTACAAAGACATCTAGGAAAGTGATTATATTGTGAAAGTGTTTTACTGCATTTTGTGATACATATTAATTACAAAACTCTATAAGTACAGTTTAACTTTTCATGATTATACCAATTTTATTGACCATCCACTAAATTACTTTTGGCAGTCCAACATCTCCATCCTGGCGAAAGTTTCGGGTTTCTCATGAAGAGTGCCAAATCACAGATAATAACAGCAATGCTTGAGACAACGCACAGGGAGAGAAGCCAAACCACTTCCCTTTACTGCACAGTCCAATGTACACTCAGCTGACCTCTCTAAGGATCTGAGGGCCTGTTTTTTTTTTTGTTTTTTTTTAATCTTGCATATACATATAAAGTATCTCTATTAAATTTTTTTTGCACTGTTAAATAATGAATATTCACCCCTCTTATGTAGGTTTTTGATTGTCATATGTACGTATATAGGCCATTGTACTGCAGGTAAATGTAGGTGTTCCACAAGGTTCTGTTTTAGGCCCTTTGTAATTAATTTTGTGCATACTCTCTTTAGGTGATATTACTAGGGAACTTGGCATTAGTTTTGTCATTAAACAAGATGATACACAGCTTTATATCTTCATATTGGATTGCATGCTTCCTTCTAATTACAATTAAATGGGCATAAAAAGCCTTTTTTAGCACATCAAAAAGTTGGACACACTACAATCTGTCTTTCCACAGGCGTGTGTGATATCACTGTGTCTGCTGCGGCCATGGTACGTCAGCAAACTTCCTTGATTATTACGCCGGAGTGGGAGCACAGTTCCTAATCATATCGACCTAGAAGATCGCTACTTTTCATTTTCCGCTGGTCTTAGCACACGATGTAACTACAGAAGAGTCAAGCTTTGAATAGGAAAAAAAAAATATATATATATATATATATACTTGAACATAACGCTACTGGTCTAATCAGATTCAATGATCTATGCTAAGCTATGCTAAAAGTGCTACCGCCAGACCCGGAGATCGGTTGAATAGATTCCAAAACAGTAAAATTTAACTTATTAACTCTGGGGGAGATGGAGAAGGAGCCTATTTTCAAAAAAAGTATAGTGTTCCATTAATTCTAATTTATCTCAAAAGCCAGACTTCTGGCAACTAGTGCCTTGTTCGTCAGTGAACTACTTAAAAAAACCCTGAATGAACTAATATGACCTTCAAAATCCTCTCAGCATAAGCACATACTCAGTCAGTACACACTCTGTTCAGCTCTGATAACTTGTTCCTTGCTTGCGTGATCACACAAACCCAACCAGAGAGTTTGTAGCTCAGCTTGTGTGTTTTATTTGACTATGACCTACAGCTGCAGGGCAGAGGACCACAAAACCCAACAGACTTCACATCTTCACACAGCAGTGCACCAGCAATTATCAGAGGAAAATTCGTCTTTTTAAATGCGCAAACAATCTAGCTTTGCACCAACAAAACTATATCATTATTGCGGTATCTTCTTTAATTATTATTGTACAACCAATTCTGGCAGTGTATGTCATTTCCAATTATAGCGAGTGCGGATGTATTCCACATTCATTACATAAGCAAAGAAAGCGAAGACCGTCTGAATGAGGATGAGGTGCTAACTGATATCAGATCAAAACCAACCAAATTAAAACAACAGAAGTGGGTCACATTGCGTGATATGGGCACTATAAGAATCGCATTTCAGGCCTTAAACTCCATGACCAGCCTGAGTTCCCTGAAGGGTCTTGGCTCCTTTAGCTGCTGATATTTACTCTCTCTGACATGTTCATGAAATCACATTATAGCTGAAAAAGTTTTTTTGTCAGTGCTGTTTTTTTCTGTATTGTATCAGATACAGAATACTCAGATTTTGTCGATTAAAATGTTTAATACACATCAGGTTTTTAAAGTTGCACTAACTTTGGCAAGACAGCTTTGACTAGTCTAATTAAAATTCATACCACTACATATTTGAAGATATATAGAGAACCATTTTAAGAAAGTGTTTACTGAAATCTTTCAGTGGCTCTCAGCATGTCTAGTTTTCTTCCACTTCATTGGGTGTTGATGTCGATGTGGATTATGCTGGTCAGCCCACGGTCATGCTGAAGAATGGACTCTACTGCATATAAATCAGGTGACTGCACAAGTGGGGGGTTCTTCTCCAGTGCATCAGGACAGCACAAAGCCGAGGAGCCCTCAGTCACACACAGACTCGACTCGAAACAAGGACTTCAATTGTCTTCTCGCATCTAGAGACTGTCCTTTTTTAGCGGAATATTCTAGACTTCTGTCATTTGGCTTACTATTTGTAAGTGTTGAATTCATAGTTGTGCTTTGTGGTTTTTGAACGCTTTTTTTGTATTTCTGAATTGAAGTCAGAATGCTGGATCCATTGGCTGAGTTGAGAAGAACCGGAGGCTTCAGGCAGTGTGGTGGCCGGTTGTCCTGGCAGGTGCGTCTGATCTTGTACAGCGTATGCGTGTTGACGGCAATAAACTGTGCCGGCCTGGTTCTGCTCCTGGTTCAGCAGAGAGAGCTGTGGGCTCATCTGACCGAGGTGCAGAAGCAGATGGTGGAGTTTTCTCAGAGCTCCGTGGTGGAGTTCATGACACAAATGAACGAAGATGAGGCAGAGTACCAATACTCCAGAAACAAACGCAGCCGGCAGCATCGAGGGACACGACCCTTCGAAGAGCATGAGGGGAGTGTGGGAGAGGACGTCTTGGGAGATTTCCAGTATCAGTATCCGCAGACACATGGGCCGGTTTACCAGCACAAAACAGAACAGCAGGATGGAATGATGATGATGATGACATACTCCATGGTGCCAGTAAGAAACTCATACTGACATGGTTAATTTAGAAAAGCAAACTGTGGATAAAATGTGGAAAGTGTCAACTTTAGTCCATTTCTCCCAGACGGTTTTCAATATATTTAAAACAAATAAATAAAAAAACATACAGTAAAGTCAAAACCTGATGATAGCTAAGTTATAACATACTGTACTTAAGATATTTTTTTGTAAGGTTCTTTATATAGTAGTAACTACAATACGTCTGAATCTCCTGATAGATGGATTTTTATTTATTTATTTTTTTTTAAATAAAACATTCTTATATAACATTTATTTACTTATATACTTTCTATAGCTGTAATGATTTTCGAAAAATTTTAAAAACAGAGTTATCTGTTTTTGCAAATTAACTCTTCATAGAATTATATATGTGTTAACTGTCACAAATTATTATTTTCATAAATGAAAAAAAAATGCTTTTAGCCTCTTTAAATTTGTTTAAGTTTTGCTTCAGTAGTCACATAATTGGATTCTTCAAGAATATTCTTCAACATAGACCTGCAAATACATAGAGTCCAATATATGTTTCAGGTTAAAATTCTTCTGGACATTTGCAACAGTACTAAAGGAGTCTGTCTGACCGGTGAGTATGGGTCATTTTTAGCCCTATCTCATGGCAATTCATACATATTTTTACAAGGATGCTAATACATACAAATTCATAAAATATTTGCTAAATCATGCATATTTTATGAGTTGCCAATTCGTATGAATTTGTATTAATGATCTACACCTAACCCCACCCCTAAACCTACCCGTCACTGGGGTTTAGAGAAATCGAGAGAAAGTTAATATTAAATTTAAATGAATTTAGCAGCGAATTTTTAAAACATGCTATTGCCAAAACTTGTCTCCAAGTTTACAGTTTGGTTTGCTTTTGGCTTTCACAGGACCACCAGGACCACCAGGAATTCCAGGTATTTTAATGCTGTTTATATATTCTACCACAGGGGGAGAAATATGATCATGATCATAATGTAAGTGCTTTTTGGCAGTTGTCCTTTTTACAGGTGTAAATGTTATTCTTCTGATTGTGTAGTGAAATACAGTACAACAGCGCAAAAATTACAAGGAGGAAAAAAACATTAGCACTTTTTACTTTAGAAATTTAATTTTAATTCAGTCTGTTACTTGCCATTTCTTTGTGCTCATTTGTGAAAGTTTCCAAGTACACTTTACATCTACACCAATTTTCAGTGCATCGTTCCAAAATAATGTGTTACTCACATAATCTTACGTTACGGAATTCCAGGCTTGCCGGGTGTGGACGGAACGCCGGGGTATAACGGAACAGATGGAATTCCAGGGTTGCCAGGAGAGCCTGGAGCGCATGGAAAACGAGGAAAAAGAGGTCAGCTACTGTATACGCTAAAGAACATGCAAAATCCATTCATCATGCACATGAATGAATACAGTCTAAAAGGTCCTCTGAAAGAAAAAATGTCCTCTTTTCAAACCTCTTCCCGAAAATTTGACTGCTTGCTGTAGCTTTTATCATCCAGCAGGATGACACACAGCAGGATTCAGACAGACTCCTAAATCTCCCAGTTAATAAAGTCATGATAACAGCTGACTGACTTCTCTGTTCTGAGAGCACAAGAGCCCACAGGCATTCTAGAAGTGCCATTCAGCAAATCAATTTAGAGGAAAATGAATGAAATTCTTTGTACCGTGGTGGAGAAATTACCGGAAAACATTTGAATGATGATTCCATACTTTTAAGTTATTCATTGTCAGTTTATGCTTCAGAATGCACCTGGCTATGATGTTACAAGCTGTTTAGAACCAACCACCACCCAGAACACCCTAGCAATCAACCACACTTGCTGTAGTTCAGAAAATGTATATATATATTTACTTCAAATTTTAGTAACACTTTATTTTAAGCTGTAGTTACATGCAATAGCAATAACAGTATATTATTTAGTAGTAAAACACAATGGAATATTGGAAATAACCAACCCTAAACCAAACTCTAATCTTAACTCTATAGTTTGTACATGCACTTAATGTCTATTAATATTTAGAATAACCATAACATTTATTACATGACTGTAATAATGTAATAAATGAATCTAAATTATTTCAGAACTGTGCTGCATGAAGTTATGACTTCTGTACCTCCAGGTCCTGCGGGTGAGAAGGGTGAGCCTGGTGAGAGAGGAGACCAAGGATATCCTGGACCCCCAGGATCCCCTGGAGAAAAGGGAGAACCTTCAAATGATGTCATTGTAGAGGGTAAAGAAAAAAATCCTTTTGAATGGAATATAAGGAAGTTGGAATATTGTAAAAGCTATAGTGTCTTGCTAAGTCTAAATTGACAAAATAGCAGCACTGCATTGTTGGGTACTGCATAACACACTTATATTACAGTGTTATTTTATGCCATTTTGTTTTATGTGAGAAGATATAGTCTTGCTATTTGTATGGATCCTGGACCTCTCTGGATCACAATAATGTTGCCATGATACATGCATGATACATGATACAGTGATGGCCATATTTCTTCTGCTTTAATCTGCAGGTCCACCTGGTCCAATGGGACCTCCTGGAATCCCGGGTCCACCTGGCCCTCCAGGGCCCCCAGGGCCTCAAGGGCCACCAAGACACAGGAGCCACAGAGCACATCTCCACATGGGGAAGGAGTCTGTAGGTAAGCTGGATGGCTAAAATGATCAATTGTGCATGTACATATTTCAAAATTACCTTATACTCTTTCTCATAATGAAAACCAAGGAAATTATTCTTTATATGTAATATATTACATATATTTGTGTCTAATATATGTAATCTCATTGTTTATCTTCAGGTCACCTTAATTCAGTCCCAAATGATGACACCATCAGCCAGAAAATAGTATCATGGAAGATAAACGGTACTAACAAGAGCAAATTATGAGTTGTTGTACATTTAACCACAGCTTTTATCAGCTTTACCTCTGACAGTGTGATTATGTTTGGCAGACTGTGTCATAAAGTCAGTGCAGAACCCCAGACATCTGATGAAAATGAGCAGCACGTTTGGCGCATGGATGATGGACACTGCTGCTCAAGACAGTGAGAAGATTTGGGTGGCAGAACATTTCTCAGGTACTGAAGAGAGAACAAACACTCATCAATACAGCACATAAACCCTGCATTGAAAATCTTCTCTTTGCAAGTGGTACTATAATCATGTTTAATCTTTGGAAGTCTTTGGTGTCACTGTGAGGTAAATGCTGACATAGAGCATACCTTGTATTGAATCTGGAATATTGCTTTTTAAGATTTTCCCATTTCGTGTTTACAAATTTATTAGGACGCATCATAAAGGAGTACAACAGTATCGCAGCGTTCCAGAACAGCAGCAGTGAATCCATTGATGTCCGAAGATTCTTCCAAGGTTGTGGCCACGCTGTACATAACGGCTCCATATTCTATCACATCGCTGGAACTTCCAATATTGCTAAGTATGACTGATCTCCTTGATAATATAATAATTTTGAGACGCTTAAGCCAAAAATCAATCAATCAATCATAAATAAATAACTAATAAAACAAATAAAAATAAAGGTAAAACTTCATAATAGGGGTCCAAAAAATGCATTAGTTAAGCATTAATTAATGGTTAATTTGTTCACAATTAAGCATTAGTTGAGCAAAAACACA
>JAUMHR010000075.1:5462432-5480800 GCA_032361145.1 Enteromius fasciolatus | reverse complement strand
CCCATGAGAGACCAATCGCCTTCGAGTCTTTGGATAAAGGCCAATGAATATTGGTGTTCAATAATCACAGCCAGGTGGACCTTATCACAGCGTGAGTATAAGAGGGCACGGCTGGATTGCACATGCAGCTTTTCGCTTTTGGGAGCACTTATACTGAGAGTCTGCTGGAAGAAAATCTTTGGATCAACGGAGAAAAAGAAGCAGTTCACCGAGTTCAAGCTCTCTCGTCCACTGCAACATCAACTGGGCCGTTGACAGCGGGGGCTTGCGAGTTTGGTAGCCTTTTTAAAGACTGTGAGCAGCCGAACTTTTGCTCGCCAGCTAGTAACCTCTTCCCTGAGTGCACGTGGTGCTGCGTGAGGTCCTCCCTGGGCAACCGGGCTGCACAAAAAGAGCAATTGTTTCACGGTTTCATAGGCATTCCTCGGGATGTCTATGCGACCGTGCGTTTCTGGGTGCGGACTGCTCCACATATAATACCGGGCCCAGTGTCTCCTTCAGTGCTGAAGCACTCGCTGGGGCGGAGGAGAGACCGGCTCCGGTTTCCCCTCCCTCTCAGGCGGACGTGGAAATCTCGGTTATGCTTCTCCGAGCCGCTGAGGCGATTGGGTTAGAGGTGCCCTATACACCTCAGCCTGATCCGTCTCGGCTGGATGACTGGTACCTGAGTTCTTGGCCCGCGGCCCCCCTCGGTGCCTTTCTTCCCGGAGGTGCATGAGGAGCTGACCAGGTTGTGGCGAGCCCCGTACTCATCACGCCTGCCCACCGGCTCCTCTCCCCTCTCCACCCTCAATAAGGGGGCAACCAGGGGATACGAGGCGGTCCCACAGGTCGAGTGCTCCGTGGCAGTACATCTGTACATCCGTGCGGCTCTGCTTCCTGGTGTGGCCAGGATTTGTTCGCAGCCATCGACCTGAAGGATGTGTACTTTCATGTCTCGATCTTACCTCGCCACAAGACCTTTTTGCAGTTTGCGTTTGAGGGTCGAGCATATCAGTACAAGGTTCTCCCATTTGGCCTGCCCTTGTCCCCCTGAGTTTTCACCAAACTCGCAGAGGGGTCTCTGTCTGCCTTATGGCAGATGGGCATCCGCATCCTCAACTACCTCGACGATTGGGTGACAATAGCCCACTCGCGAGAGTAGCTTTGTCAGCACAGGGACATAGTGCTATGCCACCTCAAGCCTTTGGTCCTTCAGGTCAACCGAGAGAAGAGCAAACTCTGTCCAGTGCAGAGGATCTCTTATCTCGGTATGGAGCTGGACTCGGTCGAGATGACTGCCCGCCTCACGGGGGAACGCACGCAGGCCATGCTGACATGTCTGAGGCCATTCAGGCACAAAACAGCGGTCCCTCTCAAAACATTTCAGAGGCTCCTAGGGCACATGGCAGCCGCTGTTACGCCGCTGGGGCTCCTCCATATGAGACCACTTCAGCGTTGATTACATGACCGAGTCCCGAGATGGGCATGGCACCATGGTAATCTCTAGATTGGCGTTTCCCCGGAGTGTCGTGGATAGACCTTGCTTTCTTGCAGCCTGGAGTACACTTGGGACAAGTGTCCAGGCATGTCGTGGTTGCTGTGTGCAATGGGCAAGCAGCCTTGGGCACCTGGACAGGTATTTGCCTGCTTTGGCACATCAACTGCCTCGAGTTGCTAGCCGTGCTTTCTGGCCCTTCATCGCTTTCGACCGATGTTGCTCCACAAGCACATGCTCGTCCAGTTGGACAACATTGCAGCCATAGCATACATCAACAATCAGGGTGGTCTACGCTCCCACCGCATGTCGCAACTCGCCCGCCATCTGCTCCTGTTTTTCCGGACATGGTTTTCAGACCTAATGCTCATCGCGGCAGCTCCTCCCTGGAAAATCCCCTTGAGGAGAGACCTTCTCTCTCAGGGGATGGGCACGATCTGACACCCGCGACTCGCAGACCTTTCTGGCTTGCCAGCGGCCGTGATCAACACCATCTCTCAGTCTAGAGCCCCCTCTACGAGGCAGGCTCAAGTAGGCTTTTATTGTCATTTCAACAATATACAGTAGTACACGATGAAACTAAACAATGTTCCTCCAAGAGCAAGGTGCTACATATGACAAGGTTACAAAAAAGACATTTACAGAAAAACTGACTAGCTAGTTAACTAAGAAGAGACATCAAGATTAACATTATAAAATTAAATTAACATTATAAATGTAAAAAATATAACAGATACTATCTATCTATTCTATCTAAAGTCCTTTACAGAAAAAGACAAGGCAACAAAGTGCACTTGCAAATGTGCAGACAAAGGTAGTGCAATGGGAGATTAAACATTTACCTGTAGGTAGCAGCAGAAAAAGAGTTATTTTGGTGCAAATAAACAAATATAGTGCAGGAGGTCAGCAGAAAGAGAAAGCTGTCTCCAAACAGAGGCTGGCCCATTGGGTGGTGGAAGACATCTCCCTGTCGTATTTATATCAGGGAGAGCCGTGCCCCCTAGGTCTGAGAGCCCACCCCACAAGGAGTGTTGCCTTTACCTCAGCATTGGCGCTCTCCGCCTCTTTAGCAGATATCAGTAGAGCTGCGGGCTGGGCGACACCGAACACCTTCGCCAGGTTCTACGACCTCCGCGAACAGGTAGCGGGAAGACCGGCTGGTGTTGGCTTGCGCTGTGCCCTTTGCAGGGGGTTCCCCGATGCCAAGGCGAACCCCCTCCATCCTCCTCCTGCCCCGCAGTCGGACTCAGAGTGGAGTCAGTCTCGACTGTGCTCCTACTGGGCCCCTTCACCAGTAGGTTGTGGTCCTAACATCTTAGTTCCACAGTCAGCTCAAAGGCTGTGTTTCCCTTCACCTATATCCATATTTTATCGATATAGTGCGTTCCTTATAAATTTCCATGTAAAATTCCTTTTTCATGTGTCCGCCCCCCCAACCCATGCTTCAGCTCTAAATCTAAAAATGTCTTGAATAGAAGCTGGCATCCCAAAGGGGCCCCAAATACGGCCCCCAGGACGTTGGGAAGGTTAAGTGCAGACTCTCCTGTCAACACGCTGAAATTCAGCCTGTCGGCACCGGGGTCTCTGTGTAACGCGGCCTCAGGGTCGTGGCCTTTTCCATGGGTATGTTCCCATATGTAATGTCGAAGTGAACTCGACTGAAGGGGAATGTCTAAGGTTACAACGGTAACCCACGTTCCCTGAAGGAGGGAACGGAGACGTTACATCCCCTGGCCACGCCCCTGAGTCGCCCTGACGCCGGCCCGGCTCCTCAGCGAAAACCTGCATGTGCAATCCAGCCGTGCACCTGGCTGTGATTATTGCACTCCAATATTCATTAGCCTTTTTCCAAAAACTCGAAGGCATTAAAATCTTTCCATTAAGTCCCTAAAGAATCATATAAGCTCGTGGAAAATTGGCTTTGTATGACTCCTTTAAAGGTTGTGAGTCAGAAACTCCAGACTGTCTTTGTATAGGACAGGGACATTTTAGGACAGGGGTGCTAGAGTTTCCCCTCGTGATTGCGTTCCCCACGGTCCGCGGCTGCATAAATTGGTGTAATCTGGTAGTTCCCTCGCGGTAGAAATTGCGATGGCTTTGCCCACCGTGGAGCCCCACTTAGTTGACGGGCCCGTAGAATCGCCCCAAACTGATCCTGACCATCCTGATACTTAAATTAAAACACAACTGAGAACCGATTCTCCTGAGTTACAAAAGAGCAATAAACCGCTGAGCAATAAACATTTCCTCTGGGATGCTTTTGTTTGCAAGTGTTTCTGATTTATGGTTTCCTTTTATTGTGTGTCTTCTCTTCTTTCCTCAGATCTCTCATCCTGATCTTACCACAGAGCCCCGATTCGCCTTTTGTATTCCAGAGGCGTTCTATATAACATCCCTCTGTGTGTTTTGCCTATTAAATTGTTTTCTAATTTTGACGATTTATTTCCTGCCCTCTCACCTGCTCATCTTTCATAAACAGAACATAACAGAATCATCCCTTCTTCCTGTGGTGAAATTAGATCAGTGCCGTTACCCAGGGACAGAAATGAGGATCACCCTGCACTCATAACTCTTATCAAATCACAGGTCACATCAGCCTGATAAAGAAGAGCAATAATAGGAGCACACGTTCTCGTTTTAGAAGTGCTTGAGGGAAAACAGATGGGCTGTCAGAGAAGTCTGCACTCTTATGCCCAATAAATACTTTCATGATTTAATACATACTCAAAGAAGGGCTAATTATTACACCTCAGTGCACACCACACAAGAGCGATAAAAGTCCACATTAAACCAGGTATAACACTAACTGCTTCAGGTTTTGTAGCTGTTGTGTCCTATCACACACTATGAATTATTCACAGGTTATAATCAAACCTGCCGGTTCCTCTCGATTAGAACCATATGTCTCTTCACAGAAATGCAATGAAATAAAACAATTCATTAGCCTTGCTCCAGGCATCAAATATGTGCTCCCAATGTGAAAACTGATACAAACAGATGCCTTGTACCTAATTTTGACAGAATTCTAAAAAATGGAATGTGTAATTTGTGAATAGCACATTAAATACATGAATAGGAACGCATTACAAAACTGAATTCAATATTATGGATAGAGGTGAGGTGTCCAAGTAACTACATCTACTGGTGTGCCACAGGGTACAGTTTTTGGACCACTTCTTTTTTTCTGGCATCACTAGGCTTTGTCATTCAAAACTTTATTTTGAATCACTTCACTTCACTCCACTACAACTACAATGGGATGTAGTTTTAAGAGTTTTTCAGGCAAGAATATTATTGTGTAGACTTCATATATGTGGCTTGTTAATAAATATAAAGTTTATAATGAAAATAATCTTCAGTATTTTTGCAGATGTCAGCTCCAGGGCATAAATCTAATTGTCAGTCTTTGGCCTCATTAATCTTTTATTTGTTCCAGAGCAAATAGTCTGAGGGTGAAATCTCATAACATTATACTCATTCATGCCCTACTCTTGTGGATTACTTGGTTGCATTATACAATAATAATTACAAAGAAACAACAAACATTGATTTAACTGACATTTTTAAGTAGAAAGACTGAAACTGTAAAACCACAATTACTTTATTTATTTATTGCTTGTACTGAAGCATAAATAGTCACTGATTTTTGGAGGTCTATCATTAAAACTTTATATGCCATTAAACTTATTTGGATTTTTGCTTGCTATCGTGAGTTGATGCCCATAAACAGCATTTCAAAGCTGTCACATGAAAGGCTCCATGTTGACATGCACAGATGGCAGAAGATTGCTAGTTTCTTAGCGATCTGCATCCAGTCTTGCATGTCTGTGTATGAATTTGGCCTTATGCCTTCAGCTGCTGCGATTTCCCGTGACTGCTCCACACTGACAGGTTTCTGTATAAGAGCTCCAACAGAGATCGGTGTTATTTCATAATTACCCTTTGATTTTGCTATTAATATGAGCTGTACTTTATAGCCAGCATGAAATATGCCGAGACTGCCCTGTGACAAATGCTTAATTGTATTAAAGATAATAGAATATTAATTAAATAAAATTACAATAAATGCAAAAATAAACGCACTTGTAAATAATATATATATATATATATATATATATTTTTTTTTTTTTTAATTCTAATTAGTATTAGTATATACAATATATATTGTTTTATTTTAAGGTATACTTTAATATGCTTTCAAAAGTAAAATGATGTGTGGAATGGAAAATAACTCACACAAATCATACAAAAGGGCTTCAGAAAAGTAGAATTCAGCTGTGTGAACATAAAAGGTTCTCTAAAAGTATTTTAAAATAGATTGCTTACTTTTTTGACACATAATAAACATTACATTGGAAGTCGCCCATTTACAGGGTATATGACCTAGTTCTATGTTTAAAAGCAGAGGTTCTGAGTGAGCTGTCTGTGTTAAGAGCCTCTGAAAATGGAGTGAGATGTCTCTTATATTTTATTTAGGTTTCTCTGTGGGGTACTACTAAGACAAGCCATCAGCTTTTTGGTGTTTTTGGTGTATTACATTTAACAAAATGTTCTGCATGACAGTTTTATCACTTTTCGTTGACAATACATTTGTGTGTAGTTCCAGCCTGTACTAGGTTTATCTTAAATACCTTCAAAACCTACATTACCCTGTTAAAAAACGAGCATATGCTGGTTAGGTATGTTTTGAAGCTGGGATGCTGGTTTGAGCTGGTTTAATCTGGTCCACACAGCAGTAACCAGCAAAGGGCCCACAAAAACCAGAAAGGACCAGCATAAACTAGCATTCAAGCTTCAAAACATACCTAACCAGCATATGCACCTCGACTTTCTCATAGATTGCTTTATTCACCATCAGAGGGCGCCATGACACTGTTTATCACACGCTCCTTTAGAGAGAGAGAGAGAGAGAGAGAGAGAGATTTACATGAGTAGAATAATGAATTTGATTATTTAAAGAATGGTTCACAAACTTATCAATCAATATTCTTTCTATAGCATGTAGACTCAATGTGAACATCAACAAACCACGAACAACTGTTGTTTTATTACTAACAGCACACTATCAAATGTTAATACTGTACATGTTTCAAAAATATATTGGGTATGGTTAATTTTAACGTTATAAGAGTATAACAAATGAGTTAACAAATGAGACTTAATGTAGACTGCCATTAATAAGTAGGCTAATGTTTTTAATGTGTGTTGTTTTGATAAATTATCAGTGTGTTGATGAATGTTCAGTTGTTTATGAATGCTTAGCGTATGATCAATCATCAGTGTGTTTAATGATTGTTCAGTGTTATAGATTTATAGTGTGTCGCCTGAAACTCAGATAGAGGAAATATGGCCGCTATAGACCTCAGTGTTGAAACAATCTGTCCATTTCTACGCATAGACTTGAAGTTTAATAGTAAGAAAGCCTATAGGACAATGTGTGTGTTCATAATGGAGCATGATGGCAAGAGCAATCCACACAATCACAAAACACAAGAGAAAATGAACCTGCCATATGCTACTGTGTATTTCTTCCCTTTGCTTTCTCTCAAACACACAGGCACACAGACACACATCTTGTTTCAATTGGCAGTGCAGAGTTCTTGGACATTGAGGTTTTTCCTTGGCTGCCCTTGTGAAAAAAAACAAAAAAAAACACACACTTTAAAGAACTACACTTTATGATTTTATGTGCTATGTGTTTTAATATTACATTTATGGTCAATATATTTTAAATGTATAAACTGCAGCTTCATTGTTATTAGTGTTAATACATTTAATTTATATAAAATCATGAGATTCAAGTTTAATTATAAATTAAATTCAAATTTACCAAGATTACCAATAGACTGCTTGTTAGTACATTCAGCACGTATTCGAAAGACAATACAAGGAATTATGAAATTATGTAGATTTCTTATTCAAATGGGTCAAAACACCATTATTGGGTTTAACGTATTGCATTCATTATAAATATAACTATAATTTTAATCTTCTGGTAAATAACTATTAAGTGTCTGAAAATATTACATTCATTTTTGCACTTACGTAGGTATATTACTATAAATTATATTATTTCTGTAAAAAATACTCTTAAAAAGTATAAAAATATTAAAGTAGTGACATTTAATTGTGTTAAAAACATAATAATATTGTATTGCAAACAATAAGATTAACATTTAATATAATTATGTTTATTTTTGATATTGATATTATTGTTAATTAAGATCATGTTTGTTTCAAGTTGTTATTTTTAAAGTAACGGTTTTATTTATTAAATTTATTGTTTTGTTCACTGAATTTTTTAAGATCTTCCAGTTGGTTTGATTAGGTTGTTAATCTTTTTATTGAGAGCTGTGAAGGCATTTTAGTGAGTAGCGTCATTTCAGTCTTTAAATACGTGCTAGATCTCTCATTCCAGCAGAATTGTGCACCCCTAAATCTTACCAACAGACCCACAAGATGGCTTATCTCTGCCCCACAGAATTCACACAATAGCAATAGAGAGACAGCAGAGATAAACGGGGCCCCACGGCCCCGTAAGAGCCGCAGGGTGGAACGCATACATTAACATTAAACAGCAATATATTACAGTGATAACAGCCACCGCCGTGACACTGGAATTTGTTTTGACTTGAAAAGAAATAAAGGCCTTGTCACAGCAATTCAGGTGGAGATGGAGGGATTCTTTGGAAAAAAAAAAAGAAGAAAAAAAAAAGAGAATTGGCTTCTTCAGTAATTGGTATGTGCAGTGGTTCCCTTCCAAAGTTACATTTCAGCAGCCGGTGGCACCTTATTGATCTCCAGTTTAAAAATGCCATGCCAACCATGAAGGATTGTGCAACTTTTGTGTCTTTTAGCTGGTGTTTTATATAGAGATTAACATGCATGGGTCACAGGTAGGGGGCAGCAAAACCCAACATAGTCCCCCCCCCAAAAAAAATGCTGTAATTGTTTTCTCACCCTTATATCTTTCCAAATCCATAAGACTGTATTTTTCTTTTCCGAGAAGCAGAAAAGAATATGTTTGCAACAAGTTTTCCAAGCTGTTATTTTTATTATGCTAAAAATGTAGTGTTCAATTGTTTAATGCAAGAAGTCAACAGGTTTTGTACACAGTTGTTAATATCTTGACAGTATGTTGTTGTTTATTTACATAAAACTATATATATATATATATATATATATATATACTTTAAAACACCCTATATAAAACTGTCTATATTTATAGACATAAAAATATATTTACGCACATACATACACATCCAATTACAAACCTGAACCTATTATAACCTCTAACTGCTGTTCATTAGATGCTTAGTTAGTTTATTTGTTTATTCATTCAATGTGTTTATTTGATAATTAATTAATCAATCTGAAGTTTATAGACCAATTTAACACCTATTTGTCAGAGGGTATTAAAACACACACACACACACACACAGAGGTCTTGTTTTCATTAGCTTGTTTTATCTGCCCAAAGACATTTTCACCTTGATTAGAGAAATAGAGGATCCTTTATGAGTCTTCCAGCTCTGCTATATCCAGCACAACACAACTCACTCCACACTTCTGGGTAAAAAATAACCTCTCAGATCCTACAGGCGTAACACATTATCAATCGCTCTGCACCTATTCTCATATCTGTTGATTGTGAATATTGTGTGTTTGTAAACACTGAATCCAGTTGCTGAATTGGCAATGTGGATTTTCTTTTTTTGACAGTATCATTATTCATTTCTGCCTGTCTTCCTCTTTCCCTCAATCTATTGGAGGGGAGAATAAGGGAGGAAAAAAACATTGAGGAGAGTGTTCAGAAGTAACATACACACAGATCCATCACAATAACCGTTCTGTCAAAGAGATAAAGAGCTCAATGTGCATCTCACACTGCTTTTCAATCTAATAAACTCATGATCAGGGGATGGTTTTGTGAAAACATGCACATTTATTTTTATTTCCCCTTATTCGAAATAAGCTGCCAAGTGGACTAGACTTCATTTATTTGCACATCATGAAGTCTGGCTGTAAGTGTTCACATCAAAACTAAAGTATATTCTAGGCTTAACTTAATAATTGGTCTCAATTTTAAAGAAGAACTATGCTTGTGGTGGAATAATGAAATGACTTTCATACGCTACATCACAAATGTAACCTGGTATCATAAAAATATGTACCTCTGTGCAACACTGTTTTTTACAAAGCTTACGGCAGTTTTAAAGAGAAATGTCCACTGAGTGGCGCTAAAACACAGTTTCAATAGGTGAACCCCTGCACGTTTTTATTATGTTGATGGTATGTATTGCGACGGTTTAGAATTGAAATATCCGTGGACTGTCATTAAAGTTAATGCTCTATTAAGTGCTCTATTACGAAATATGCCCTACACCAAATCTCTCAAACTCTAAACATATCTGATAGTGTTAACAAATGCAAAACCTATGTGTCATTTCAACTTCCTTTTACACTTATCTGAACTGTTGAATCAAGCCATAGTTACAGAGGGTGTGAACTCCTCGCCTCTCAAGTACATCTCTAGGTACTCTGTGAGCTATAGTACCGACAAGTACTCTTCTTAGACAACCTATGTAACTGTACAAATATTAAACTGATAAATACAAAAATGTACTCACCAAATTTGTTGGATGAGAAATATTTCAAACTTTGTGGAAAAAATCATCAAGATGGCTGACGAACATCTTCTGTCTGCAACAATCTGTCTTCACTAGATTTTGTATAAGTGATGTTGAGAACATGACATCGGTATTGAGTTTATTCAGCTCATTTTTTTAAGGAACAAATACTCTAGTTAAGTCAACTTAAAAACCAGTTGAGACTGTGAAAACTTAAAATGTTAAGTTGAATAAACAAATCCAGAAGTAACAAGTTGTGTCAACTAAAAAAAAAGAAATGTTGAAACAACTAAAATGCGAGAATTTTTTTTTGTTTCAGTGTAAGCGTCGAAAACCGAATATAGATATAAAGCTGTATATGTGTGATGCTAACAAAAAACACACTTTGCCTATAATTAAAGTTTCTCTCAGTATGTTGATGACATTTACCTTGTTGGTCTAAACATCTCAATTTACAACCTTAACAATCCTTCACAGAACTTAAAGAAGAAGTGAGCAATCCTGGAGGTGGTGGGTGGCGCCAATCTCAGATGTGGGTCAAAGACGACTTAATTTTTTTTTAATTATGAGGACTTTTATTCATGAAGTGGTCTGGGAAATTACACAGTTTTACCAAATCTATTCAGCCACACAAACAATAATATCATGTTTGCAAATCTGAGCCATTGTTGTGGTCTGTTCTATTTCTGTAAGCAACAAGTATAAGATTACATCGGTCTTTTCCTCAGGAGAAACATCTGAGAAGCAAGAGACTCCAAACGTAGGTTGCGTATCAGTACTATTCCTCTGATCACAGAGCACAATAACACCAACTTAAATATCTTCACCCTCCCACATCCATAAAGCTCTCTTACACCTCGGCTTTCATGAACACGTGGCAGCAGCAAGGGGTTTGTATCATACCGAGCAGTTTGTCTCTGTTGGACCAGTACATTGATTTGCTTTGTTGAGGATGTGATTAGATAGATGTCCATAAATGCTGCCGTACACTGAGAAGGACATCAGATAGCTGCCTCTGAGCTCATTTCCATATTAATACACAAAAGTCCGGGGTCGCTTCCTCTGTACCTGCTTTAATGAAAGTCAGCTCTGAGGTCAGAGAGGACACATTAGCTGTGACAAAACCATGCTGACATTTCCTCCTGTCTGCAAAAGTGTGCTTTAAGAGCAGAGCTAAAGAGCTCTCAGAAAAACAGTTGGATTTCAATTCATATTAATTCAGTAGGTTGACCTCTGCAATTCATCATGAATTATAAAACTACCGTTACACTTATGTTATATACATTATACATATGTTTAATGTCTAAATAGATTATGCAATATGTCTGTATTAATATAAATGTATGATGAAATGCAGCTCATAGTCGAATATAATGAAAACCTCATGACGACCAGAGAGCTGAACCTAACTATGTGGAAAGATTACATCAGGGTTTTGTAAAATTATAGTTTATAGTTCACACACACAAACCCACACAAAACATAATATAATAGAGGTGTAACGATACGTGTATTTGTATTGAACTGTTCGGTACGAGGCTTTCAGTTCGGTACGCGGTACGAACCGAACGATTCAGAGAGAGAGAGAGAAAAAAAAGAGAATAAATTGTGTAAAATATAATGTTTTCAGTGCTACGCTCAACAAGGCAGTGCAAACGACGGGACAGGCAACCCGCTGTCTGCCCCTCCCACCCCCAAACAGACGAAAACTATAGAAACACACACATTAATGTTACAAACTGTCCCCGCGGCATTCAGGCAGGCATTTCCTTTTGCCAAATAAGTTGAATCGAATAAGCCAAGCACAGGTTCTGAAAAAATACTGTATTGACATTTGTCTAAAGAAGTGTACATCCTTTAAATAAAAGGACACCTCTTGTTCTTTGAAGCCACGACCAATCCCAGCAGCATTTATTTAACCAGAGCTGCATGTTTCTGCTCTAACACACTAAATAATGTTTGTATACTTTAGCATTAAATGTAACTTACTCTCTTAAGGGTACGTCTAAAAATGTGTGAAAAACGTGAGGTGCGTCACTTCCTCCACCAATTTCAAAGCGCATGGGAGCTCGTGCTTCTGTAGCGGATGCTGTTACTAGGCAACCATGAAGGCACTGTCAGTTTAGCTTTGGTTTTTAAACTGCACGGCTCTGTTGAAAATAAGCATGTGAATGTGAACATGCATGTGAACGGTCCCAGAGCCTAAACAAAATTAAATTGTGGATCTCTCCCCTGTCGACTTCTCCCACATGGATTGTCCCGCAGGAAGAAACGAATGGATGTCAGTGGATGGCGCGCGCCGTCTACGAACGCGGGACGCTCAGTCTTCACGATTTGAAACGGCTCAAATCTACTTTTTATTAGGTTTTAATTAATCAATAAATACAATCCAAGACTGACTTTTCCAAAAGATACTTTATAGTTTTAATAAATAAAAATGTGAAAAAACCCTCCCCCAAAAAATTATCTTTTTTATTTTATTTTTGCTGTATCGAAAACATACCAAACCGTGACACTACTGTATCGAACCGAACCGAATCGTGATTTTTGTGAACCGTTACACCCCTATAATATATATATATATATATATATATATATATAATCAAAAGAGTCTATATTTATATTGCAGGAGGACTGACATCAGTGAAGTCACCATATACTGTACTTCAGTTAGTGTTAAGTCTGCACAATTCAAAGTTAATGTTTTCCATTTTAAAGTTTGTTAATTTCAATAATAAAGTAGACAGTTATATTTAGTTTATATATATATTTAACTTTCATCCTTTCGTAAGGAAATACGTGCCTCTACATACATTTCTGCAACGCTGTAATTATGTATCTTACTGCATGTTTTACCACAATTTCAAAGTAAAATGTACAGAGAGTGGTGCAAAAACACATGTTTAATACATACCCGTGGCACATTTGTATTAGGTTTGTAAGGTGTCGCTGAAGATTAATGCTTTATCATGTTGTAAATATCCCCTACACCAAACCCAAACCTAAACTTAACCCAGTGTTAACAAATGCAAAAATAATTTTAAAATGTACTCACTGATTAAAATAGCCATCCTATTTTAACTTTCGTACACTGATTTGAGCTGTTTTGTCAGACTGTTGTACAGATTTGAATGGGTGCTTTTCATCACCTAAATACAGCGCTGTATCACGTGAGCTACAGAGTAAACCAATTAGGTTTGACAACTCATACTAGAAATAGATATTTTAATTATGGTGACATAGGCAGTGTACTCATAAACTACCTTCAAATTGTAATACACAATTTCCACAGTTTTGTCCCCATAAACCACAAAAGTAAGTATACACACACAAAAGTCAGACCCAGTTGATATCTGGGTCAGAAATGACCTGGAAAGTGAAAAGATTAACTTTTTAATGGCTATTAAAAAACTATTTTAATAATAATGGTGTTAATATGTCAAAGCTATGCAGAGATACAGCCTCAGATGCAGTTTGGCATCATGAAATCAAACTGATTGATGAAGTAAATAAAAATCTTTTTGTCTATTGACACAAAATTTCATAACTTTTTGTCCATAACTTTTTTTTACCCTACTATCTAAAAGTTGCAGCCTGTTTTTAGCTGACAGGTGAAGCACCTATTATTTGGTCTTCTGCTGTCCGTCTGCTTCAAGGTTCGAGGTGTTGTGCATTTAGAGATACTCTTTAGCATACCTTTTTAATGAGTGGTTATTTGATTTACTCAGACCAGTCTAGTCATTCTCTTCTGACCTCAGACATTTTTGCCCACAGAACTGCTGCTCACTGGATATTTTCTCTCTTTGGACGATTCTTTTTAAACAAAACCCCAGTAGATCATCAGTTTATCAGACCAGCCTGTTTGGTACACCAACCACACTATGTTCAAACTTAAATTATCTTTTTCTCCATTCCGATTCTCGGTTTGAACTTCAGCAGATTGTTATGACCATGTAAGCCATGTAGACATTAGATATTTGCTTTAACAAATAGGTGTACCTAAAAGAGCAGCATAGAATCCAAAAAATGTGTAACTTTAGAATAGGTAACACTTATTTATTTATTTAACACTTACTTACTTATTTATTTTATATTTACTATTAACTACAACTTTTGTCTCAATAAATTCTTAATTTGCTTAGTAAGGTAGTTGTTAAGTTTAGGTATTGGGTAGAATTAGGGTTATAGATCAGGTTATGTAGAACAAGGCATCAATTAGTGCTTCATTAGCACTAACAAATTGCTAAAATTCTAGTAATATGCTTTCTAATAAGCAACTAATAGGTGCATACTGTAAATTCAACTGTAAAATAAATTGTAACCTAAAATGCACTGCACTAATAAACATACAGAAAATTGCCAGTGTTCTTATCTAAGCGAAGATATCTGAGGATAGAAGCCACATGTCTGTACTGTATATCGGCCATATATTTATCCTTTTTATTTATTTATTATTATTATATATATGTATATTTTTATTATTTTATATCGGTCATGGCAAAGTTTAACACCACTCTGAAAGGAACAGAAGCTGCATCACAAGAACTGTGCAGTGTTATTTTCCTGTTCAAAAATGAATTCTGACTTAAAATCATTTGAAGCCCTAATGAAAAGTTGGAAAATACAGCCCGATGTTATTTTGAGGTTTAAGTCAAACCTATTTTCCACTCGTCCGAAACAAACACAGAATATGATGCAAGGACCCATGAACATCTGGCAATACTTTCAGCATCGCCCCTCACTCTATCTCACTGTCTACCTGCTCGTTCCTCAGTTGGTTCTGAATTATTCTCTCTCATTAACAGCCGGTTAGGGCCATGGGATCTCAGGCTTTGACTCAAATCAAATATTTAATACAGGCTAAACAGCTCAAGAATCAATGATGCGGTCCAGAGCTCACACCTGTCGGCCTCATCCAGAGCCTCGGCGAGTTAGAATATTGCAGTAATGTGTAACGGAATAGATATGATGAGGAATAGTTGATAGTGATATTCCTGTCAACCTGACAAATATCCCATCATGGGGGAAACTGTCCGTCAGTAATGCGCTGATGTAGTGTATCTCAGTTCTTTCCAGAGCTGTATAATTCAACAGCGACACACTGGACCGAACCTGTCAGACGGCTCATATCACAGATTCACACAGACTGAACCTGACAAAGATAAGCTTCAGAATCAATACTGAGACAGATCAACTGAACAAAAGCACTATGAAATTACATCAAATGAACTTAAATGAAAGAAAGAAAAGGAGTTAAGACAGTTAAGGATGCAAAGTGTAATTTCTGTGTCACTAGGACGTATAGTGTTCGGTATAGCCCACTTTAGATATTCGACTAACAGTAAGTAACATTGCAACTACATGTCAACTAGCAGTCATTAGAGTATTAGTAGAATGTCTGCTTAATATCTTAACACTTTATTTTGATGGGTTCAAAACACACTAGATACTGACTATCAGAAACTATACAAGTATATTTCAACTTATTCTACTAACTCTAAATCTACCCCTAACAGTCTACTCTGAGAGTTAGTAAACGTAATTGTGAATTGACAAAAATCAGTTGACATGCAGTTGACATGTAGTTACAAAGGTACTTATAGTTAGTAGAATGTCTAAATGGACTATCGAAAAAAAGTGCAACCTAGTGTTTTCATTGGGTTTTAGTGCTATGTTTTTAGGGATATATCAGTGGTTGCTTTTCAAGTGTTGCTTACTTAAAAGAACTGGCTGGTTGGGTTGGTTGAGTTGACATGGTTTCGTGTTAGCTTCTGCTGGTAGAAGAAAAAAGCACATAAATCTCAAGTGAATTTATCACATTAATTTGGCAAATTGAAAGTGTTTTGTATTTAATGCGTAGCAATTTTTGTTATTAGCTTAGCAACATGCTAACACCAAGCTCTACCGGAATCAGTTAAATTATGTCCTGTCCAGTTTTCTTGAAGACTATACTATATTTGTGTGCTGTGTAAAGATCGGCAAGATTGATTTGACAATAAGTAACTTTTACATGCAACAAACTCTCTACTCACAGCGCTGCTTGATAAATATTCACTAACCCTGCTAAAAAAATAGTATATGATGGTTAGGTAGGTTTTGAAGCTTGGATGCTGGTCAATTGCTGGTTTATGCTGGTCCTTTGTTTATGCTAGCACATGCCAGCATAAACCAGCAAAAGGACCAGCTTAAACTCAGAAAGGATCAGCACAAACCAGCAAAGGACCAGAATAAATCAGCATAAACCAGCAAAGGATCAGCATAAACCAGCAAAAGGACCAGCAAAGGACCAGCTTAAACAAGCAAAGGATCAGCCTAAACCAGCAAAGGATCAGCTTAAACCAGCATCCTAGCTTCAAAACCTACATAACCAGAATGCTGTTTTTTTTTCAGCAGGGAACTCTTTATAGTCTCCCACAGATAACTGACTGACTATAAATAACTTTGCAAGTATGTCAACTTATTTCAACCCTAACCCTACTAGTTGACTAATCAGAGTTATATACAGGTGCAAAGTTATTTATAGCCAACAGAATGTGTCAAAGAGGCCATTAAAACAAAGTGAAACCAAGATTTTCTATTTCAAATGGGATTTTGCATTATCTATACTTGCAGATTTACTTTCTGTTTGTCTTTCATGTTTTGTAGATTTATTTATTTATTTATTTTCAAAATTTTAAATGTGGTATTTCCACCACATTACAGATGCTTTTTTGTGTATTAGAAATTTTAACAATTACATTTTTGGCTCCCTTGTTTTGTTAAGGCTATTTTCATATCTAGCATATTTATTTATTTATTTTATGTCATTGAACTTTTTTTTTTCTTATACATTGAACTTATATTCCCCACACAACATACAATTCACAAATACAAAAATAATGATAATAAACAAATCCTAAAAAAACAACAATTAAAAATAAATAATAATTCTAAAATAATACTACAGCCAAAATTAAAATACAACAATTATTTCTCTTACACATTCTACAAACAGCATAAAAAGCTACCCCATTTCATTTTTTTATGGAAATGACACAAAAACATTCTGTGATATTTATCTTTCTGTGTTTTCCAACAGAACTCATAGTGGAGATGTTTATTTCTCAAACATCTCTTTAATAACATTGCTGTCTCCTTGGCAAACAAGTACACTGTACAAATATCATGATTTTATTAGGAGAAGAATTTCAATGGTTAGTTCGTATCACTCTTTTAGATCATAATTTTAAACATTTCATAATATATATATATATATATATATAAATCAAGGGACATGTAAAATTTCTAGAAATGAAAATCTAATATTGCATTACCTTCCTTTCTTTCTCATTGCGAAATTAAGTATCAAGCGGATAAAATAAAAAAAAAGTATTTTAAACTGATAGCCAAACCGCTTCCACACAATAAGACACAGAAAGTGAGGAAACCATGAAGATAGTTGGAGTGAATAAAAGAGTGCCTTGTGTTTCTTGTCGTTTGAGGGGATTGATCCCTGAGAGGCATCATCTGGATCAGAGACTCTTCAGATAATTATAGAGCTTCTGATAGCGTGTGACACAGTCTTAAACCTCACAGCGGTGATATGGATGAGAGAACAGCCTCATCCCTGGTGTCACTGTAGAATGAACATCAAACAGTTCCCTCAAACACAGATCCGATCCAACGCCTCTGTTTTGGTTTGAGATAAATCCCTTTTCTAAAGCCATTAACACACCGGAATCAAGCACTCCAAAATATCACTCATATTCTTGAGGAGAGCTCAAGCATTAAACGTGACAAGTGTTAATCGTGTTCAGCAGAAACAGCTCTAACTTTTGTTCAGGTGTGAGAATAGCGCCCCCTTCAGGGCCACACTGCTACAATATCACATAGACGCAGTTTCTTCTGCAAGTGGTCAAATTCAGCAGACATTCTGTACATTCTTGCTGGTTTGAATTTATTAATTGTAAAAATACAAAAAGTAAGAGTAGCTAGCATAATTTAGTACAAATGCAATAAATCTGAGGTAAATATAGGTTTCAAACACATAAGTACAAAACACCATCACAGAAAAACACACACAACACTAAAACAATGCAATAAAGATGATATATATATACAAATATATACATATTATATGTTAAATATGTATACATATTAAATGCTTGACAGCGCTAGCTTAAATAGTTTTATAGATACGAACATGAACGTCTCGGTTACGTATGTAACCCTCGTTCCCTGAAGAAGGGAACGGAGACGTCACGTCGGTGACCGACGAATAG
>JAUMHR010000075.1:5424462-5442170 GCA_032361145.1 Enteromius fasciolatus | reverse complement strand
ACAAGATAAACACTCAGAAATAACGCTCGGAAATGACAGCCAGGGCAAGTCAAGACTTTGTCGATCTCATGAAAGATTGCGTTTAAATAGTGGAGATAACCACAAACACTTGGGCCGGAATTAGCCAAGGTACGTGGGTTAAAAGTGTCCGGGTAGGAACTTTAGAATTCCTTCTGATGACTGGAGAAGAGCTGTGTCCAACACAACATGGGCATTGACCCATGACCTTTCCTCAGGTCCATAACCGGAGTGTCCAATACTGGAGTGTCCTGCTTCGGTGCAGGGAATCAAGGATCTCACTGACCTGGTACACCTCCTCTCCATTCAGTAGCAGGGGAGGGACATCGGGTGCCGCGACCTTGTCCTGGTCCCTCTCTCCGTCGGGTTCAGCAGCGGGCTTAAACAAAGAAATTGGGCTAGAGAAATAATAAGTGAGCGCACCACTGATGCTGGCATGCACCGTAAATCATTTCCGCGAGAGGAAAACAGATCTACATGAGAATAAACAGCGGCCGAAAGCTCATTTCAACCCCTTGTGCGCGCATGATATGTCATCTGCGTGCAATTCAAGCACTCGCACGCCCGATCATTCCTGTGCTCAATCTTCTCTCACCTGCTCGCGCGAACACTGTTATTTTTGTCAGTCGTGGGGTGGGGCTTAGTGTTTCAGTTGTAATATCAAATGTCATTGGTTATTCCTTTTTTCCGAAAGTCTGTATTGGATGGCTGTGATAATATGATTCATTCACTTGACTTGAGACATGGCACTGGACCATATTTAGGTCATACTGTTTTATTATCTTGTTGTTATTTATTTATTTCTTATTGATTTTGTCTTTATTTAATTTAATTTTATGTGTTGTTCAGAGTAGATCATTTTTAGATACTTTATTAATAGACTTTTTAAAGACTCGTAATCACACACACACACACACATATATATATATATATATATATATATATACACACACATCTATCTATGTATAAAGCTATAAAAATTACAGTGAAGTTTTCAAAATGTTTTATCTTGTAAATAGATACAACACCATCATTTTTTAAGGTTTGTTTAGTCTATGTTCCTATAAAACACAGGTTTCACCATGTTTGCGTACAGTACAGTGTTATTAAAAATATGAAACTTCCTTGGCCAGTGCCTTTGGAAAAAAAACACGAACTAGAACATTTCCAGAAATAAAATACAAATGTTATTTGTCGCACTGAAGTACACAACCTGCAAATACAAAGGAAAAAAGAAAAATGCAACAAAAAGAGCATACATAAGCTTGTAATACATTATATTCTAATGTATTTATTTGTGTATGTATTTATAATGTATGTAAACAAAGCTTTATACATAGGCCTACATACATAGATCTTTCTCTCTCTCTCATGTGTGTGTGTGTGTGTGTGTGTGTGTGTGAAATTACGAGTCTTTAAAAAGTCTACTAATAAAGTATATGAAAAAGATCTACTCTATGGACTGTTCATCACATTAAATAAAGACAAAATCATTAATAAATAAATAAATAAAACAAGCTAATGAAACAATAACTAAATATGGTCCAATGCCATGTCTCAAGTCAAGTGAATGAATCATGTTATCACAGGCATCCAATACTGACTTCCGGAAAAAGAGAATAGCCAATAGCATTTGAGATTACAACTGAAACACTAAGCCCTGGCCCATGACTGACAAAAATAAAAGTGGTCGTGAGAGAAGATCGAGCACAGGAATGATCGGGCTTGAATTGCGCGCAGATGACATATCATGCACGTGGGAGTGCTTGAATTGTGCACAGATGACATCGCACGCGCTAGGGTCTGAAATGAGCTTGCGGCTGCTGTTTCTTTGCATGTAGATCTGTTTCCTCTCGCGGAAATGATTTACCGCGTGCTAGCATCAGTGGTGCACTCGCTTATTATTGGTATAGATTTGCCGCCATACACTGGATTTAACTCATTGCGGTCCGCAAACGCATACATGCGTTTTGAGGCGTCTTCTCTGATGACGCCAAAAAGAACTTAAATTACACATTGAGCAATACATCAATCGAATCTGTGAAGAGTCTACTTTAATTTGTATACACATATAATAACAACACAACTTTGCGCATTAAGAAAATGAAGAAAACAAACAGGGTGCATTGCCTGCCTCGTTGGTCTGCGTGATCTTCAGTAACCAATGAGTCACTAAAATGAAACTGAAACTCAGCAAAAACTCCACAAAGAGACATGAGAGTTATATCTATATCTATAGAAAGCTTGATATGTCTACTATTACACTAAGACAGTCTAATCGAAAACAAATATTCTGTGATAAAGTAATTCATAAGAAACCAACACGATCGCCAATCTTTCGCGTCTCCTTTATTATCTCTTAATGCGACCACGCCCCTGCGCCGCACACACAATAGATATGATAATCATCCACGCGAAGCGCACGGCATGTAAACACCCACATCAACACAAACAAAGCAGCGAGAGTTTACCTGAAGTTCATCCCGGATACTGTAAATGCTAAGAGGAATAAGACAGAATTCACTTCAGAAAAAGACGCGCTGTGATTAATAAATACCTCACGAAGAAGCGCTCATCGGAATAAGCTTTGGATTACCTAAGACAAGAAGAATGTAGCTTCAGAATGCGAGCTATGGAGTGATCATTATAATAAGTGAGTAATGCCTATTTCTTTATTAGTAAGCTTGGTATTGTGGCATAAACTTGAACAAATGTGTTTTAAACCTTTGTGACAAGGCAGCCGGCCTCGTAGGCCAATCATCGCCTCCCCCGTCCTTTAGCGCCGCCCTTCTCCAGGTTCCCGACGGGAGTTGGGCGGATGAGAGAAGGGGCGCAGGACTGTGCACGGCTGGCGGCGTGTGATGAGGCGCACCAGAGTCTAATGGTGCCTCATCATCGCCGCCGTTAAAAGGACTATGCGCGCCCCTCCTCGGGAGACCGGTCTCTTCCCCGTGCATGCACACTGGTGTCCTCGTGGGTCCGGGAAGGCGGCGGCGGAGCGAAGCCAAGCTGACGCGAAAGAAGCGTGCCACCCTACAGAGTGAGCCGCGAGAGGCGCCGGAGCCGCCCCCAGGTAATCACCTGAGAGAGGAGAGCCGCCAGAAAGACGCGAGCAGCCGGAGCTGCTTCTACTCCGCCCCTTCCCGGAACCCTTTCCCTTCTACACTGCCTGACCCTCACCAAACCCAAGCAGCACAACGAGGACATCAGTTTCCCTTTTATTTTGGACACTTTATTCCCCCGGACACTTTATTTTGTTGTATTTATTTAATAAAAACTCTCCGAGGCATGACGTCACCCCCACTGTGTCTGTGTTGGCTCGCCTGTGACACCTTACACAAACCTTACACCCTATACTATCTTCCTGATTACAGTGTTTTTTGCACTATTCTTAGACTTTAACTTAGATTTTAACATGTAATTTGTGATAACAGCTATATTTTCTGTTATAGTGACTGCAGTAATGCTTTGTAACTCAGTAACAAGAAATAAGGGTGGCTGATAGCCAAGGACACATTGGAATGGGGTCAGGTTGGTAGATGCTTTTCGCAGAGAATTTTGGGCGTATTCGGCACATATCAGGAATTATTTCCAATCACTTTGATTGCTGTGACAGTATGATCGGAGGAACCGGATGAGTTTCTGGTTTAGTCTTTCTGCCAGTCCGTTGGATTCAGGATGGTAACCTGAGGTGAGGCTTACATTGATATTTAGCTGGGTGCAGAATGCTTTCCATACTCTTGAGGTAAATCGGGGTCCTCTGTCGGACACAATGTCTTCTGGTAGTCTGTAGTTCCGAAAGACACGTTCTAGCATTATCTGAGCCGTCTCCCATGCAGTGAGGAGTTTGGGCAAGGGAACAAACCGGCAGGCCTTAGAGAAGCAGCCTATTAGGGTCAGGATAGTGGTATGGTTATTGGAGGGTGGCAGATCAGTTATGAAATCAACAGCAATGTGGGACAAGGGGCTGAAGCAACCCGTCTGGGCGTTGTCGGGAGGATTTAGTCATGTTATACACCGTGCATTCTTTAACGAAGTTAAACAGTAACAGTACGGTAACATCTGTAGAAAGAGTGGGCCACCAAAACTGATTGGTGGTAAGCTCCGTGGTGGTCAGAATACCAGGGTGGCCGACACTAGAGTTATCATGGATTAGGTGCAACAGATTACCTAATGCCTTGGGTACGTAGCTCAGATTTGGAGGACATTTTGAAGGAGCGGGTTTGTTTGCTTGAGCATCTTAAATCTCTCTCATTATGTCCCACTGGACGGGGGCAAGTATCAATGACGGAGGAATGATGGTCTCTGGCTGACTTGGCTGAGTAGGTTGGTCATGTTGACAAGATAGGGAATCAGCTTTGCCATTCTTGGAACCCGGTCTATAGGTAATTTTGATGTCGAACCGGGAGAAAATAAGTGAATAAGTTGCGATGGTAAGTTAGAACAAGGAAGGGCTCTCTGGTGCCCTCCAGCCAGTGCCGCCACTCTTCCAAAGCTGATTTCATGGCCAGGAGTTCCCGATCGCCTATGTCATAATTTCTTTCTGCTGGACTGAGTTTTCTTGAGTAATAGGCACAGGGGTGAAGCTTGGGTGGTTCTTCTTGGCGTTGTGATAAGATGACTCCAATGCCTGTGTTAGATGGATCGACCTCAACAGTGAATTGTTTCTCAGGATCTGGGTTGTGAAGAATATGTGCAGTAGTAAATTTGGACAATGACAAACCTGCTGAGCAGGTCGCGGAATATATCATTAACTAGTGACTGGATCCCTGAGGGCCGGTTTCCCGAACAGGGTTTAAGACCTGTCCTAAAATAAATGTTAAAAGCTGCCTAAACTGGAAAAGGCTTGCACTGAGATATCTTAAAATACATCATTGCCATTGTTTGGTCTTAAAATGCTCAAGGATAATGCATTTTTATAAGACATGTTTATAAAAATTCTTAAATGTCCTAAATTAGCAAAGATCTAGTCCTGGCTTAATCTAATCCCTATCCAGGAAACCGGCCCTGAGGGACTATTTGAAAGGCCAAAGGGCATCACTAAATATTCATAATGTCCTGTGGTGGTAGCGAATGTGGTTTTCCACTCATTCATGAAATTGTGGCCGCTTCTCAGGTCAAGCTTTGTGAAGTATTTGGCAGACCAGAGCTGTTCTAAAGCAGCTGGTACAAGAGGTAGTGGGTATCTGTACTTGATAGTGATGTCGTTCAGAGAACGATAGTCAATGCAAGGCCTGAGACCACCATCTTTTTTTTTGGCAAAAAAGAATCCCGCTGATGAGGTGGATGGTCTAATGAATCCCTTGGCCAACTCCTCCTTGATATACTGATTCATACACTCGCTCTCTGGCTGGGACAGGGGAAAGATCCTTCGTAATTTAAATCGTATTCACTTATTTACAGTGCAAATCCTTGAATGAATGTTCCGAAGTAAACTTTAACGGACACTGTGTAGGGACCATGTCAATTGGGAACACAGCTCATGCACGGAGCTCTCTTCTAATTAGCTGATTATCAAAATCAGGTGTGTTAAGAAAAAGAGAGATGCAAAATACGCAGTGCAGGGGGGCGCGAGGACCAGGGTTGAGAACCACTGCTCTAGAGGATGCTGTACCCGGCAGGAGGTTGATGGCACAATCAGTGGTGCGATGTGGAGGCAGTTTGATGGCCTTTTGCTTGCTGAAAGCGACCTTGAGATACTGGAGATACGACCTTGATACTGAGTGGGTAGTGACTGATGATCAGATGCTTCCTCGGATGTGGTGGATTGACTTTCTCATCTTTGTTAGACACTTATCTTGGCAGGCAGGAGACCAATGTAGGATCTGATGTTGTTTCCATGAGATGTTCGGGTCGTGGAGTTCCAGCCTGGGGAGTCCGAGGATTACTGGGTGCTCTGGTGAGTGAATGACGTGTAATTGAAGCTTTACCGAGTGCAGTGAACTGGTGAGAAGAGTGATGGGTTTAGTGATCGGTGATCCTCCCGGAACCATCAGTCGGCCATTGAGAGTTGCCACAGCCATGGATGATTTACATGAAACAAGAGGGAGACGATATTTAGAAACAAATTGTATGACGCAAAAAAACATTTTCATGGCTGAGTTAAGAGAAATAGCACTCACCCGGGTAGTTCTGGGATGTGGAAGACGAGTAGGACAATTCGCCCGTATATGTCCTAGAAGACAGCAGTAAAGGCATAAATTGTTATCCAGCCTCCTCTCACGTTCCTCAGCGGTGATGTGAGTAGCCTATAACGCAGATGGTTCTGCACTGAGTGAGCAACAAAGAGTTGAAATTGAGAAAACTGCAAGTGAATGTGAGATGAAGCTAAAGGATCTTATCCAAGAGACAATTTGGACTAATTTTGGAGAGGAGGAGCTAAGTATGGCAGTAAAGACTGCAGAGGATGAAACCGACCGTGTATCATCCATCAGACTCAGTGACAGAGAGGCCTTAATTTTATGCTTGACCACCTAGAGAGACTTGTAAAAAAGGCTAAAGTACTGTACACACAGTGGAAATGTTGGACTCCTTCTGCTGATCAGAAAGACTTTCAGTGTTGTATACGACAGCTTGAACAGACCTTTCTTAAGTTGGTTTCAAGAAAAGCAGATTTCATATTTGCGAGAGCTAAAGAGGACAGCGAAAGAGCGGTGACTGCAGCTTCTGTTTGCTGTCCAACACCAGTTATTAAACTGAAGCCAACCTCCCTTTTTACTACTTCCGCCGATGGAGAAGAGATTGGAAAGCCCTTCAGAGACAAGGAGAGCTAACCGGGTCAAGAGAAGTCAAAAAGTTTCAGTTACTTGATAGTCTTGATGACAGAATAGCAAGAAATCTTAGCTTGACATCCTACAACACAGCAGATGATATCTTCCGTGTTTTGCAGAATTCAGGAGCTTCAGCGGCTTCCAGCTGTTAAAGGCTATCAGCCAAAAAGAATTGTTGAGCATATCCAAACTGTTGAGAAAGCTCTTCAAGACCTGAGTGACCTTGGTGACACAGGGGCTATGAAGAATCCATTAACAAGTCAATTGAAAGCAAGCTCCCTGATGGTTTGAAGAAAGAGACAGTCTTCTATCCTTTCTCAGGAGTCAGGAAAGTATTTACGAGCAATTGGACCAATTGAAGGATGAAGATCCACTTAAGATCAAGTTTGAGCCAAAACAAGCTAGGACTATGGTAAACCAGTCAAGTAATCTTTCCTCAGGGTGTGTTGTATGTGGAGATAGCAAGCAAAGAATTTTGTATGCTTAAGCTCACTGAGAAGAAGGATGCAGTAAGAAGGCTAGGGGCCTGCACAAAATGTTTGGAAGTTCATGATGATGACAATCACTGTAAAACTTCATTTGTGTGTAAAAATCTAGAGTGCAAGAATCAACGAGCCATAGACCATCACTATTACTTGTGCCCCAATGCTGAGGTGGTTAGGGCTAAAACAGTCCAAAAGAAAAGTAGAGTCAGTATAGTGGGAGATGAAGAAAGTAAGAACTATACAGAGGCTCAAGAAGAGTTCTTTAGGAAAATCTCACCTAAAATGGTCCAGCAGTGCCGAGATGCCTTTCGCAACACTGTGTCCAGAATTGCTCATACTGCAAAAATTCAAACAATCCTTCTGAAGAAAAATGGCTTAGTTGAGTGGCCTGTTATTATGATGGTTTTGGAGGTGACTGCTAACGCTGGACAAAAGATTGGTACTTTGATTGATCTAGCTTCAGACACCAATTGTATAACCCATGAGGCAGCTGATCGACTTAATCTTAACCACACTTGTGGTACATGGGTTGGAGGCATGAAAGTTTTAGTCAAGACGAAGCATTATTTGCTGAGGATTTGAGTCCAAACTTTGACAGGCACTTTCAGATCCCATCAGTTGATCTGTTATGGTCTGGATAGTATTGCAGAGGTTCATAAACATGTGACAGCCAAGCAACTGCAAAAGTTATTTCCAGATGTTCCTCTCAGAGAATTGGTGAGGCCAAGAAAAATCCACCTTTTAATAAGTCACAAGGAGGGTCAGCTAGTTCCTCAGAGAGTTTGCATTGTAGGGGATCTTGTGTTGTGGGATGGATCACTTGGGAAGACTGTTGCTGGTTCTCATCCCGAGCTGTTTGAGGAGGTTGTAGTATCAGCTCATATATCCAAGACGCATTATGCAAGATCTATGCGAACTGCTGCTGTGAAATGTGAAGAATTCACTTGTGTGACTCCTATTGGTCCTTTGGCAAGTCAGCAAGCCTTAACCATCCAGACCCAGCGGGTTAGATCTGCCGCTACTACCTGTGACTTCCTTGAGTGGTGGAGATGGGATTGTATTGGTGCTGCTTGTGTCCAAGATGCGGAGGCTGTCATTGCGGAAACTGCCAGCCAGTTGGCAAAGAGATGACTCTCGTTGAAAAAAAAGAACTAGAGGTGGTGAGGAATGGTCTTACATATGTAACCTCTGATGATCTTAATGAGAAACCCCACTGGCATGCCAGATATCCCTGGATAGAGGATCCAGTCATGTTACCAAATAATAGGAAGGCAGTTGAGATTACATGCGGATATGGTTGTCCGTCGGGCTGCTATGAGGTTGTCTGAAGAAGACTTGCATACTTGGTCTGGTCCAATTTGGTACATCAGTCATCTCATTTTGTCTCAAGTTTGGCTTGAAGACAGAGAGGTATATTTACACAGGTTCTTGTGGCGCGACTCAGAAAATGAAGAACTGGGCGAGTATGCAATCACCAGGGTCAATATTGGCGATAAACCAGCAGGTTGTATTGCTCAGCTCGCCATGAGAGAGTCAGCTAATCTCCCCCAGTTTAGCCATTTGAACGAAGAGCATCGAGTGTTATATGAAGACAGTTATGTGGATGATATCTTAACTTCTCACAGCAACTTGGATTGTTTAAAAATCATTACAGGATATGTAAAGCAAATTCTGAAAGCAGGAGGATTTGAGTTGAAACCCTGGGTCTTCTCTCGCCAGTGCAGGAAGGATGAGTCAGCTGGGAAGCAGGAAGAGGAAGTAATTCCAAGAGCGGTGGTATTACCAAACCAGCTCAAAGATGCGGATAACAAAGCTCTTGGCTTGGGCTACATAGTGGAGGATGACAAGTTTCATATTATGGTTAAAATACATTTTTCAAAGAAAAAGATAAGACTTGGGCAGGACCTTTTGTTGGGAAAAGTTAGAGCTCAGACACCAGACCAGAGTTACTCAGTCAAGTGTCTGGTCTGTATGATCCAATTGGCCTGGCAACACCCCTAAAGCAGAGAGGAGCCATTTTGGTCAGGAGGGCATTTCAAGAGGTCAAACCCAAAAATAGCACCAGTAAAGAGATATGGGACCTTGCATTATCTGACAAAATTCAAGAGGATGCCACTGATTTTTCTGAAGATTATGTTCGGCTGAGCAAAGTTAAGTTTGTAAGAGCTTTAACCCCAGTAGACACTTCCACTGAACCTAATGCAATTACCTTCTCTGATGGCAGTGAACATGCCTATGGTGCAGTTTTGTATTTGTGGTGGCCCTGTGATCAAGGTTCAACAGTGAGGTTGGTGGAATCTAAAGCTAAATCGACTCCTCTAGATCATAAGGGTGAAGCAGTCAAGGCAGAACTTTGCGGAGCAGTTTTTGCTGCCCGTCTGAAGAAGTACTTTGAGCAACATGGCAGAATTCAGGTTTAACAATAGTATCATTAAATTGACAGCCAGACTGTTCTTGGTGCAATTCAGCACGAGAGCTATGGGTTTCAGACCTTTTTTGCAAACAGAATTGGAGAGATTCAAGGTATTACACGACTTCAGGACTGGTGGTGGGTCCCTGGACCCTGGGCTGGTCCAAAAGACTTATCCAAAAGCAGGGACCAAGGTTTTTGAGTCTACCAGTCAATGAGGGGCCAATTAAATCTGCCAAGGACATAACTGCAACTGCCCGAGAGAGCATTGGTAAGATGCGAAATAAATCATTTAGCGCTGTACTTACAAGAGCTCAAGTGAAAAAAGAGCTGTCAGAGACGGGACATCAAAGACTGCCAGCTGGTTCAGTTATCCAAAAACTGGTGGATGAGAAACGATTTAGTCATTTGGTCAAGACAGTGGCATGGATGTGGAGAGCAGCTAAAAAATTTGCAGCGTGTAAGAGATTGGAAACTCTAAAGTGGGAGGCCATTCCATTAAGGGGAGTTATCACAGTGACTGAACGTCAAACTGGTTCCTTTGCGTATAGTCAAGCAAAACTACAACAAAATAAAGCAGCAGCCGGTGAGCTTTTGATGTATATTTATCGTAATGGGATTGTTTGTTGGGTTTGGGTTTTTTATAAGAACTATTTCTAAAGTAAAAGCTATAAATGTCAATACTAAATGATTCATTTGGAAAGCTTGGTATACATTGATTTGAATGCTTAAATTATCTGTTGTTCACTTAAATTTTGTGTTCATTTAAAAAGAGCACATTGTGCATAAGTTCTGCTTGGTGCTTGATTGTATTTATCTGTGCTCTTACAATGGTGTTTGTATTTGTATTTGAAGGTTTTTCACCTGCTTGATCTAATGTCTGATTGATGTCAACGCATCAAAGTGCTTGAAATTAAAATAAGACAAAATATGATCAATGAGTGCAATCTGGTCTACTTCTTGTAGTGAGCTGTCTCATCAAGTGGGAGGGGTGAATTCTACGCAACTTTGAAGTCCACTTGACAATATGACGGAAAGGCCATTCTGCGGCCGTAACCCACTCCAGGGTCCTCCCAGTCAGCAGTCATCAGTGAGTTCATATAGAAATCACATTGTAAAAGGAAGCCCTTACATTTTCCTTGGGCGCCATTGTATTTCTCTGGGAGAGCAAGACGAGCTGGATTTACTGAAGTGAGAGCTGGTTGCGGGGTTGGCGGGGCAGGAGGAACGACCACTCTGCTTTGAGCGTTGGTGGCTGTAGTCAGTGTCTGAACGGATCGTACAAATTTCTCGGTGAGGGAGGTGAGCTTCTCCAGTTGAAGTTGGTGGGAAGCGAGTATGGAGGCCTGGCAATTCATTTAGCTGACGACTTGGGCCATTGCCGCTGGAGTTGGCGAAGCATTCTGTAAGGATTCACTGGAGACAGTAGGATCCACGTGTAGCTATTTATTAAACGTAGTCAGGCAGGCAGAAGTCGTAAACACAGGCAAACAGGATTATAAGGGAACAGGCAAACTCAGGGTCTATCAAACAGGCAGAAATTATCAGGGCAGGCGGTGAGGAACAGGGTCGGTAAACAGTCTAGGTAATACACAAGATAAACACTCAGAAATAACATTCGGAAATGACAGCCGGGGCAAGTCAAGACTTCGTGTCAATCTCATGAAAGATCTGCGTTTAAATAGCAGAGATAACCACAAACACCTGGGCCGGAATTAGCCAAGGTACGTGGGTTAAAAGGGCTTGTGACATTTACAACAGTAACAGACTGCCACTCCCAACCCCAAACAGGCGAAAAATAGAAACACATTACAAACTATAAAGATTGTGACCTTCTTTAGCAGAAGTACAGCAGCGGCCCGTGTGTTGAAGACACGATCTCTGCTGTCTGAAGAAAATGTGGACACACTCATCTCTCTAAACTAAAGAAAAAAAAACAAGATCAAACTTTTGTTAGTTTTGATAAATAAAAAATTTGAAAAAAAAATCAAAGAAATTTTATTTTGTTATTTTATTTTTGCTGTATCGAAGACCGTGTATCATACCGAACTGAATATATATATGTATATATATAATCTCATAATATGATTTAATGCGGTTGTGTTTTTTCTATTAGTGATTTTATTTAGGTATTTATATATTATATTTATTATATATATTTATAGGTAATAACAATCACATTATTATAGGCTATTATGAAGTATTAATGAGATTAATAGAAAAGTCCACCTATAAAAGGTACAAAAATGCCCTTGGATTGAATATATATGCCAAAAAAAAATGTATGTTACAGCTGATAGAAAACCAATGAGAAATATATAGAGTTAAAGCCTTTTTTTTATATATTGGGCTTATATATATATTTTGTAAACTTGGTGAAGAACAACGCTACAAGGCAAGACCTGTTTGTGAACCCCGGAGGGTGGATTGACTGAAACCAACGGTGAACAAACAGGTGAGTAGCCAACGATGGTGGATGAGTGTGGTGAGTGCTCTCGTGCTTTTCCTTTCTCCCAGGTTGTGGTGTCCAGTGCTCACAGTAGGTCTTCAGGGTCAGTAGGTCACGGCGTGTCTCTGGTAGGGAAAAGACAGAGTAAGTCACACAGCAGGATGAGTCTCTCCCCTTTGGCGCTCCAGCTCCATTTATAAATCTGTCTGCCCGTGACCGATTGGCCCACGCTGACGATTTCCAGATGCTGTTGATGAGTTGCCAGGGCGACGCTGATCTCCTGGCGGGCTTCCCGTCAGAACCTCTTCACCTCGGCTTCCAGGCTGGGCACATAGGTAATTTGGAAGATGTGTTTGGAAACTGTCCAGGATCCCAACACGTTGAACCGGACGAGAGTTATGGCGCTTCTGGTATCAAGCAGCACCCGGTGCATGCGACCCTAGACCTCCAGCCTCATCTGCGGGGCTCCTCTGGGCGCTTTGTGGTGGACCACACAGCCTGCTATCCATTTCTTGTTGGGAGGTAAGGGCGGGTCCGTTGGCATCGGCTCGTCGCGGGGGCTGAGTGGCCTGCATACTGGTCGCGGGGTGCCTCTGGCACACGTCACTCCTGGACCATCCTCCGGGGAAATGACGGTGCTCGCTTCCCAGCGTCCCAGCAGGGTGGTTCAGATTGTGGCAAGGCTGGGCTCTGTGATATATTCCTCCACTCGCTTGTCTCGTTCAGCAAGGTGGTCAAAGCACTGTTGCTGGCGGACGCTAACCTCGGTGAGCCATCGCAGGAGTTCCTTAATCCTTTCTGGGGAGGAGTGTGAGCCTGTGAGTAGCCAACAATGGTGGATGGGTGCGGAGAGTGCTCTCATGCTCCTTTCTCCCAGGTCGCGGTGTCTAGTGCTCCAGTGCTCACAGTAGTTCTCCTGGGCCAATCGGTCATGACGTGTTTCTGGTAGGGAAAAGACAGAGTTAATAAATCACACAGCATTGGAGATGAGTTGCTCCCCTCTGCTGTTCCAGCTCCTCCTCAAATATCCATCTGGTTGTGACCGATTGGCCTGCGCTGACAATTTCCAGGTGCTGTTGATGAGTTGCCTGGGTGACGCTGATCACCTCTCAGGCTTACTGCTACGATATATATATATATTATATATATATATCTTCATATAGTGAAGAACAAACCCCGGAGGGAACCCCGGAACGAAGGTGAGCTGAAATGTAAACAGTCCGTGAAATAGAGTGTGCTGTGTCCTAATTCCTCTTCCCTCATGTCGTTGCTCCTCTTAGTGATGTTTGTGTCCTCCTTTTTATATGGGTCCGGCCGTGACCGATTGGCGTGACTGAGATGATGGGTTTCAGCTGGTTGTCGTTAGCTTCCAGGGCGACACTGATCTCTTCCCACCACAATATATATATATAAATATATATATATATACCTGATAATATAGAGCCTATTAACATAGCCAATCCCAATTTAACCCCTGGTTGTGTGGTTAGTAAATACTGTATGTATTTGCAGAAATAAGGAACTGTCATTACTATCATTACAGCTTTTGATTACCATATAGGGATAATATTTGACAGCTTTGTATGGCTTTGCATCTGAAGCACATTTAAGAAACCTGAAAATTTTGTTTAATTGGCAAAGCTGAATTTTCAGTCTCATTTGAATTTCATGCTCAAGAAACATTTCTTATTATTATCAATGTTACCTATCAATAATAATAATAATAATAATAATAATACTTTTTTTATTCAGAAAGAATGCATTAAATTGATCAATAGTAAAATATATAAAGCTTTCTACATAGATAGAAAGACAGGCAGATAGACAGATAAATCGTAATAATGTGCCCTTATAAAGCATGATCAATAAAACATAGATATAACATAATTATTTTCATTTTAATGAATATATTCTATGTTATAGACTGTAGCATAAGCAGGAGGGGTAGGTTTGTTATAGGCAGAAAATAACTTCTCTGTCTGATGCAGAGACAGTGGTGTGCTGTGTGTGTCTCTGACTGACAATAAGTGCCATGCAGCTATGAGCTGTCAGAATTATATTCAAGAACAGCAAGGAATGCTGAGAGAAATGTGTGTGTGTGTGTGGTTGTTCGCTTGTCACTGCTGTGTGTGTGTGCACTTGGAAGGGGTAAATGCAGAGCACAAATTCCAAGTATGAGGAACCATACCTGGCCACATGTCTGTCACGCTCAGTAACTACAGACAATGGGATTCAATGAAATTGGGTTTTATTTGTGCATAACATAAATGATTCAATCAAGCCATCAAACTTTAGATGCAGTGAAGAAGGATTCAACATAAAATCAAGCAGGCTCTCGTAAGTAGCAATATCAGGTAAGTCTTTTCAGAATATGGATCAGAGTCACTGAATCAGACAGGCAATATTCAGTCTTTCAAGAAGTCTTTCAGGTGCAGATATCGAGCCACAGATCAGAGTCCCCAAATGCAGAGCCAGAATGAATGGATGAGGAGCACAGCAGGTTAGTGCTGACTAACCTCGAGCTCAGCCGCTGAGCGTTTGGCTGAGCGATCTTTTAAGCAGCGCTGTCTGATTGTGTTCCAGGTGTCAGGGATAATGAGCGTGTGGCAGGTGTCAGCGTGCTTTCCGTGGGGACTGGTCCAGGATCAGGTGAGTATGACTGTGATCGGGTGACTGAGGGTTGTGAACTTTCTGTGGGTGCTGTTTCGGGATCAGGTGATTGTGACTGCGTGACAATGTCATGTCCTTTCCTTTTTGCTCTCCTTATTACTGTTTCTCCTGTAAGCCCCACCTTTCTGAAACAGGTTGATTTTTACAAAGTTCATAACTTTAAAAAAGCGAGGCATGCTCTGATTGTCCAGCTGTTCAGTGTGTTGTGATTGGCTGAATACCTCAAGAAAATGTTACACGCCTTACCATAACATGATGCCGTGTCCCGGATCTATGGCACAAAAACAATAAAATCCATTACAAATGAGGCGTTTGTTGCATCCAGTGGGGATATAATTACTGATTAATATGACTTATTACTGTCTTTTTATGTGTCGCGTTGCATCGTGCCTTGTAACATAACATCATGTCAGCATTCGTGATCGGAGAAAGCCAAACAACAAGCACTAATAGGAAGTAGCAGGTTCTTTTAATAAGAAAACTTAATTACAGGTTGTGAGTCAGAACACCAGATTGGAATTGCCCCCCTTTATAGCCTCTGTGCCAGCATAGACTAATCTCCAGGTTTTAGGAATCAGTCCTTCGAAAATGAGCTGAACACACTCTAATATTTGGGTTGAACTGTTCTGGAACAGTGTTATGAATACAACTTAACCACTGATTTCTAGTTGTGTACTCTTTTGGAAGCACAAAGATAGTAGTCTCACTTTCACAATGAAAAACAGCATCTTGTGGACAACAACACTACAGTACGAATAATAGTTCTGCCTTCTTTTTTGTGTAAACATTTGGGCGGTGTTACAAAAATAAACCCACACTGTGACATAGAGGGCATTTAAATATTCCTTCAGGGCCCCCACCTCCAACGCTCACGTCACGGCTCCTTTTCTGATAGTGACTTGGTAGATGGGTATTTGGTGGGTGTCACCGTCCACATAGGTAATTGGGAGGGTGTGTTTGGAAACTGTCTGGGGTCCCAACACGTTGAACCAGACGAGAGTTATGGCACTCGTCAAGCAGCACCCGGTGCATGCGGCTCTGGACCTCCAGCCTCATCTGTGGGGCTCCTCTGGGCACTTCGTGGTGGACCACGCAGCCTGCCATCCATTTCTTGTTGGAAGGTAAGGGCGGGTCCGTTGGCATCGGTTCGTCGCGGGGGTTGGGTGGCCTGCGTACTGGTCGCGGGGTGCCTCTGGCACATGTCACTCCTGGACCATCCTCCGGAGAAATGGCGGCGCTCGCTCCCCAACGTCCCGGTGCACTGTAAGCAGTTTTAGGGGTGTGTGGAAAAGCTCTAACTTTTATAAAGAATATCTCTTGTTAACTCTTGTTAACTTAGTATTTGCAAATTTAGGGGTCTTATCTATGCACTAACAGCTTGTAACTATCTATCTATATCATGTTAAGGAGTAAAACTGTTTTTTACAACATTGATAAGAACAATGAATGCTTCTTGGATAATCAGGACTATAGTACTTTGTGAATTGTGAATATAGTGGAAAACAGCTATAAAACACTTTTATTTTACATATATAAAAATGTTATTGTTGCTGAAGTTTAGCCTTAAGCTGACTGGCCTGTGTTAGTGAATTCTGAGGTAAAGGACCACTTCTACATTTCCAGTGAAGACGTACAGATGGATGACGATTAGTTTGACTGGTTAAAGGCGATTTTCGAAATTTACATGTAATCGGAGCTACCGTTCAAAATCATCTCTAACTACATACAATCATCTTTAACTACCTCAAATCACCTTTAACTACACAAAATCATCTTCCAGTTGGATAATTTCCTGTAATAAGTTCATGCTGCTGTTCACTGATGATATCATGTGAAAGTCATTGAAATAAATTCACCAACCCTGGTCATGTGATAATAAATAGTCTTTATAATTTGTACTTTTCTATTCTATTCTGGTTTCATACAGTATTTGTTACGATAAGCGTCTTACTGTGTCTCATTTTGACTAATTGCTGTTCGTGTCACCTGTCTGCCGCACGGATTTGGGTTTCTGGGGTAAAGCTGCTCAATTCTGATTGACAGAGAGAGAAAAAGAGAAATATGATGGTTTAGTAATCTGACACTTGGTTTTACAAAATCCAGCCTCACTTAATGAGAGCTACCGACTTACTTACAGAAAGAAACACTTTGAGTTCCATTAAGTGCACCTATCTTTCCCACACCATATGGCGATTGGTAAAAAAACAACGTTATCAAGTAGATGAAACATTGTTTGGATTTTTTTTACTTTGGCTTATAAAGATTTGAAACAATTCACATTTTGAGATTTAGACTAACAATAATGGACTTTTCACACTTTTAGTCAAATGTTATCACATCATTCTGGGTTTTATCCAATGTTTTACACTTTTCGTGCTTCACTCTGGGTTGGTAATCAATTCTGGCTAGTTTGTTTTTACATTGATTTTGCATACTTGTAAGATGCAGATTTGGGTTAACATTCTAATTTGTGTATTTATGAGTATCCATTGCATAATGAGTTGCGCTCTTGCACATTTTAGAACATAATGTCATGCAAAATCGAGTTGTCATAGATACAATCATCTGCCTCCATGCCTACATGTTTCAGGGTTTGAACATCTCAAATTATTAATTCTACAAAAACAACAAAAATCTGGTCTTTGTTAGATGGTCATTGTTCTTAAGTTTCCCTCAGACATCAGAAATTAAATCAAACCACAAAGTTTCTGCAACAATACAAAGAGGACTTGGTGGTTTATGATTGGTTGTTTTGAGAAATTACACCTAAGACAGTCTGTTACGAGAATTGGTGTTCTCATTGTATATGTATATAGCCTATATATTTATTTTTTTGTATTGTGTTGCTTCTATTCTTTTCTGTTTTCTTCATAGGTTGAAAGACGCTGAGGTGTTGGCATACTATT
>JAUMHR010000075.1:5388934-5400534 GCA_032361145.1 Enteromius fasciolatus | reverse complement strand
TATCTCAGTTTGCCCTGTTGGATTACGTTTGTCATTAATTGACCCTTGCTTGTTCACTGGACTATTCCTGTGTCTTGCCCATGCCATATGGTCTACTGTTGCTCAAACCTGCCTGTAATTTGCCCACATCATGTTGGATGTTCTGGATGTTCGATTGCTTGGCTGAATGTTCGATTGCTCCTGCCTGCCACTCTGCTGAGAGTCTACTGAGTGTGAGGCCATGTCGGTGTGAGGCACTTTAGATACAGTTGCTCCTTTGCGCTTAAGAAAAGTGAAAGAAAACAGTTTGACTCCGTGCAGACTCCGTGCAGCCCGAAAAATGGAGTGTAGCTGGAGGAAAACAAAGCTAGAAGTGTTTAGTTTAGCTTGGTGGGAAAATATGCCAACTTACAGAAAAGCATTAAAAAGAGCTAAATCGGATTACTTTTAGTCTCTATTAAAAGAAAACAAAAATAACCCTTATCTATTCAATACAGTGACTAAATTAACGAAAAATAAAGCATCAACATGTACTGACTTTCCAATGACTTTATGCAATATTTTACTTCCAAAATTAATATTATTAGAGATTAAAAAGAAACTGTGCAGCCGTTAGCTATAGTATCGCATCAGATGTAAGATCAATGTAGCTCCTGTCTGTAGATGTCTGCAATGTAGATCCCCTGAGGAAAAATTCCACTCATTTTCTACCATAGGAAAGGAAGAATTGTATAAACTTGTTAAATCATCTAAGCCAACAACATGTATGTTAGACCCTATTCCATCTAAACTATTAAAAGAGCTGCTTCCGGAAGTCATAGATCCTCTTTTGTCTATTATTAATACATCATTGTCATTAGGATATGTCCCCAAAGTCTTCAAACTGGCTGTTATTAAGCATCTCAATAAAAAAAAAAAACTCAATCATACCATATCACAATACTGAGACTGCTCAAATTAGAGTTACAAATGACCTGCTTCTATCATCTGATCGTGGTTGTATCTCACTATTAGTGCTATTGGATCTCAGCGCTGCGTTTGACTCTATTGACCACAACATTCTCTTGAATAGACTAGAACTCTATTTGCATTAGTGGAAGTGCCATAGCATGACTCAAATCATACGTAATGCATAGCTGATATAAAAAATTGGATGACTTCTTACAGTTAAATTCTAAAAAACAAAGAGGTGTTAATTGTCGGACCTAAAAACCACATGTAATAATCTAGAACACTGTCTAACACTTGATGGCTGCTCTGTCAATTGTTCTTCATCAGTTACAGTAGGAACCTAGGTGTGCTGTTTGATAGCAATCTTTCATTTGAAATCCATGTTTCTACCATCTGTAAAACTGTCAACCTCAAGAACACATCTAAATTGTGTCCTATGCTCTCAACCTCAAATGCAGAAATGTTCATTCATGCATTTATGACTTCGAGGTTAGATTATTGTAATGCTTTACTGGGTGGTTGTTCTGCACGCTTGATAAATAGACTACAGTTGGTTCAAAATGCAGCAGCTAGAATCCTTACTAGAACCAGGAAATATGGGCATATTAGCCTGGTTCTGTCAACACTGCACTGGCTCCCTATCAAACATTGTATAGATTTTAAAATTTTGTAAATTACTAATAAAGCCCTGAATGGCTTAGCTCCTCAGTACTTGAGCGAGCTCTTATCAAACTATATTCCTCCACGTCTGCTGTTTAATTTTGGAGGGTGTCAGTTTAAAAAAATATATATATTTATAAGGAATATATATATATATATATATGTATAGCATAAATGTCAACATGTCTTTTGTCCTTCAGTATTTTTATTATTTGAGATGTACCATGAGTATAGCATATAGTTGCTTGCTTCTTATAGGAAAAGGTCACTGTTAGATTCTGTGGTCTTCTAGTTTTCTGTTTGAAGAGTTTGTTCCTTTATGTTATTCCACAGAGACCTAAAACAGTTCTTTTACACTCTCTCTGCTGTCTCTGCCTGTATGTTATGCTAATCTCCAGAGCAAAACCTTCACTGCTAGTTCAGTGTATTTCTTAAAATTGTTTTACACACAACATGCAAAATGTCATCTACTGTACATTAAAAAAAAGAGTTTGTGTTGCTAGCAGCGGTTTACATGTAGGCTACTGTAGCTAAACAGCAAATGTCACACAGACAAATTCTAACGCCAGTCTAACTTGTTAGCCGCTATCAGTGTTTAATCACCCATCTGTGCATTAATACTTCTATGAGTCTGCTGATTAACTGAATACATCACCACAGAAAGAATTTGTTGACCAATGTAAAGTAGCGTTGCTAGATTTTACTCTTAGATTACACACAGAAAAAGAAAGACAATGTTAAAAACTATTCTAGGACAAAGGGAAACGATTATGAGATACATGCTGTAAGGTCATAACTGTCATTGTCAGTCATCAGAACTTAACACAAAGTATGTAATTATTGTTGATGTGTGTATGTCAGATGCAGGATCGGCCTGAGAGATCTTCGTTCCTAATCACACACCGGGACACAGTCCTTTCATTCCCAATATAAACAGCCAGCAGAATATCTCTCCTGCCAAATGAGGACTGGGGATTGGCTAATTATAACCATATTATCATAACAGTTTAATATTCATGTAATTATCCATGTGAATAATTATGTGACCATGTTTATACTTTGATAATAGCTTTTAACCGGCGCCACATGGAGATGCTTTATTTAGTTTAATAAAAATTGACTGACAGTCAGACAGATGCACGTCTTCAGAAAACATCTCACCAAATTCTCATAAAAAATAAAATAAAATAAAACCATTGCTGTACAGTATTTTAACCTTTTTCCATTAAAATAAGAATACAAAAAGGATTATATATATATATATATATATATATATATATATAATCCTGACTGACTAAAATATATATATATATATATAAATATACATTACAAACACTTTTTACTAAATATTCCATAACATTTTTTAAACATCAGATTGAGAGAATGTCTGACTTACTTTAGAGCATCACTCCACCACTGCCTTCCATTTAATTAAAACAGCAAAAGTTCACTGAACTTCACTGCATAACTAGTTCTAGCACTATTCTCCATCATTGATACATTTGATGAATTACTGCTGCCATGTACACCTTGCCTGCTATTTTAATTGCGCCAAGCAAGTTTTGTAAATAGGGCACAATATATCTATCTAATTTACATAAACTCAAAAGAATCAAAAAGTGAAAAACCTATCTGGGACCTGATTATTTGTTCCGTGGCTTTTGGTCAGAGCAGAGATGTTGTCGCTGAACTAAAAGGCGAGTTTTTTAGTGTTTATTTTAACAACCTGATCATACTGTCGTTTGGATATTGTTAGACTAATCTGACTAATTACACACTTCACTGTGAAACATTATTTTAATGCTATGTTAGCTAGAGTTACTCTCAGATGGGTTTGTCACTTTTTGAGGTCCCCCTGAAACATTTCCGTTGTGGTCCGTGCTATTTGCAGCACGTTTCTGTGTTGTCAAACTGATGAAGATGTTTTCTTAATGTTTGCATGTGTTTTCTGAAGTTTGCAGCGCATTGAGCTCTCTCGGCCACAGTTTTTAGTAAAAGGAAAGGACCTTTTAAAGTATTTTGACATATATTATATTATATATTTGACAAGAGTTTATGTTCATGTTGATTTTTGAGGGTACCACCAAGTTGAAGTGTAGACCTTTTAAGCTATGGCTACATGAGCTGTGTGCTGAAGCATTAATGCTTGTCTGTTATGTTAACCTAAGATAAAATAAACAAACAAACAAACAAACCAGTCTGTACAGCAACAGCAATGGTTGAATCAATATGAGTGAATTGTGTTCAGGGAACATTCACAGAACATGCCACATGAAATTGGTTTGATTTCATTAAATTAGTATGAATTTTAGTCATTCAAAGTTCAAATAAGTTCAAATAAATCCGTTAAAATTAATTGAAATAGGTGTCATAATTTAGGAATTTAATTTAGGAAGTTAGTTCAACAAGCTACTTTTTTGAGTGTAGAAAGGTGGCTTGTTTGCACTGAAGAAAATGACTTGAAATGCTCACAATGCAGTGATATTTGGTGCCTGAATAAATACAAATCTTGTGGCTGGTTATTAAATAAGATTCAAAATTTTGCACTGGAATATTGAGCCAAAACGAGGCACCAATGTTTGCCGCATTTATTAAACAATATAAATCAACCAATATTATAACATTTAAATAGTTGAATAGTATGTCAAACCTCTTTAGACCAACACTCAACCCAGGAAAATAAAGTGTTACTATTAATATATTCTTTTTAAAGGAACTTAGTTCAGCAGAGCATGAATCCTCTCCTTTCAGGCTATGCTATCGTCCTATTCTAGTTAAATGAGCTGAAAATAATGCGCAGGAGCGAAAACACTTGGAAACGTTGGGAAATGCTCCTCCTTGGTCTTAGGGAGGTTTGCTGCGGTGACCCTAACAAATCTGCTTTTGAGAGGAGTCAAGAGCTAATTCAGTGCAGATGCAAACAGAAAAACATTAGAACTGCCCGTCAACGTGGCTCTTCCTTTTACAAAATCAGCTTCCAGCATTTCTCTGCCAGGGAAGTGTGGTGTCAAATCCAGCTGGAGGACATAGAATCTTGAAGACATTGACATTCCCTGATCAGCACAGGGGAAATGTTCCATCTGAAGGCGCCTGGCTGGAATTTATTGATCATTCTGACAGGAAACCGACATCAGCCTGATGACATCACCAACACTTACTTTAGCTATTATATCCTTTCATACAAAAAAAATTAATAAATAAAATAATAATAATAATTCTGAGTATAAAAGTGATCTGTTTGTCTGTTTGGGACATCTCATCTGCAAATGGCCATGTGGATTGGGACACAAGCAAGGCTGCTGGTAGTGGTGCTGATTTACAGTTCATCTCCCAGGTTTTTTTTTAAAGCCTCTTAATACTGCTAAGTTAAGGTGGCCCTCTCAAATGCAATGATGCTTAAACCTATTATAATGTGCATGCCTCATCTGCCAAAGTTGATGGATTTGGTTCTGTATCATTGTCATGACAATCAGTGCATGTCTTGTTTCCCATTAACTGTGTTCAAGAATCAGCAAGCAGCAGACGCATTATGCTTAAAAATAGTCTGATGTGGCTGATATTTTTGTGGACAAATGGAGCAATGTTGAAATGTAAATTTACAATGCAAAATTAGAACCTCTTTGGCTGCAAGATCTTTGACAGAATAAAGACCAATTTGTACTAATTTTGTAGTAACTTAAACTTAAACTAAAGTGTTGCAGAGTTCATGGTTTTTTCAACCTGGTCTCACGTCAATATTCTAATGAGCTAAAGGAGACTCTCAAAATTAGGCATAAATGGTTCATCTTAAGTAGATAAACAAACACATTCTGACATCACAAAGCAAGAATGACCCAAAGGTGCAGCTAGATTTTTAATCCATATCTCAGTGCTGGGAACAGGTCTAAACCACAGAACCATTTGCAGCTCTACGTATTTGGACCCAATTTCAATTTACCTACAAAGCTTGGTGGTTGAGGAAAAAAAAAACAACTAAATGTATCATTATGGACAGATGCATTTGAGATACATTACTGTATTACTGAAAGCCTTTAGAATAGTAAGTGCATACTATATGTTTATTGCATGCATTATTTGAAGCTGAGTTTTAATATCATAGTTTGAGACTATATATGGCATGAAACTTTTTTTCTCAAGATTTATAGAGTAATTGCTAAATGTAAGCATTGGGGAGGAAAGTATATGAAATGTGAATGTACTGTATACTAAATATTTCACTGATAATATATTGTGTGGATGAGACTGCGGCTGTTATACATCAAAATTTGATATATTGTTTCATTTTTTAAACATTTTTCAGATGGACTGAAGCAGTACATTAGCTTCATTATAATGCAGATTTCTTGTTTTGAGCTGTTGTTTTTGTGCCCTTTGAATGAAACCTCCCATGGCAAACATACTGTCATGCTTGACTGAATTGCCTTTAATTATTCTCACCTGAGGGCCTGGTGTTAGATTGGTTGCATTTCTTTATGTTTATATTTATGTTTAGGTTAAAGGGTAAAAAGCATCACAAACATAAACATTTAGATCTGTCTGGCAGCAAAATATTGTAACTGATGCCTTTAGCTATACAGCCCACATATATCCCTGCAAAACATGAATTTTAGCCACTTCATATCTTTCTTCCATCACTGATGCATTTTAACAGTTTAGATAAAATAATAAACATTAAACGCAACCTAAAGTTTGCTAAATTGCTTATTGCTTTTGAAGATATTCATTTTACTTATATGAATTGCACACATTAAGGCCTGGAAATATATATGACCTGGATGGTGCTGTCTGCTCTAAACTGACTGATTTTTGTGGTGCCATGGACAATCAGTGTTGGCATGACTTAATTTTCCAGTGACTAATTAGTCATATGGCATTTATGGCTCAGAACAACCTGGCAGCAGAACCGAACACTCATGAGAAAAGATGGCAACAAGCGGGTTGTGAACTTCCTGTGAGTTCTGAACCAGCTGAGCAATTGCTTTTGAAATGAATGGAAACACTAATGGATAGCTTTCTATGGGCATTATAGACCCCATTGGTTTGAACCTGTGAACCAGAATTGCGATACCAAGAAACCATATCATCACTGTGTCCTTGAGTAGGACACTTAACCCCAGGCTGCTCTAGAGGGACCATCCATGTAATTAGTGCAAACAGTGTCTGCTAATTGACAAATTACCAAAATACTATTGGATCGTTTTCCCAAATCCAATCCATTATGCCAAAAGAGGAGCAGCTGGTGGCACATTAGCATCCAGAGCTGATTGGGTTTCTTGCATTAATGTGTAGCTCTCACATGGAAGACTGCAGTCATACTAGTAATTTGTGGCAACAGGCAAGATCTGGGCTACTAGTTTAGTGGAACCAGTTTGGATGTCAGCAGCGTATGGCTTGGTCACAAAGTGCGTTTCATAAGACTGCCCTTGTTTCATTTCAGTGATCGCCATTTCCCTTGTGAATGTGTTTGATTGTGGCACAAAGCTAAATATGGCACTGTTCCAAAACCCAGTGAGTTGTAAACCCAATGCCTTGCTATCTGAAAAACTCAAAAAGCAACTGATTTTAAGTGCTCTGCATGCAGAAACTGCATGGATGCATAATACAAATAGGGCTCCTCATGTGAAGCCCACAGGAGACTTGACTCACAATTGTCTCTAATAAGTTTGATGTTAACAAGTTTCTTGGCTGACAACATGAGAATCTGATAACTACAAAATTGCACAGCACATGATTTTAATTTATACATTTTATAATGAATTGCCCTACCTGCTCTCATGGAATAAATGTACCTGGGTGCACTTTTTAGTGAGACACAAAACACTTAAAAATAAGTACATATCACTGCAGTTTCCAGAAGTTTCCAAACAAACTTTTTATTCCTTTTGTAATGATGAGGCGAGAGGAGTCGTTCGGGTTCAAAAGCAACTGTTTAATGAAACACGAAGTGAAATAGACAAGGTCAATCATCAGCACACAGGTACAGCGTAGGCAAAAACAATAGAATGGTCATGAGGGAAGCCTAGGTCAGTTCAATGATGGACATAGGCAACGAGAAATCCAGAATAAAAAACAAAACGATAACTTGAGAACACAAATGAAAACACAGGGTATGACGGTGCCACAGGGTATCGTTAATACACATAAACGATGATCCATGCTAACACAAAGACATCCGGGGACTTTATACATGTAGAAAGTAGGTCAGTGGGTGGAGACTGAATGAATTAGAGACAAGAGGGGCGGAGACATGAATTGGAAACCGTGACAACATATAGAATGGGCGGAGACAAGAGTTTATTGACAAACAGTCCAGGTATGACAGAGGTTACTTTGTCCTGGTCCATTGCCACTCCATCCCGTCCAATGATGTACCCCAGAAGTGCAATATTGGTCTGGTGAAACTCACACTTGGAGAGCTTGGCATAGAGTTGGTGTTGAATAAGACGCCGAAGGGCTTGGCGGACATGTTGGGCGTGCTTGGTGAGTGTCTGAATAAATCAAGATGTCGACGATATAGACAATAACAGTTTGGTTCAAATCCTCACTAAAGACATCGTTTATGAGGGCCTGGAAAACAGAGGGACTGTTGAAAAGCCCGAACGGCATCACTTGATATTCGTAGTGACCAGTCGTAGTCGAGAAGGCCGTCTTTCATTCATCGCCTTTGCGGATTCGAATGAGATTGTAGGCGCTACGAAGGTCGAGCTTGGTGAAGTATTGAGCTTTTCGCAGTTGCTCCAAAGCAGCCGGGACCAGCGGTAATGGGTAACGGTATTTGATGGTTACCTCATTCAGACCTCTGTAGTCGATACACGGTCTCAGGCTGCCATCCTTCTTCTTGACGAAAAAGAACCCAGAGGAAGCAGGTGAGGTGGACGGCCGGATGAAGCCTTTGGCTAGCTCCTCCTGGATGTAGGTCTTCATGCTCTCGGTCTCTGGCTGAGAAAGTGGGAACACTCGACCTTTGGGTGGTGTGACTCCAGGTGGGAATTCAATGGCGCAGTCATACGGCCGGTGGGATGGCAGGTGAGTGGCTTTTTTCTTACTGAAGGCTTCTTTAAAGTTGTGATACTCGACTGGAAGGGTGCTGAAATCCTCCTCCTGAACAGGTGGTTGAGTTGAGCTGGGTGCCTGGACGTGTTGGATGCAGTGCAGCTGACAGTAATCTGACCATTTGAGGATCTGCCGTTCTCAGCCCAGGAAATGGTGGAGTTGTGGAGCTCCAACCAAGGTAAGCCGAGGATTATGAGATGGTCAGGTAAGCATATGGTGAACAATCGGAGGGTTTCAGCATGCATGGGTCTGACGAGGAGCTCCAGGTCTTGGGTGGTGTAAGCCACTTCTCCATTTCCCAGTGGCCGTCGGTCCATGGAATCAGAGGGAAATGCATACGTTTAGCGAACGACTCATCAACAAAGTTACCCTCTGCCCCTGAGTCAATGAAGGCTGTGGTTGGAATTCTCTGCCCTTGGACAACAATGGTAACTGGTAGTGTCATAGAATGTTCTCATAGACAATTTCTCAACTGGGCGGTAGGTAAGTGTGGGGGTCTCACTGGGCACTCGGCGCGGACGTGTCTGGGTTGGCCACAATACAAACAGAGGTTCTCTCTCAGTCTCTTGCTCCGCTCATCCTCCGTCAGATGCATTTTACCAATCTGCCTGGGATCGGAGTTGATGCGTGTGTTCGGCGTGGTGAGAGTACGTGCAGGTGGAGGTGACTGGATGCGCCGGGAATGGATCAAACTATCCAGTCGGATGGTTAGTTCCATGAACTGTTCCAAGGTTTTACCCTCATCACGGTAGGCGAGTTCAGACTGTAGTTCCTGGTTAAGAGCTTTACAGTACAGAGCCTTCAGGGGTTCAGGCGGCCAGCCTGTTCTAACAGCAAGGGTGCAGAAGTGTAACGTGAAGTCGGCTGCAGATAAAGCTCCCTGTATCAGAGTCAGGATCTCGTCACTAGGGTCACGTCTGTCTGTGGTGTGATCGAAACACCTCACGAAACTTGGTGTTGGAAATCTGTGTATGACATAAAAGACATGTTCTGTCCCTCCCACAGGGCCGTAGCCCAGTCCAGTGCACGTCCAGTCAACAGTGAACACATAAGAGAGACCTTATTGTCATCATCGTGGAAGCTGTGAGGTTGATGAGTGATATACAGGGTGCACTGCATCAGGAATCCTCTGCATTTTCCTGGGGAGCCAGTTTCGGTGGATACCGCAGCGGGCGCTTGAGCGAGCGCGGCGATGGCGGCATTCAGCGTTTGCACAGATGTGCTGATGGTGTGCAATGACTGACCCATTTCTTCAGTGGCACACGTCAGTTTCTCAAGCTGCTGAAGGTGAGTGCTCAATAACCCGCCTTGGCGATTAACCTCCTCGACCAGTTTTTTAACAGCAGTTGAATCTGGTTCTGGCAAAGTTTTCTGTGACATCTGGGACAGAGGCTCAACAGACATTAGATCCATTTGCATGCTGAGTCGAAGTCATACGAAATAGAGTCAAACAGGGGCAAACAGGCTCAATGGAGACAGATCAAAACAGTACCTTAAAGCAGGCAGCAGGTCGAGGTATCAGGCAAGAATCAGAATAAATGTCCAGGCAGAGTTCGGGGCGACAGGCGAGAATCAGAGTCCAGGCAGAGATCGGGGCAACAAGCGAGAATCAGAGTTGGCATAAACAACCCAGGTATGTAACAGGTCAGTCTGAATAATCACAAAGATAATGCTTGGAATTGTCACAAGGAGCAAAATTTTGCATCGTTCTCTCCTCAGCATCCGCCTTAAAAGCACGAAAGCCCATGAATCCCGCGCAAGCTTCCGTGAGGTGTTCAGGTATAAAGGGTCCGGGTAGGAAACTAAAACTCCGGTGATGGTTCCCGCTGATGGTGGTCAGACAGCACCACAGAGGGCCGCCTAGTAACACACTTTATTTTAATGGTCCACTTTAGACAGTCTACTAACAGTAAGTAACTTTGCGACTACATGTCAATCAACAGTCATTAGAATACTAGTAGACTGTCTGCTTAATACCTTCTAACACTTTATTTTGATGGATCCACAACACTCTGCATACTATTAGAGACTTTGCAGGTATATGTCAACAATATGTCATTCTACACTAACCCTAAAAGCATGTACATTGAAAATTAATGAGAATTAGTTGGCATGTAGTTGATATATAGTTACAAAGTTACGTATAGTTGGTAGAATATCTAAATGAATTATCGAAATAAAGTGTAACCATATAACATATCAACATAATTAAATTAAACCATGGTGTTGCACAAAAAGTGCACAGAGGTACTGTACATGAACCAGGTTGGAACTATAATTACATTTTATATAATACTTGGTGTAGTCATGATGACCTTGATCAAATTCTGTTAGAGCAAGAAAAAAAACAAATATGCATGCTATAAAGTGTATAATCAAATAAAAAATGACATACATAAGTAAATATACTGTCACATATATTTTTTTCAGTATATTAAAAAAAACAGCAATTCCATATACATTATTCAACATATTTTCATGAATGAAGGCAAAGGCAGTTGAATCCATTCGCAAGTATTTAATAACAAAGACAAAAGGCACATACAATCCAAAACACAGGCTGGATGTCGAACGAGGAGCTGTTGCAAGGCGATCCTCTGTGGCGCTGTCTAACCGGACTCAGCGGGAACCCTCTCCGGAGTTTTAGTTCCTACCCGGACCTTATTCTAACAAACACTTCACGGAAATCCGCTCCAGGTGTTAGCGGTTATCTGGCCTTTAAAAGGCGATCTCTTAGGAACATTCAGTGCAAAGTTTTGTTCCCAGCAACATCTATAAGCGTACCTTCCTTGTGATTTTCGGACTGCCTTTCGTTGACTACACTGTAAAAAAAAACTGTAATTTTACAGACTATTCCTGTTATTTTTTACGTTTTTTTTCCCCGTATTTCTGAAATACAGGGGAAAAGTGTAAAATTACATGAAATAGACTGTAAATTTACATGTTCAATGTAAAAT
>JAUMHR010000075.1:5366504-5386564 GCA_032361145.1 Enteromius fasciolatus | reverse complement strand
ATGCACAACTGTCTGTTCAATTGTCAAAATTGGTCAAGAACATAATACCATGAATACCATATATGAATTTCTTTGAATATTGATGACAGTCATTGACAGTCAGGTAAAACTAGACTAACGAAGGGAAAAGTCACACTTGGTGTTTTCCATGATCGTGTGCTGCCAAACACAGATATATAGATATATAGAGCTTGACCAGCTCCAGTCCGATCTCTGAACATGGATAGACAAGGCCAAGCAAATGGACAAGGTGAAGTTCTTCCTCAAGGAAGAGGAGGAAGAAGAAGAAGAAGAAGAAGAAGAAGAAGAGGAGGACTGAGAATGCGTGGTGGAGGAAAAGGGGGAAGAGGCCGAGGAGCAGGAAGACACTGTGCTGTCCCGAATGAAATTCGGGCCACAATTATAGACCATGTCGTAAACCATGGCCTCACAATGGCAGAGGCAGGTCATCGAGTGCAGCCTAATGTGCCTCGCTCTTCAGTCTCCTCCATCATCCAAACCTTTTGCAGGGAAAACGAGTATGTACTCTATGTAATCTATGATGGAATTATATGTTGCATAGGACAGGGCACTGTGCGTGACGCAAAAAATGTATAACTTTCTGTAGAGATTTTGTGTGCATCTGCCTACAGTAGTAGGTCTATACTAGCAGGTAAAGAGGACTAGTGGAATGTTTTGATACTAAATATGACAAGAAATATATTGAACAAATTACTGTAAACAATGGAATAACATAATTTATACAGTTTAGAGTAGTATTCCAGTCACTGTGCAATGTTGCATTAGGATTGTGGTGAAGTTACTGTGACTAAACACACTGGTAACTTACTGTATTCTGTTTTTTGTGTAGGCTTGGACGACAACCTTGTGTGGGTGGCAGAGAAAAATTGCTCAATGAACAACAGGAAAGAGAGATTTGTAACATGGTGATGGCAAATAATGCCATCACATTGAGACAGATCCGTGATGCCATCCTTCAGGACAATCATATATTCCAGAATATAAACACAATAAGCATCTCCGCAATAGACCGGGTTTTGAGCATCAGATGACAATGAAACAAATCTACAAGGTACCATATGAGAGGAACTCTGACAGAGTGAAGGAGCTGCGGTACCAGTATGTAAATGTAAGTCAGTTACTGGTTGTCTCTCATTATAACCTTACCTGTAATCACAGTAAGCAGTAGTTCACTTATTTGGTTTCAATACCTCCTTTACCTGATTTTCAGAATCAGTATTTGCTTCATCTGATTTCAACAATTTCAGCAGAAAACTGCAGTTTACTGTATTATACAATTCTCATTATAATCCTTATTTTGTTGTCTCCCAATCAAATCTATCTAAAACTGTAGGTTGTACTGTAACATCTCAGTAAGTCATCAGTATTTCCCACTCCCCTTTCTATCAAATACCCCTGCAGTACTTCCTCATAGGTCTATCACTAGTTTAGAACCACTGGAGTAGTGGCCTGTAGTATATTGAACCTGTGGGGGAGAACATGTAATTGTCTAACTGTAGTATATGACTCTTCTGTATGAATGATTTTATGTTCTTTACTCTAGAGAATAATGGCATTGGAAGGACATGAGACCCCTCACATCCTGGTGTTCGTGGATAAAGCTGACTTCAACCTGGCCAAGGGCCGAAGACGTGGCCGTAATATTATTGGCCACCGGGCCACAGTGGATGTCCCAGGTCAGCGAGGGGGCAATTTAACTATGTGTGCTGCCATTTCTGAAAATGGTGTGGCCACTCACATCTCCAGTCTTGGCCCATACAACACACACAAGCTCCTCATCTTCTTGGATTGCCTTTATACCGATTTTATCCCTGAAAATGAGAGAGGTCTCATAGGGCCTCACCTACCCATTTATGTAATTGTGTGGGACAATGGCAATTTCCACTATAGCCCACTCATTAGGGGCTGGTTTGCAACGCATCCAATGGTCATGGAGTTCCTACCACCTTACTCTCCTTTCCTCAATCCGATAGAGGAGTTTTTCTCTGCTTGGAGGTGGGGAGTGTATGAGCATCATGCTCAGGATCAGCCATCCCTGCTCCATGCTATGGACGCAGCGTGTGACGACATTACAGGAGATCAGTGCTGGGGATGGTTGAGGCATGCACGCCATTTCTTCCCTCGTTGCATCGCAAGAGAAAGTATCCGCTGTGATGTGGACGAGAATTTGTGGCCAGACGGACAACAGCATGTAAATAATCAGGAGGGTGAAGACAATGGACAAGAGCGGGAGAATGAGTACAGAGACCACTGAATAAGTCCTTGTTTTTTGATTTTGTGTTTATACAATTTATTTCTGTAATGTACATTTTCTTTTCACATATGTATGAAACTTTCTTTGCGTGTGAATCAAAAATTGTTAGAATTTCCTTGGTAGTGTGAGTGCAATCTGTGATGTTAAACCTTGGAGGCTACTCTTTTCTGTTGTATATTGTTGGTCCTCTGCCATGGTGACAAAACATCTAAACATTTTGTATGGCAGTACTCACACAATGCCAAAGGGACGACGCATTTTGGGGGCACTGACTATTCAGATTAGAAAGAAATGTAGTTTTGACACATGAGTGAACTGTTTTAGGAGAGATATGAGCTTTTGCAGGTGAACCATGTTGTGATCAACCATTCAGGTTAATTTTGACAAAAGCACCAAGAAGGATGAGAATGTCCGATCTGTGTCGAGAAATGAGCCAAAGCTATTGAGAAGGATCCATTTTGGAGACACTGACTGTTTAAATGAGAAAGGGATTTAGATTGAAGCCTGAGTATACAGTTTTGGAAGAGATATGAGCTTTTGCAGGTGAGCTATAGTGTTGTGCTAAACTGTAAGATTGTTTTGCCAAATGATCTTAGAGTTTTGAGAATGTAATTTCTGTTTCAAGAAATGAGCCAAACCAATGGAGAAAAACTGTAACTGCCATAGTATGATTGCAGTAGAAACTAACTAGCTAGTCATGACTGTTTCCTGGTTGCATCTCCAAGTTGGTTCAACAATACAGGTCATTGATGGCATCACATTAAGGTTGTAGAGTAATAATGTCTCATAATTTACTGATTTGACATCTCAGATGCTGTGATTATTAAGGAATCTGTTGGCTACTTGATTCTTTTTTTGTTTCTTATAATTTTGCTTTTTTGATGTTTGATTTATCACAGGTTCAAGCAACAAATGTCTATTTATTAATGTACATATGCATGCAAAGTTTAAAAAGCTCAAAAAAAGCTCATCCTAAAAGCTCATACAATGAGTGAAATCTTTGCACATCTGTTAAATATGATTTTTTTTGTCCAATAATTGCTTGCTCTTGTTCTCCTGCAGCAGGTCAAGACGATGCCAACAAATTAGCATTTCAATCACTTATAAATGAAGATGTGCATTGCCTTTAAACTTACTTAATCTCTTATGTGTGGCAGGTTATTCTTCATTAGGTGAAGACAGACGCCTCTAATTAGTGAGATTCAACACATAATTACCCATCACAACACGCTAAGCTTAAGCTAGCTGCTTAAATATTCATATGCTGATACTAAGAAGAACATTAAAAACATGCGTAAACAACATCAAGATGCATGAACATAATCAACACACAGCTAAATAAACAAAAACAGAGAGATGCATAAACACAACAGTCATATATAGCTACTGTAAGTTAATATTGTGTTACATTTTGGATTCAATATTAGATTTTCTCTCTTTTTTCTTCTTTTTTTCTTTTAGTTTTACGAATGGAAATAGCTCTAAACAAAGCCACAGCATAACTGTTGTGCATCCCAGAGAAACACACAGCAGCGTTTACTTAATCTGTGAATCCAAGTTTTTGAATGAATTGAGTGAGCGAATAATTCAGTGACTCATTAACAAAGATAGTTACTGGGTGAGTTCGATTCAAAATCACTGAAAGTAAAACATAAAACATCTAAGCTCATAAACACAAATGCATGCTTGATACTGAGTGTCATTATTTCTGTTTGTTGCCAGGGGAAAGCAGAAGGTGTGAGACGGAGAGAGAGAGAGACAGTGTGAAAGAGATCTGTGTGTAATTCTTTTCAATCTGCCCTTCTGTCCTTGCCTGGAGCCGAGACACCGCCAGTATCCAGTAGCAACCGTCCAGCCGTCCTACGGGACCTGCATTTAGCCATCAATCACTGACCTCACTTGTGAACCCCATTTCCCATAATCCCTTGCCATGCAGAGCTGTCACTGCCCCCAGCTGCTACTGCTGTCACTACGATGACCCATGGCCTCTTCAAACCACACAACATGTGGAGTTAATTACTGACTGACGTGTCAGCTGGCAAACATTTAATGCATACACAATTTCTGACTGAAAAAATACTGAACCTAACTGTCCTTTCTTTCTTTGTTTAGAATTCACAGTTTGTAATTCTAACGGGACTAATTTGACTGGAATAAACGTTAAAATACAAAGTTTCTAAAGGGTTGACAAAAAAAAAAAGAAAGATAGAAAGTGTGTTAACATAAATCTTTGTCTGTCCTTTGTTGCCTTTTTTAAACTATATAAAACATAACACATAATATACTGATTTGTGTTTAAAAAGAAAATGATAAGTGATGCAAGAGACATTAAACATGCGCAACAATGTGATAACAGTCAATTTTACAGTTTAGCTACCATTACACAATTATATTTGGACATAGAATGTCATGATTCACTAATCACAGTCTTATGTTCCAGAGAGAAGAAAATATATTAGACATTAAAATGTATTTAAAGGCACAGTGATTAGCTTTTAGAGCGTATTATACACACACGCTTCAATAAAGGGTAAATTAAATGGAGCTTGCAATGCTAATATACTGAGGACATACAGTATAAAAAACAGGCTTCAGTTCACACTGGCACACACACATATATACACACTAAAGCAGAAGGACATGATGATCTTGATCACATCTAGTTGCCAAATAATAAAGTGCTGACCATGCACTCAAGAGCACAAAGCAAAGGTGTGTATGTTTATGTGTGTGTGGCTCGCGGCAGAGCAGGATGGACAGAATGTGGGAGGAAAGGCAGAGAGTCCTGTGGAGAGGTGTCAGGCCCGGACACAGGTGAGATCTGGCCCAGGTAGTGTTCTCATTTCCTCAGCCCTGTCTGCGGCCCACATCCCCATAGAGAGACATCCTGATACACAGCTGTTCACAGACTGGTCTTCTGAAATCAGGCAAATTCTTTTTTCTGCTTTTGGATTTTGTAGTGCATTGCAAATTAGTGTGCCCTTTGATATTTAAACAGGCAAATTTGATACGCACTTGTGATCAACAATTAAAAAATAGTGGATCTTAAACAAAGATTTCACATCAAGTGCCAAGTGTTTTTTGATGGATACTAGTTGATTGTTTTTTTGTTTTTGTTTTTTTCAATAAAAAATCTGAAAGCGATTCCAGTATCTCTATCTCTGTGTTGTTATCTTCTTTATTATTTTAGAATGACTATTACAACTTTATAGTTAGTCATTAATAGCGTTTTAGACGATTAGGCTTTTAGGCTTCAATTAACAAACAGTACATTTTAAATGAGGATTAAATCTGAAGGAGATTCAGAGAAGTGGTTAATGCAAATGCAATGACATCTAGAAAGGCAAAAAAACAGAGAAACTTTATTTGCTGGTGCCACTGTGCTTTTTGGGAAATCTTTCATATTTTAATATGAGATATTTATTATCATATTTTGTAATATTTAGCTTTGTTGTCAGATTTTTTTTCCCTTCACACGCTGTCTCCTCAAAGAAAGCACCCAGACACACTCATATTTTACTCCTGTCATACATATCTACAGAAGGAAATATGACAAACGTCAAAGAGATCCAAAAAGTGGGGCTTTAGTGATATTATTTCATACAGAGTTCATAAATGTGGATGAATTTAATCCAGTGAGCCTGTGTCATTCATAGGCCTGCACGGCTGAGATAAATTTATCATCATACACACCTGAAAAATCCAGCCAATCACACACACAGACGCTCATGCCCATCCAGACCGGGGTCACCCTCTAGAGAGAAAAAAACACTGTGTTAGAAAAAAAAGAGAGAATGAGAGAAGAAGAGATCTGTGTGGGTCACAAAGGCATTAAAGGACAACTAAATAATTCAGGGCACATTTTCCAGGCTGGTGGCGGAGTCCTGTGAGCACCGAATGAAGCTTTATATCAGTCAGCCCTGCGGCTTTGTGTATCGGAAACATCTGAAGGTGAAGAGCTCAAACCTGACTCCGAGCTCATCTGGAGACGAGAGCGAGAGTGCAGACAGGAGAGCAGATGCTTACCATGGTGTTTAATGTGCTGAGTGGCACTCAGAGATCATCTATAGCTCTCTGTGTCCCAGATAACTGCTCCACACACCATTTACATCCTCACGCTGAATTCTCTCACTCACACACACACTTACATACACACCGTACGTGTGACCTCACCGAATCTCACATTACTATTCACTCTCACACATAAACAGACCTGCATACCTATGATGAATGATCAGTCACCTGATTTATATATATATACTGTATATAAAGACTACAGCTATGTTTAGAATGACGATTTTTGTGATATGCAGTTTGTAGATTGTAGGTAATGTCATTTTTGTTGTTGTTGTTTAAGTAAGCATAAAATTCTCTTATGACCAATTCTGCTCAAATTGTGCAGTATATTACAAACCACATTGCATAGAAAGTGCTGTAGCACACAATGCACTTGACTTGACCTTCAGTTTCCAGTGTGATGGATTAACAGGAAGAACTGTCAGCTACAAATTTAAACCTCTCTTTCTTGACTGTCAAGATTTATTTATTTTTTAAACACAAAACTACATGAACGTACATGTATTTTTATTTCCAAGATAATAACTGGATACCATGCACAGTGACAAGGTCATATGACAACAATGGACAATAATGGCAATGTGATGTATTACCACTAAAATCTATTATTCTATTATATTATTAAATACCATTTCAGTATATGAACAAACCATAACATATCCTATTCGCTATGGAACCTTGTTTAAGCCACTGGAAAATAAATAAATGCGATTTACTTTTTATCTTAAAAATGTAACATTTTCATGCATTCTGACTTTATTTCTTACAATTCAGACTAAAAATTATGCTATATAAACTGTGAATTACAAGATGTTACAGTAACTTGCATGTACGAGATATACATTTTCAATTCTGAAAAGTCAAAATTTGAGGAAAAAATTTGCAATAGTAAGAAAAAAAATGGTGCAATTATCTTTTAAACTTTTTTTATTTTAAGGTGGAAACAGAAAAATGCAATTGCTAGATTTAAGCTGTGATTTGAAAGGAAAAGAATTCAAACAACTCATCTTCTGGTGCAAGGAGCATGTAAATCAAAACTCAGAACTAGCAGACCAGCAACATATTATTTTTAATGCACTGATTTAGGACACACTAATCTTATCCTATAATGGACAGTATGATAATTAGTTTGCAGCCCATCCCTCAAACTAATCAAGCATGAGGAAACAAGTACAAACTCCAAAAGTGCTAATGAATATGAGCAGACTGCTCATCCAACTTCAGATGATATAAACACATCTGGGCATGAACGTTTGTGCATTCTGTTTATCCATCTATCATTTCCACATTGTAAATTGCCCTCAAATATGCTAATGAGGCATATGTTTAATTGATAACATTTTACTGTGGTAACTGTCGCAGTGCTGTATCACTGATGTATTAGCATCATAAAATAATCATTATCCTTAAGCCCACACAGAAGTCACTAATTATTGCAGAACTCCTGAGCATCTGATAAATTTTTTCTGTCTGGACTTTTATGCAGTGCCTGCTAGATCTGAGCAGTATAAATGTGAACAGATCGCCGTCGGATAAATAACAGCTTAGAGCCGTTCAAAGGAGGAACGCATCAGTTTAACCATGAGTACTTTGTAGAAACATAAACAGACAAGTGCCTTAGGTGAGGTTTTATAATTCAGTACTGTGAAGATCTGAATCCCACTGAGTATGCAGCAGACACAGGTCAAATGGACTGCTTGTGGGTAGGGAGATGGAAAGACAGACAATAAATGGATGGTTGATTGAACAACAGAATGAATAAGTGGATGGATGGATGTAGATGGATGTAAAAATGGTAGACACATCATGACAGAACAATTGAAAAATAGATAGAACGATAGATAGATAGAACGATAGATAGAACGATAGATAGATAGATAGATAGATAGATAGATAGAACGATAGATAGATAGATGTGTATACACTGACAGGAGGACTGTGTTACAGTACTGTGACATTTCTCTCCGAGACAGTCGCTCAGGGTTACTAGAACAATATGCTCATGCACTACTGTATTCAGTAACTCGGAAAATCTGTCCCCAGCAGGACTGAATGGAACACAGGACGAGAATGAGAGTGAAAGAGAGAGAGATTATTAGAAAGCAAAAACCTCCCTTGGTAGAAAATGCGATCGCGGTCCGCACCTGTACAAATCATGTTCCAGTAATTCTCCTCGCGGTAGAAATCGCAACCTGGTACAAATTTTCACGTTTCACCCTTGGGCCTCCCTCCATCATCAGGCCCTTAGAATTGTCCTAACTTCATCCTAACACAGGCTACAGAGCGTTTTGAAACAAGAGAAAGTTGCGTGAGACGTTTTCCACACGTTTTAGGAGTTTTTAGGCGCGACATGACACTCACAAAAAGGCAAGAATAAAAAGACAAAAGTGCAAAAGAAAGAAAACAAGGTGTGTTGTTATTTCTTACTTTTTTCTCACCAGCAGCTGTTTACATGATGTGCCTTTTCTGTTACTGATCTGACACAAGCCTCGCTGCTCAATTTCTGATTGGCTGCCAAGCGTTCAGCAACAAGCAAACTGCTCCGTTTCTCACTGAGCAAATTTAGCACTGCAATATGGGGTTAACACCTCAAATGTTGTTGTTCATTCCATCCAGCGTTTATAAACTCAGAGCTGCTTTGTCTGTAGCCGTTACCAAGGAAACCTCTGTTTCTCATGCTTAAAGTACCTCCTGCTGGCAAAGAATGAGTTTGCATTTTTAATAAATACGTCTGATTTATGCAGCATATTTTGCTTGTTAAAATAAATAAATAAAATTATATATATATATATAAAATAAATCTACTCTAGAAGGAAAGCTGTTGCTATTATTTATTGCGATGACTACCGGAAGTTAAGATGGGACCACAAAAAGCATGCATGCACATTAACATTTGTTTATGTTGTTGTTGTTGAAACCATAATACAGTGGGTACGAAACACCCTTTTAATATAATACAGCCATGAGTTTTTTTTGGGGAAAGATGCAACAAGTTTTTCACACCTGGGTTTGGGGATCTTCTGCCATTCCTCCTTGCAGATCCTCTCCAGTTCTGTCAGGTTGGATGGTAAACTTTGGTGGACAGCCATTTTTAGGTCTCTCCAGATATGCTAAATTGGGTTTAAGTCAGGGCTCTGACTCAGCTATTTAAGAACAGTCACAGAGTTGTTGTGAAGCTACTCCTTTATTATTTTAGCTGTGTGCTTAGGGTCATTGCCTTGTTTGAAGGCCCAGTTCGGCCCAGTCTGTGGTCCTGAGCACTCTGGAGAAGGTTTTGGTCCAGGATCTCCCTGGACTTGGGCACATTCATCTTTCCCTTGATTGCAACCAGTCGTTTTGTCCTTGCAGCGGAAAAACACCCCCACAACATGATGCTGCTACCACCATGATTCACTGTTGGGTCTGTATTGGACAGGTGATGAGCAGTGCCCGGATTTCTCCACACATACCGCTTAGAATTAAGGCCAAAAAGTTATATTTTGGTGTCATCAGAGCAGAGAATCTTTTTTCTCACCATCTTGGTGTTTTTTAGCAAAATCAATGCAGACTTTCATGTGTCTTGCACTGAGGAGAGACTTCCATCAGGCCACTCTACTTCGACTGCTGGAGGGCTGCAGTGATAGTTGACTTTCTACAACTTTCTCCCATCCCGACTTTATCTCTGGAACTCAGCCACTGTGATCTTTGGGTTCTTCTTTACCTCTCTCACCAAGGCTCTTTTACCTGGATAGCTCAGTTTGACCAGACGGCCAGCACTAGGAAGGGTTCTGGTCGTCCCAAACATCTTCCATTTAAGGATTACGGAGGCCACTTAGGATCCTTAAGTGCAGCAGTAATGTTTTTGTAACCTTGGCCAGATCTGTGCCTTGCCACAATTCTGTCTCTGAACTCTTCAGGCAGTTCCTTTGACCTCATGATTCTTATTTGTTCTGACAAATGGCTGCAATATAACAAAGAGTGAAAAGAGAGTCTGAATACTTTCCATACACACTGTATATTCCTCCATATACCAGAACCAATACAGTCTAGTATAAACCAGAGTGGACGACAAGCAAAGTATTGTTTAATAAAAATTGTATTAAATGCTCACAGGACCATTTAGTGTTTGTACTGGCAGTACTTGCTTTACTTCCTGTACTTGCTTTGCAGCAGAAGCAATAATCTACAATAAACAATATACAGAACAAATACATTGTCATATCCATTAAAATCCTAAAATATTTCAAAGTTGTCATGGTAGAAATACAGTTTTTGCTTAAATAGATTTAATAATTCACCGGAGAAAAAAAATATGTTGCAGTGTGAACCTTCGCTAAGAAAGAAAGACAGAAAGAAAGGACTTCTTAAAGAGTATAGAGAAGTTGGAGAGTTTAATGGGACTTGTTGTTGAATGACAGCTTTGGTTTCCTCCTCCTTGTCACAGGGGGCTTTATGTTTGGAGAGGGTAATTAGCAGCAGAAGAAGGTCAGAGTCTGTACCACACCAGTGAGACAGAGAGGGAGAGAAAGAAAAAGAGCTAAGAGCTTGTTATCACAGGAGGGTTTAATAGGGCTCTTCAAGAAGCAGGTCAGATGTCTGAACATCACACGTGTGATAAAGCGAGTACTTGTCTTATACAGCCGACAAGTCTTTGTCTCTGAATTTAAACTGACACTTTGGCATTACTGACCTCCCCCAAAACAAATACCTGCCCCAGGGATGCATGAATCCCCACAGACCTGAACCTTCTGCTCCTCGAGGTTTTCCACCAGACAGACAATTCACCTGAGAGCTTGTCAGGCTGGCGCAAGGTAATTAGATAATGATCACACACTTAAACACAGACAGCAGGGCTCTCTTATACTGGCAGTATGCAAATGTAATACCAAATACCTTAAAGGAATAGTTCACCCCAAAATCAACTGGCTATTCAAACTTGTCATGTCAAGATGGGTCCAGGTTTAATGCTTATAGTATATCACCAAAAAGCATTTTGGAAAGCTAAAACTTAACATCTACCATAAAGTAACTTAACAACCTTATGATTTATTCACCTAGGGGTCTGCTCCTGCTGAATGTTTCAAGGGGCTTGGGGTCTTGGTGGTCAGCACAGTATGCACATTGGGTCCTAGTGGTAAGATTGCTCTATTTGTGCTGCCAAGACCTTGAACTGCATGCACAGTGGAATCTAGGGACCCAAGTAGTTAGTTTACACTTGATGCACTGAAGGGACTGGTATGCATGTGGTAACCAGCCTGTAATTGTGCTGTAGAGATCAGGAGTCTCAGTGGTTAGCTTGAACTAGATGTACTCAGGAACCTTTTGGTGTGCTCTTAGTGTGCTGCAGAGATCGAGAGTCCCACTAGTCAGCTTGAACTACTGTATACTGTATGCAACAAAAAATCCAGGGGCCCTAGTGATCACATTGAACTATACTTTGTTTGTGCTAAAAGAGATCAAGATTCCTTGTGGTTAGCTTAAACAATGCTCAGAGGTTGTCAGGTGAACTGCACGCACAGTGGTATCAGGGGCCAGCATGTTCCCCTTATACTGTGGAAATTAGAAGTCCACGTAGTCAAATTTGTGGTGAGTTAGTACTCTATTTGCTAAGAGGCCTGGTGGCTCTTGTGGTCAGCATGTGCTTTTAGTTCCAAAGGTTCAGTTTCCTGTAGAAAGCCTTGGGAGTCTCTGACAGTTGGCGCTTACCCCAATATCCCTGTCCATGTCAGTTCTGGTTTTTATGTATTTCATAACCATAGTCATTGAGTCATATATTTTGGAACTTGACTATGTGTAGTCACTACCTCCTTCCAATATATGTAAAAAAGCCACTCGAATCTCCTTTGAGGTTCCAGAGCAAAAATTCACACAGGTTTGGCACAACATGAGGGTGAGTAAATCTTTCATTTTTGGGTGAAATGTTTCATTAAAAGTTCATCTCCAAAAGTTTTCCAAAAATAAAATGAGATCAAAAATTCCCAGAACTGTATCTTGCTTTAGGGTTATTGTACTGGTTCATCCGATCATGTGCACTCTCCTGCCTAACATGAATTTTCCACCATTTCTGGATCTATTAGTATTCCTCCCTCTCTACAGAAGGAGAAATTAGCATTTTGTATCTATAAACTGGAAGAGCTCTCACACACACTAACACAGTGGTTTTCTCACACACTGAAGTTGAGAGATTGGCTCTAGGGAGAGTGGTGAAGCCATGAAGCAACACAGTGAATCGATAGGTCTTTCCATGGCAGGGTTTTGAAATCGATGACCATGGGAAATTAAGCTGTAGTCTTTGAATAAATTGAAGACACTTAAGCAACAAACAACAACAACAACAAAAAACCTCCACAGGGCGAACAAAACTAAAACAGGAATCAGAGATATCTGTGTATGATCTCCTAAAGAATATTTTAGTATCTGTGAATTCTCTGTGGTTTTCTCTGTGAATCATAAGTAGTTTAAGAACAAAGAAGGAGGGGCTCAGAAATTCTTTCATTTTTGTGTGTTTTGTTAAAGAAAGCAACAGCAGGTTGCTGTACTGATATTTCTGTACTGATATTTCCAGTCTGTGCTGGAGTCCCACAGTGGCTCTATTTACACCTGGTTTTAACATCTGTCTTGGGCAATCTGATCACAGGTGGTCAACTGAGACAAAAAATGACTCATTGATTTTGATTGTCAGTGTGGTACAGTATAACCAACATAGTCCATATGGTATAACCAATATGGAGGACCAGCATTTTTATTTATTTATTCATTTTTTCATAAAAAGTGGAACTCCTTTCAAAATCATTTTTGAAAATATTGATATGTACATGTACTGAAAAAAATGTAGAATAGTTTTTACCTGCTGGTTACACCACTTGACTATTGTCATTAAATCAAAAACACCAACATCCTGCAGCAAAGCAGCCACAATAAAGTATATATACTTGTATATGATATATAGTGCCAGGGATGGGCAGTATTTTAGATAAATGTATTTAAAATATGTATTTGAAATACCAAATACTATTTTGTATTTTAAAGCCTTTGGGAAAAAATCTAATGCAATTTTTATTTAAATACATTTAAGATGAGTATTTTGTGTTTTCAAAATACATGAAATACTTTGTGCCAATCAGCCTTTTTATCAGGGTGCAACCTTAACACTCATGCATGGAGCTGCCTGCAGCAGAGTCAGCATTTCTCAGTTTTCTGCATTAAGCTAAGGGTGTCATCATTATCAGTTCCTTGTTTATTAAAGGTAAAATTGTGTATCATTCAGATTTGCCTTCAGTAAATATAAAAGAATAAAAAAGCACTGACACGTGTAGGCTGTGCCTGTTAGCCAATCAGTTTATATCAGTATAATATATATATATATATATATATATATATTAATCTATCAACTAGCTAGTCAAATGTGTTTAAAACATTACTGCATGGTAAATCTGGGTTATATGACAGAACTTTATATATCTTAGGCAGCAATGATATAAAGTTTGAATCGATTAAACTTTTCAAAATCGTTTACATAGGCCAAGGTCATTTAGATTGAGCAAATAAATCCTTGCAGTGTTTAGTGGGGGAGCAGGAATTATTGGAACGCTGGGGTAAATGAAGAAGCATGAATGAATGAATGAATGAATAGTATACAGTATATAGTGTGATATACTTGGTTCAGTTGTACTTTGCTGTATAAAGTGGGAAAGGAGATTCATATTTACATTTGCATGTTGCCAGTTAAAGTTTTTTTTTTTTTTTTTTTTTTTGTGCGCAAACGCCGTGACAAAGTGGAATGCTGACAATGTGCCTCATTATATAATTCAGTAAATCGGTGGGGCAACTCAGCGAAATTGGGGTAATTGTTCTCCACACCAAAAGTACCAAATAATCCTGTTAAACGCAGTATTTGAATTTGTAACTTAAAAAAAAAAAAAATCTGTGTAACACTAAATTTTATTTTTTTTATTTATTTTTTATTCATTAAACATTTTCTTTTAATTAATTAATGCATGAGACATGGATCATTACTTTATTCAATATTTCTGCTATGCAGGGTCATTTAGTAAATTTTTTTTAGTTTTGAGTGCAGAAATGAACATGAGTAATCTTACCTGATACTGACATTAGAATAGCCAGTCTTAACGTGATCTGGGTCTTTATTTGTATTTATTTATTCTTTTGTATATCAAAATATATTAAATGTGCGTGTGGTAAGAGCATCTACTATCTACTACGGCATATCGCGTTGGCCAAAACACACAAGGAACTTGTGAACTCTTGAATTATCACAGAGGTTGTGAGAGAAAAACACAGACATCGCAGATTCGGATGGGATTAAATTGTTTTCAACTCAGTATTTTGTATTTTTATTTTAAATACATTTCTATGTATTTATGTCCATCTCTGCATAGTGCAAATATACTTGAACTACATATTGTAATCAACTTTTTGTAATCAGTTTTTAGATATGCCTATAACTGTGCACATGGTCACAATTTGTCTTCTGCTTCTTAATCTCACTCTTATTCATAGACATAGGGCAGCTTGTGCACAGCTCTTAATTAATACATAACAGAGACAATTACCGTAAGCAATCATTACTCTTGCCGTTGTATATATTTTTACATGTTAATCAATAATTAATGACAGTTCTGGTATTTCAGATCACTGAGGTGAAGAGACTCAAAAGAGGAGATGATATTCAGCACTGACATCTGTGTTTGGAGAAATTCCATTTGCCAGCTTCAATGAATGACAGCTTGGGTGATGTCATCGCATCTATTCTATCATAATCCATTAATGCATTACCCATCATGCTCTTCTCCAGGGAGAGAGAAAAAGCAATTGATTTCCAATAATTGGCCTTCTTTTTTTTAATGTCATTTTAGATGTTAGACCTAATCTGGTATATGCATCTAATGATAATCTGATGAATGAACATGTTAGCTGTTATTCCTGTAAGTCTGAGGTAGTCAATAAATGAAAGAATTCCCAGTTTACCTTTCATGACTGCTGGCGTCAAACATAAAACAAGACAATGTGAATGCTGGCACCCACAAAAACACACTGCAACATTATGTTCCCTGGGGACTGTATTTGATTGAGCTGTGTGGAGGAGTGTAATGCTGCTGGGTTATGGGTGGACTCCAACTTCCTGTTTGCCAGCAGATACATTCCGAATAATCAACCATAATGGATCGTTCACTCTGCAAAGAGACAGGCACACACACTCTGTCCTTTGCTCGTAATACCCAACTGACCCCCATCAGTAAGATGACATTTAGTGGGACAGAATAGCATTACTTTAAGGTCAAGAGGGGACGTCCACCTGCATACACACTGTGCACTCCAAATGGTGAGAATATGAAATGTTCTGTATCGATTCCAACTCGACCACATCTCTGACATATTCATTACCTCTCTGTTTGTCTCTCCATTTCTCCTCTGTTCTCATTATCTCTATTTCCTGTTTCCTTCTATGACTCACTGGGGCTGACATTTCCAGCTTCGCACATCTTTGCTCTCTTCCAAACCCTTGAGCCGCCCAACTAGACCATTTTAGCCACCACAGGCAAGTTTAGAACATAAATGCAGTTTACTTTTGTTTAAAAAGCAGTCAGCCAAAATATACTGCCTCATAAACAAGTTTATGTGAACATGTTCGGTTTAGTAATGCATTAAATGCATTAGTTTAAATAGGAATTGATATATTTAGACTAATGGGGTTCCAAGAAAAGGTTCCATGGGGTCCCCATGTTTATCAAAAGATAAACAAAAAAGAAAGAAAGATAACCACTTTTGGCTCTGCTTTCAGCTGATATTACATTTAGTTGTGTTTGGAATAATTATTATTTAATTTCATCATAAATATTCTGTTAGGATTTTACATTTCAATAAATTTCCTGCAGAAATGGACAGTTTCATTCACCGTGCTTTACTGTGTGTCTGTCGCAGCGTTTGAATTTTCTTTTTTAAAACCAAGAAAGTCATTTGGAAGGTGTACTAGTCCTTGTGGTCTTTTCCTTACACATAGGGATTCACATCTTCTTTGGGTGGCTTGTTGAGGAGAAGAGCTCTCTCTGCGGAGGGAGCTTCTATTGGCGTTGCTCTTGGTGCAAGCCCTGCTGTCGCTGAGATGAACTGGCGTTTGCATTCATGGGGATCGCAGATTGATCTAATGAAAGTGATTGAAACGGGTGATCCCCTACTTCTTTCCCACCCGATTAGATCTAGCGACATCTCTCCGGGTAGTGAAGCAGGGTGCTTGTGAGGCTGCTTTGGCGGTACAGTGGTAGAATGTTCACCTTCTATGTGGGAGACCTGGGTTCGATTCCCAGCCAGCGCAGTACACATGTGTTTGTGTAGTCTGCCAAAGGGCTCTCTTTAGTGGTAAAAGAAAGCCTACAACAAGCGTTTTCGCAACACTGGTCCTGTTCTAGCAGAGGCTGAACGGCGGGGGTGCCTGCGAATCGCTGACTGTGAGCAGGGAAAGCTCGCTGACCCTGCTCCCTAAAGGTTTTTCTTCTCTAGGGAATTGTGGAAGAATTGTGGAATCTATGGGTGTGGACCATATGGGGTCACAACTCATAGGTGGAAGCTTTTTGCTTTGTGGTGCGCAGGGCGAGAACAGGAACCAGTTAACTGCCCAATTGGTACAGTTCTGGAATTCCTACAAACAAGGTTATCTACAGGGATAGCCTATTCTACCTTAAGGTATACATGACGGCCATTTCGGCATTTTACGCACCTATTGATTGCTCTTCAGTGGGTAGACATCCACTAGTCGTCAGGCTGAGACCTATAATATGATCCAGAGTCCCAACCTGGGATCTGGCAGTGGTCATGCAGGCCCTGACTAGAGCTCCATTTGAACCCTTAGAGGAAATTTTGTACCGTTACCTAACCCTCAAGACTGTGGTCTTGTTGGCACTTTCTTCACTCAAGAGAGTAGGAGACTTGCAGGCTTTATCAGTGGCTGCTACCTGTATAGACTTTGCACCCGGCCTTGTGAAAGTTTTTCTCTTCTCGCGAGCGGATTATATTCCTAAGGTCCTTACGGTCCCACCGCAGCCTGTGGTACTCCAGGCTTTTTATTCCCCTCCCTTTTGGGAGGCAGAACATGAAAGGCTGCATTGCCTACAGTATGTCCAGTTGTGTGCTTTGGTTCTTCTCGTAGAGGGTTGCCTGCATCGAGACATACCTTAAGTAGGTGGATAGTGGATGCTACAGTATCTCTATGGCATATGACTCTGCAGGTCTCCCCTCGCGGATGGGAGTCAGAGCTCATTCCACTAGAGGTGTGGCGGCCTCAAAGGCCTATTTGGCAGGTGTCCCAGTGTCGGACATCTGCAAAGCAGCGGGATGGTCCTCTCCTTTGACCTTTGCAAAGTTTTATGGTCTTGACCTCCCAGCTACCCCAGGCTCGGTCATTCTTAGTTCTGCTGCTCCACACTAGGCAGGAACTGGTGGGTCTGGGGTCGTGGGTATTTCGTTCCCATAGCGTTTTGATGCAGTGTGAGTTCCTGAAAAGGAACGTTTCAGGGTTATGTATATAACCCTAGTTCCTTAAGGGAACGAGACACTGCGTCTTTTAGCCACACCCACTGCATCCCTGAATGTGTGAACAGTGCTTGTTAGCAATTGAAAGAAATACTGTAATAACAGTCAATAAGCATATTTCCAGCACATGCTTCAGGCTTGCACTGTCAACTAACTCATCAGAATCTTTGGTAATCCTCTGGAAACTTCACCACGGCTCTTTTTGAGTCCTCTGTAATCCTTGACATTTGGTTAAACTGACTCATTTGGTTCTTTTTGACGTGCTACTTTAGTTGTTCATCTGCAACCTGAAGCTAAAGTTTGATTCAGTTCATTTTATGAACTGGCTTGACCGTTTACTTCCGGTTAATTCGTTCAAAGATTTTGACTTAAAAGCACCGGATTGGCACTGCATTTACAGGCCTAACAAAATGTTTAAGGCTGGCTAAAATGCTCAATGCCAGAAAACATGCTTTAAAAAAGATGTGTCTAATTTCTTGTGAGGTGTTAATTACTGTAATCTCTTTCTTTGGAACGTAATGGTTACTTACTCTGAATGAGGCAGCATCAATAACGTATGTGGCCAACAAACACAACCTCTGGTATGCGTAGCTTCCAAACGAGCCATAGTTAAAAATAGAAATCTTTGACAATCTTCACAGAGTGTTATTTATGAAATAACATATAGTATATATAACATTTTTCTGATCTTTGTCAGTGATGTTAAACATTTAGTTTTTCTGTGATTTACCAGAACAAGATATTTTACAAACTAGCACACTATTTTGGAACAAAACTAACAATTTGTTTGCTCCATGTGTTTGTGCTAATTGGAGTGTGTTGTGGTTAGCTTAGCAACACTATTGGAATCAGTTGTGTTTGTAGAGTGTCTGAGAAGAGCGTTGTTTTGGTAAGTGGGCATTAATGGAGTTATTGGAGGTATTTCAAATCAGTCACTAATGAGGTTCCATTTTGGTTAGAATGGCGCCTTAGAAGGTAACTGCCTGTGTGGACAGCAGACAGTGAGGCAGTTCACTAGAGTTTGGGAAGAGACCACTTGTCTTTGTCTTTTCTCCTTTGTTTTTCTGTCTCAGTCTCTGAGCATGATTGATTTGATCTGGTGAGCTGGTAATGCAATTATCTAATTGTGTTTGATGACAGTCTGAAATGTCTCCGGAGTATATGAAAATCTATGAAATTGGTTTGTTTATGTGTGCAAATGTTCCCTAAGAGGTTTGGCATTCTCTTTTTGTTGTCCTAATTTACAAGAATCATTGGCCTCAACTGCTCTGTGTGTGTGTGTTTTGAAAAATGCCACAAGTACAGACATTTACACACATCCAACGTTTCGTACCGACCCCCATGATCTTGGCGTTGAAATATTTAGATGACTTTTAAAAACTGTTACATTCTGACCTATATGAAATATCTCATAAGTTAATGGTGAATGTTCTGTTATGGAAAAGGTCAGTGTAATATATTGTTTTAATAGAGACAGTTTTTTTAACAGCCTCTTGAGAACGATGAATCTATGCTTTCACACATAGTAAAATATATAATGAACTCTGTCACGCATCGTGGTTGCAAGGAAAAGGAAAATGTTTGGTGAATGCAAATCAGAAAATCTGGTTTTAACTCGTATTATACATTTCAATGAGGCACTTATGGATAAAAATAAGAACTAAGAGGTGTGAGAGGGTGTGTCTTAGGCTTCAGGTTGACGGTCACCAGAGAAAACAAGACAATATTGTAAAGTATCGTTACACATACTAAATGCTGAATGTATTATAAATGTATTTGAATTCACAAAGCTGATTCCAGATGTGTGACTAGACTAATAACATCAGGGGCTGAGTCTATGTTTTAAAATGAGAACTGTGATCTGGCTACTATACAGTTAAATTGTATCCTGAACATGTTTCTTTAATAATTCTTTTTCAAATTATTGAGTTTAGTGATATTTTTAGTGATACTTCTAACCAAGTATCACTATTTCTCACACAGAACAGCTTACTGGATGCTAACCAATCAGGGTTCCGGAGTGGCCATTCAACTGAAACTGCATTATTGTCAGTCACCGAAGCCTTGCGGGCAGCAAAAACCAACTCCAGATCATCAGTACTCATTGCTAGATCTTTCTGCTGCTTTTGACACGGTAAATCATCAGATCCTTCTGTCCACACTCTCTTCACTTGGTATCACA
>JAUMHR010000075.1:5330364-5344969 GCA_032361145.1 Enteromius fasciolatus | reverse complement strand
TCCACATTATACTAACTTTCAATAAATCTTCTTAAACTTACCTCAAGTCTCCTCCTCCTTACACTCTGAGCGTTACAGCAGTTAGCTGAACTTTAGAGTGCTTTTTCATGGGATTTCAATGCATCTTTATATGTAACTTTTTGTTGAAAAATTTATGTCATGTTATGTCATGTTATTTAATTAACATTACACCATGGTGCCTCCTCCTTGGATCACCACCTTGCCATGGTGGAGGGGGTTGAGTGCTTGAATGATCCTAGAAGCTATGTTGTCGGGGGTTAAAAAAAAAAAAAACTTATGGAAGGAAAAGCAATCAAAACTGTGACGTCGCCCGGTACGGCGCAGCCAGGGCCCCACCCTGGAGACAGGCCTGGGCTCAGGGCTTGTATGCAAGCACCTGGTGGCCGGGTCTTACCCCACGGGGACCGGCCGGGCTTAGCCCCGAAGGAACGACGTGGGTCCATCCTCCCGCGGGCCCACCACCTGCAGGAGGGACTGTAAGAGGTCGGTGCATTGTGGGTTGAAGGCGGTTGAAGGCGGGGACCCGTACGACCCAATCCTCGGACACAGAATCTGGCTCTTAGAACATGGAATGTCACTTCGCTGGGGGGAAGGAGCCTGAGTTAGTGCGGGAGGCTGAGAGGTACCATCTAGAGATAGTCGGGCTCACCTCCACACACGGCTTGGGCTCTGGAACCCATCTACTCAATAGGTGGTGGACTCTCCACTACTCTAGGGTCGCCCGCGGTGAGAGGCGGTGGGCTGGTGTGGGCTTGCTCATAGCCCCCCAGCTTAGCCATCTTTTGTTGGAGTTCACCCCGGTGAACGAAAGGGTCGCTTTCCTGTGCCTTCGGGTCAGGGATAGGTCTCTCACTGTTGTTTGTGCCTACGGGCCGAATGACAGTGCAGAGTACCCTTCTTGTGGTCTCTGCGAAGGGTGCTGGAAAGTGCTCCAACTGGGGAATCTGTCGTTCTAATAGGGGACTTCAACGCACACGTGGGCAATGCTAGTGATACCTGGAGGGGTGTGATTGGGAGAAAAGGCCCCCCTGATCTGAACCCGAGTGGTGTTCTGTTGTTGGAGTTCTGTGCTAGTCACGGTTTGTCCATAACAAACACCATGTTCGAGCATAAGGGTGCCCATCAGTACATGTGGTACTAGGGCACCCTACGGCGGAGGTCGATGATCGACTTTGTGGTTGTTTCATTTGACCTCCGGACGTATGTCTTGGACCGTCGGGTAAAGAGATGGGTGGAGCTGATGTGAAGCTGATCAATTTACCGGTTGATCTTTGTTCCTACTCTCACCTATGGCCATGAGCTTTGGGTCATGACCGAAAGAACAAGATCCCGGATACAGGCGGCTGAAATGAGTTTCCTCTGTAGGGTGGCTGGGCGCTCCCTTAGAGATAGGGTGAGGAGTTTGGTCACTCGGGTGGAGCATGCTGCCCATGCGACCCGGCCCCGGATAAGCGAAAGAAGATGCATGTATGTATGTATGTTATTTAATTATATTTGTGATTAAACATTTTGAATAATGAACTTGCAATTTAGTGCATTTAAAATGTATAAATTAATAATGGTAACACTTTATTTTAAGGGTCCAGAATAATGCATTAGTTAAGCATTAATTAATGTTTAATTTGTTTAGAATTAAGGATTAGTTTAGCAAAAACACATTAGTAATGAATGATTAACATAACAATTAAAGGGCCAGAATTATGCATTAGTTAAACATAAATAAACTAGTAATTTATGATTAACTTGTTTACAATAATGCAATAGTTTGCATTTAAATGCATATAGCTAATGATTATCTGAACATATAGTAAGGGCATATTTGCCGTTATTTACAATTCATTAGTCATAAACTTGAACAATACTCAATAGGTGCCATAATTAATATGGATTTAAGTTTCACTTTAGAATAGGGGGTCAAATTCCATTTATTAGCACTATATTAATAGTAGTTTAGCCTTAATTATTAGCTTATCCTAATCAATAAACTTGAATATCACTCAATTATAATGTAGATTTAGAACAGGGGGTCAAATAGTCTTAGCCATATACAATATTTAGCCATATATAATTGCAAACCATCAGTAAATAAACATAATAACAAAAGCAAAAAATAAATTAAAAAAATATATATATATATATTGAGAGAGATATATAGATGTGTGTGTGTGTGTGTGTGTGTGTGTTTCTGTGTGTGTGTTTGTCTTAATAAGTTGTTAATAATGAATAAAATGTGGTTACTGTACATTCAGTTAATTATTAATTACTGGCTTATTTTTGTTTAGAGCATAAATGTATTTATAGTTTTTTTTGTTTATAGTCTTTAAAATGACTAATGAATTGTAAAAAATTGATGATATACCCTTACTATATGTACAGATAATCATTAGTTATATATGTGTTCATGTTTAACTGATGCATAATTGTTAATTATAAATTACTAGTTTATTTATGCATAATTGTGCATAATTCGGGCCCTTAAAATGTTAGGTTAATCATTAATTACTAGTGTGTTTTTGCTCAACTAATGCTTAGTTGTGAACAAATTAACCATTAATTAATGCTTAACTAATGCATTATTCTGGCCCCCTATTCTGAAGTGTTACCAAATTAACTTTACACATAACAATCAACTGACACTTAAAATTACAATAACATATTTTACTTGTGGTTTGATATATTAGTCAATAATTCAATTTTATTTGTATAGCGCTTTTCACGATACATATCATTGCAAAGCAGCTTTACAGCAAAGTAATGTTTTACACTATATGTAGTAGCTTGTACATGTAGATATGGCATAGATTTAAGGTAAAGATCAATAAATGACGGAATCGAACAGACAAGGATCATTATAAATTAGTAACTGTCTAGTTGTAAATTGTAACTCAAAAGATTATTATTAAATGCTGATTTAAGATATCCCATTTCCTTATCTTCTTTTACTTATCAATACTTTTAAGATTTGAACTACAAGTGAACATTCAACATAATTAAGCTCACTTCTTGTTCATTTGGGTGTCCCTTTTGGAAAGGGAAGGAAGCTCAGTATGTCAGTATGTTTTCATAGCACATTTTCTTTTATCACAATAGATCAAGGAAAAAAAAATATTGATGAATAAGAACTGACAGAAGAATTTCAGAGCTACAACTGCAACCGACAGAGAGGGGAGACATTAACACAAAGACAGACAATCCGACCTGTGATCTGTGTGTGTGCATTTCTTGAAGCTCTATTTTCATTCACACTATGATATCTCTCTCTGTCCAAAGTCTGTTGTCTGTCATCTCCTCCAGTGATGCGAAGGGCATTGGTTTTGTGTTTTGTTTGAGTATATCACAGACCAAATGAGCAGAGATGTGTCTCTCTGCTAGGATGCTCTGCCCTGTCAGCCATGCTTAGTCATTTTCTATACCCTCTTGCTGCTTTCATCGTCTCGGATAGGTACCCCAAAACAATGGTGTCATAGGCTACTTCTGTCATATTCACATGTAATTTCTGTATTTCGAATGTAGAGCACAAAAGGAGAAATGTATTTTTGCATCAAAAAATAAGTATGAAGTTTATCTTGTCTGAACCAGGTGAGAAATAAGTACAGATCAGCTGTTAGAGCTTTTTTTTAGATGGCACCCATTTGCAGTAGAGGATCCACCGATGAGTGACTGACAGAATGCTGAACTCGTCAAGAATAATGCTTTTACATGGTGTTTTAAGGACAAATTATCCCTTTAGTCCATCTGACATGGGAACTTTAAAGTGCATGCATGTAAGGACTCTTAGTGAGGGGAACTCTGGACTAACAGCTGCTGAACATAGTCTCTGTTCACTAAGGCTTAATTTGAGCACATAGCGTTAGTGCAGCTGTGAGCAATTATTCCCATCACAATAATCTTTTCAAATACAAAGTCTGCACCTGAAAGCTAAGGTAGCTGTCTCGGCGCCTTGTTACCCAGTCAGTCAATGACTTCATAGAGTTTTGTATGCAAGTTTCTCAAAAGGAAACTGATTTCAGGTGTAATGTTGTAGTGACTACAGTTGAACAAATCCAGCTTTGGTTACACACCAAAGCAGAGGGCTGTGTTTAGGGATACGAGTAGGGTTTGTACAGTGAACCATATGTTTGTGTGTGTAGACAGTTTGCAAACAGTGTGGAAATTTTTCAACAACTTTTTGTAGTTATTTAATATGCAATATTTTCAAAAATGGTCATCTGCTGGCATATGTAACCTGTTATCACTAACACAGTGTAAAACGGACAATATGCAGAAGGAAAATAAATTCCACAACAGATATTTCATGAATCTATGTGTTTTGTATGCAATAAGGATTCTGCAGCTTTACCTACATTCTGTCTTACAGACTTGAAACTTGCTCATATGCTTTTCAGAGTTACAAAGGCTCATGTGCAGGGGTCAAACTGAAACTAGCTTCTATAACTCTCTTAATCTCTCTCTGCCTCTGAGGCTTTGGCATTAATTTACACATCTGCAGGCTGGTGAATTGAAGTCTGATATTTCTGTTATGCTAGTTTATCTGCCCGCACAGTTTAATGTCAATAATCTTCCAACAGCTCAGACACATCAAGTACTGTCTGTTTTAATGATCTCCCTCTTCTATCTTTTCCTGTATCTGTCTAAATCACCTTATGACAGTGAAGTTACTTTTTTGTTGATGTTGTAGTTTAAAAGAGTGCCTATACTAATACCTATTTGAGATTTCTAATGGTATATGTTAATAGTTATATTTTGTATGCAACCAATTAAGCCTACTATGCACTTTCCAGAAGCACTTTTTATGTTAAAGTACACTTAATGTAACTTATTTTTAAAAGTAAACCAAAAACTCAGTATACTGTATGTGTTTCTTGGAGAATGCAATTTTGTTATTGCTGATGCTCTATCAGACAAACATCTAACAATAAATGCATGCTAAACACATATAAAGGTAGAGCTGAGGTTTCTATGACAATAAGATCGACGAGAATCCCACCCGGATGTCCGCTCAATGATATCTCTCACTTCAGCAGTCAGGGGTTCGGTCGACACAGGCCGCCATTGCTCACTTTCTATAAAGGACTGAGCTTTTGCTGACCTGCATGCACAAAGGCTGAAGAGCAGCGCTTTATTCTGCTTTCAGATAGACTGAATGAATTCTGAAGAGACATTTGACACCAGTTCTTTACTTAGGACACTTTCTCACCAGAGCTTTTGGTGCGGAGGCCTTTTGACATCAGCATTTGGTTAAAATCCAATCAATCCAATCCATCCATTTTCCAAACCACTTGTCTGCAGTCTATTTCATCTTTCTGTATTTATTTTCAGTATTTTTCTGACTACACCACATTTACTATGATCAATGTTATGATTTTCAAGTCAATATAATTAGCAAATCTAAATTCATAAAGTCAACTAATTTTCTGTTCAGAATGTGCACAATTCGTTGGAAAATTATAAGAATAATCTTTCCTGAATTTTCAAACGTCTTTTACTTTTCAATCCCTCCACTCCAAATCTGGCTCTGTTCCCACCTTTCTCAACCCAATTATTTCTCAATTGATAAAATTAAGCTCACCCAAATATCTTGTTAAATAACCTTTAATGTAAATATGCATGTACGTGACATCTAATTATCAATACATTTTGTTATGCCAGTGTCAAAGATGACTTAGTGAAAATGCTTAGTGAAAATTTAAAAAAACAATACAGTTTAATCAGTGTGATGTCACAAAACCAGCAATATCCAAATTAGACTTTTTTTGGAGCTTGGTTAATTAAATGTATAAATGTATTTCTTAAGTAAGTTTTCGTATTGAGGATGTTGTAAGCTATAAAACTTTCAGGATGTTTTATAAGTTGATAATTTGATTTCTCAATCCATGACCTTGCTAAACTATTCCGGAATCTTAGTGCTATCCTAATGTTTAGCGCTAAGCACAGTGAGTCTCCTGTTAGTGTCCACTATGCATCTGATCGATCTGCATGAGGGACAAATCCACCTCATCAGAGACCTCTCTGCTAACCTCAGCTCTACCTGCCCATTGAGCTGACCTGAGACCAGATCAATACTGTGCTGTGACCTTGAAACCAAATCCCCAAGGTCACATGGAAAGAAATTTAAATTGATAGAGAAATCCTTAAGGGTAGCAGTGCTAACAAGCCTGGATTAGCCCTTGTGGTGCTGTCACTCTAATCACTATCACATGCAAACAGGGCATTATGTCATCCACCTGAATATGCAAACGTGTCACATGCAGGATCAATACCATTGAGCGTTCTGTATTGCACTCTAACCACTTAAGGTATTTGTAGATGCAGCCTCTTAATGGCAAATATACTGACTAAATACACCAGGATCTAGTATAATGTTTGTCTAATTTGTCCTGAAATGAATACATTTTCAATGAATCAAAATTGCAATGATATTATTTATTTCAATGAAATATATATATAAAAAAAATCAGTTGCAATGCATTCCTATTCATCTTATTAGCAGGTGGTCATCTGCCAGCTTTACTAACAAGCACTGAGGTCTGAATTTAATTATTATTATTTTTTTGGATCACTCACTTGAACTGTAAAAATATCATCTACGTTAATATAATCAACCTATTTGGGTCATTCCATGTCAAATCAACAAAATTTGCTAAACTTCCCTGGCTCAATATATATGAAAAAAATATTCAATTATATGTATTGTAAACCGTGGCACTAGAGAACATGACAAAACACAGAGATGCAGTTAACACAAACCCCGGAGGGTGGATTTATTAATAGAAGCAGGTGAATAACCACAGTGATGATGGTGGTGGTGAAAGTGCTCGGTGTGCTTGTGATTCCTTCTTTCTTCCCCAGGTCACGGTGGTGAGTGCTCCAGTGATCCTTTTGGTGATCCGGGCTCGTTGCTCACGGTGTTTCGTCTGAGAAAACAGAGAATCAGGTAAGTCAATCGCCAAACAGAGTGGAGTCGTAGCTCAACAGTTCCTTGTTTTGGAGCGCCTTTTATATTCGTCCGGCCGTGAGCGATTGGCCTGGATTGATGCGTTCCAAGTGTGAATCCTTTGTTTCCAGGACGACGCTGATTGGTGCCCATCACACTCCCCCCCTCTAAATGGTGTCCTGGTCCTGGAAAAAGAGATGAGAGGGGATGATAGGGGTGGGTGGGGAGTGACCCCTAACAGACCTAGGTAAGCTGCTCCAAACCGCGAGAGGCCGTCTGCGTTGGAGTTTGCAGATCCAGACCGGTGGTGCACGTCAAAGTGGAAGTCCTGGAGCGTCAGGAACCATTGAGTTGCATCTATTGGAGGCATCGGTCTGCACCAGGAAGGGGTGCGGTTGAAGTCCGGGGCATGGAGCACTGGCTCTGATGTCAGGGCCTTCTTCAAGCCTTGAAAGGCCTCCTCGGCCTGGTTCGTCCACTGAATCCGCTCTGGATGCCCCTTCCTGGTCAGGTCTGAAAGAGGGGCAGCTAGGGAGGAGAAGCTGGGGATCAAACAGCGATAGTTCCCCGCCAATCCCAAAAAGGCTCATACCTGGGTCTTCGTGGTGGGCCGTGGTGCATCCTGGACCGCTTGGACCTTTTTTTCCTGTGGTTTCACGAGTCCGCGTCCGATGATGAAGCCCAGGTACTTCACTTCCGATTTGGCAAGGTGACATTTGCGGGGGTTGGCCAGGATAACTACTGGCTTGGTAAGTTTTTCATGTTGTATGATGTCCGTGCGGCCTGGGGTCTCTGAAAACACATTCTGGAACTGACTGACCAGGTGCCTCAGCTCCGTCTTCTGGGCGGCCGACAAGTTGGAATCCATATCGACAACCGCAGGCTGTGGAATAGTGAGAGCTGCTACCTGGTCCCGGTCCCCAACCCAGCGTTTCAAGAGGTTCACGTGATATATCTGGGTGGCCCTTCTCCGTACTGGCTGTCGGACTAGATAGTTTACCGGGCCTACCCGCTCCTCAACCGTGTAGGGCCCTTGCCACTGGGCCAAAAATGTGCATGCGGCGTTGGGGACCAGGACCATCACCCTGTCTCCAGGCTGGAATTCCCACGGTTGGGCCGCCCGGTTATAGTGGCGTTGCTGGGCTAGTTGGGCTTGAACCATGTGTTTTCGGACTAATGGCATGACTTTATCGATCTTCTCCCTCATGTCTCGTAAATGCTCGATGACAGTGCAGTGTGGTGCCGGCTGCTGTTCCCAGGCCTCCTTGGCCACATCCAACAATCCCCGGGGCTGGCGCCTGAACAGGAGCTCAAAGGGCGTGAACCCGGTTGAGGCTTGGGGCACATCACGGATTCCGAAGAGCACATACGGCAGAAGTTGGTCCCAATCCTTTCTAAGCTTCCTTCTGAAGCGACTCTCCTGAGCATTTGCTTCAACGTTTTATTAAATCTCTCCACCAAGCCGTCAGTTTGTGGGTGGTATACAGATGTTTTTATTTGTTGTACTTTCAGCAGCCGGCACAAGTCAGCCATCAGCCGGGACATAAAAGGGGTTCCCTGGTCAGTCAGGATCGCTGATGGTATCCCTACGCGACTAGCCAGCAGAAACCGCTCCTGTGCGATGGCTTTTGATGTTGCTTTTCGGAGAGGGATGGCTTCCGGGCATCTAGTCGCGTAGTCAACGATAACCAGGATGTGCTCGTGACCCCGACTGGACTTCGGCAGCGGCCCCACAAGATCCATACCGATCTGCTCGAAGGGCACCCCGATGATTGGCAGAGGAATGAGAGGGCTGGGGGGAGGTTTAACCGGTGATGTGCGCTGGCAGGTCGGACAAGCGGTGCAGAACCGCTTAACTTCAGCCTCCAGGCCAGGACAATGAAACTGGTCTTTTATCCTTTGGGCCGTGTTCTGAGCTCCAAGATGACTGGCCATGGGATGGGCGTGAGTTAGTTCCATCACCATTTCCGTCTTGGTGCTCGGGACCAATAATAGCCGTTTTTCCTCCCCCCTCCTCTGGTCGACACAGTACAACAGGCCGTTTTGGACTATGAAGTGCGGGAGAGGGTGAGGTGCTGGATAGACTTCTTTGCCATCAATAGCCCGAACTTGTTTCCAGCAATGTTTTAGCCTGTCGTCCTCCCTCTGGGCTACTCCAAAGGCTCCCCCTCCCGTGACCTGCTGGAACACATCAAAGAAGACATTAGAATCACGAGAGGGGGACTCTCCGTCTCTCCCTCTGTCCGTGGTGGCCAATGCAGGTCGAGCTCCCCGGGATGGCCGTCGACGTCTTCGGCGGGGTGGTCGAGCAGGCTGCGCGGCGGATGTGAGAGATTCCTCGAACCCTGGCCAGTCACGTCCCAGCAGTACAGCCACTGGTAGATTCTTAACTACCCCAACATTGATCGTTTCCTTAACGTCTCTGCTTCGGATTTCTACTGCACACGTCAGCACCTGTTGGGTATTGCCATGAAAGCAAGTGACAAAAACAGTACCTTTTAGTGCTTGCCGGCGTCCTATCACATCGGGTCTCATCAGCATGATGCTACTTCCGGAGTCTAGAATAGCTTTATAATCCGTTCCTTGTACTTCAACAGTTATACGTGGAGATATTCTTTAGACTTCTCGGTGTACTGCGCAGCCTGCCATCCATTTCTTTGTAGCCGACGTGGGTGGGTCGGTGGGCATTGGCTCATCCCTGGGGCTTACCGGCCTGTGCACTGGTCGCTGGGTGCCCTCCGGCGTGCGTCGCTCCTGGACCACCCTCCGGGGAAAAAACGGCGCTCTCCCCCCTGCGTCCCGGTGAAAGACAGCGTCCGCCAACTCGATCGCCTCCACCAGCTCGATCACAGTACGCGGACCCCTCATACTCGTGGCTTGTCGCATGGTCCTGGGCAGGATGCGTATCATTTTGTCAACTACTACCTTCTCAACCACCTGTTGAACCATTGCTCCGTCTTCCAGCAGCCAGTGTTCGGCTAGCCGCATTACCTCGGCGACTTGGGCAAGGGTGGAAAACGGACTTTATATTCCCAGTCGAAGAATAGCTGAGCTGCAGAGGTTGACGACAGACCCAGCCAGGCGAGGATCTCCGCTTTTAACTGGTTATAATTGTGTATCTGTGTGACAGGAAGCGAAAAATAAGCCCGCTGGGCTTCTCCTGAAAGCAGTGGGGCTAGCGCGCCTGCCCAGGTATCTGTTGGCCATCCTTCCGCCGATGCAGTTGCCTCAAACATCCGCAGATAGGATCCGGGCTCGTCGCTCACGGCGTTTCGTCTGAGAAAACAGAGAATCAGGTAAGTCATTCGCCAAACAGAGTGGAGTCGTAGCTCAACAGTTCCTTGTTTTGGAGCGCCTTTTATATTTGTCCGGCCGTGAGCAATTGGCCCGGATTGATGCGTTCCAGGTGTGAATCCTTTGTTTCCAGGACGACGCTGATCGGCGCCCGTCACAGTATGTATATATTGTATGCGGACAAAATAAATATACATTAGGTTTTATTTAGTTTTCCACAATCACTACACTGTTAAAAACCAAGACTGCAGTTATAATTAAAGTTAAATATATCCATAAATCACAGACGCTATCAGAAAAATAAATAAATAAAATAAAAGTAAATTAAAAATAGAGTTATGAATAGCCATGTTCCAACAAAATTTCACCCACATAACCCTGTCTGCCTATAGCTAATTAAACATGCCCTCTTATTTTAGAAAACAGCTGAATCAGAGAGAGGTTAAGAGAACTAATTGGTGTGCAGTGTGTTGCAAGGTGCTGTCGAGAGGTGCGAATACATGTGGAGGACTAAGTTTGATTCTTCCTCAATCAAGTCTCCCACACTTCACAGGAAGTCTGTGGAGCAGACGTGCAAAGTATTATTATTATTATTTTTTTTTTTTTTTTATGAAACAGATTTTATAACATATGTTAGTTGTATAAAACATTAGAAGAAGAGTCTTTACATTTTCTTTCCTTCAAAAGTCAAACATAACTTTCCCCTAGTAAAAAAAGTCATGTATTTAAAATACATTTATTTCATACTAAGTAACTGTAGTCCCCAGAGGGTTTTAATATTAAGCATGTGTTCATGTCACTACTGATGAAGATTGTATGATCTTTGAATAAAACTGGTCTTTAAATGCAAGATATTTATGCTTGGAATAGCGTCACACTAATCCTGCTTCATATATATGTGTTTTCATAGATGGTAGGTTTGTTTGGTACTGTAGATCATAGATTTATGGTTGGACTTGGTGTATTTCCAACATGGTAGAGCGTTAACTTTAAGTGATAGTCCTTAATAAACTTAAACTTAATAAATACCTTAATAAAAACACATCAATATGTATTTTAACATAATAAAAATTGTGTCAGGGTTCATATATTGAACCTATGTTTTAGCACCACTCAGTGGACATTTCTCTTTGAAACGGCAACAAAATGTGCTGTAAGGCACAAAAAATAATATGATCAATGGTGTAGCACAAAATGTGCACAGAAGTACGTATTTTTATGAGACTAGGTTGAAATAATTCAACCAATTTGTACAATAAAATTCACTGCTCTCCTACTGTATGTATCACTCAAGGCTTAACACTCCAACTCAGTATAGGTGGATTATGTCACATACGACACTGGAGTCTTAAAACTGAGGTATCCAGGGGCGTGTGTGTGTGGTTTTTGTGTTCGTTTTTTCCACACAGACAGGTTATTCCATTTATGTGTCTATTGGTATATTGGTCTAGCCAGTGTTGCTATGCAATTTCAGATAGCCACTGAAAGAAACAAAGCCAGTAATGTTCTGAGCTACAGTGTTTTTTTTTTTTTGTTCGTTTGTTTTTTGTTTTTTTTTTAGAGGAATTAATCTATAAATGGCTTATTTGTTGTTGACTCTGCCCATTAAACTAGGATATGATTAAAAATATTTAAACATTGAATTTATCTGTTTATCAGATGTCATTCATAATAATTTAAATTTGCTTGGATGATGTGTCCTAGAATTAATTCAAAATGCAAGATATCTGTAATCTAATTATTAAGGAAGTTGATGCCTTTTTTGTTGAAATTGCATCCCAAAACATGTCTCCTCAATAAAATGGCACTAGAGTAATTCAAGTGGAAATTCAAGGTCTCATGTATTTGGTTGACAGATCCTGAAGGCGCCTGTGCGGCTGCATCTGGATCAGAGCATATGGACAGGCTCTGCAATTTTTCTGTCACTTTAAGAGCAGGTAAGTAATAGGTAATTGGGCGCCCATTCATATTACCTTCTACTTCCTCGGCCGAATTGTGGGCTTGTAAAGACCAGTGGAAAATAAAGTCAGGTTAAATATAGTACGCTAAAATGTTCAAAGTGACTCATGGATAATCAGTCGACGCAAACCTGCAGTAATTGCTTTCTGGGAGAGTCATTCTGCAGGGTAAAATCTATTTAGGAACCAGATATGTCTTTTTTACAGGAAACGAGGAAAACATGCCGCTACACTGCACAGATATTAGCCGACTGCCTCTGTAGCGGTGGCTGGAGGATGGAGCCTTTATCTAATTGTGCTGCTTTAACACACACATTAATCTAGTGTGTCAGAGGGGCTACGCTCGTACTGCACTAATAGAAAAGGGAATAACCACATTTATTTCAGTAATAAGCCATTAGCGTCCTGTGTCCGGGCCAGAGAAGGGAGTGAGCTAATGGGTTTGTCTGCTTGCTGACTGTCATGTTGTTTATCAGAGCGGGGTTAGAGTTCACTCACTACTACAACTTTATGTAATACGCAACACACTGCCGTTTGGGACATAATCTGTTGAATTCTGCTGAATAGATCTAAACATGGCTAAAGGTATAAATGTGGCAAATGGAGCTGAGATGCCTACACTGTAATTGGTTAAATTATCTAAACTATCTATATATAAAATCAAATTTATCCTTTTTTTTTCGAAAACAAATGACTCATTTTTAAGTGAGCTTGATTTATGAACAAATGCAATGTAGCCCAATTAGCGAACCGATTACTGTCATCTGCCAGTTCTTTTCAGGCAAGCAAAAACGAAACCAGTGTAGAATCCCTGACTATTAAAAGTTGATTCTTTTAACAATAGTTAAAAAAATAAATAAATAGTTTGCAGCTTTAGCAGATACATAACAAACAACATTAGCGATAACACTTTCGAATAGGTAACACTTATTAACTATTAACAACAACTTTTCCATCAATAAATTCTTAATTTGCTGCTTATTAATAGTTAGTAAGGTAGTTATTAAGTTTAGGTATTAGGGATGGAGAATAAGGTCATGTAGAATAAGGCTTTAATGTGTACTTAATTAAGTTAGCTTAATTAATGCTAAAAAGCAACAAATAGGTGTAACCTTAAAAAAAAGTGTTACCTTAATGACATCCAAAATAAATGTTTTTGTTTAGGTAATATATATATAATGTATGTGTGCTTTCAATATTAATTATGTATATGCATATATTTCTGTTCAATAAAAGTCTTTATTTAGGCAGCAGAGGAGTGACAGAGAACGGAGCTGCAGATGAGGGTGAGTAGAAGGATAGATGAATATAATAATAAACAGGAACAATGGAGTAATGTCAATAACTTTCTTCAAGCAGGATAGAGAGATTGTTGGAGGACAGACTGACGATGATGACACAACAGAGGGGAACCACAACAACACACCGCACTTCGATGGCACAGAAGACACAGCAAGGAATTCCAAGGAGCCTGGAGAGAACACACAGATCGAGGAGCACATAGGGAAATCGCACAAGGTAAGTATTCATTATCGAGATTCTTGCCAGAGAATTAGTCCACTATTAGCCCAGGGGAGACTGAGCGCAGTGATTGGGTGCAAAATAGTTGCTATTTTTTTCTCTGAATATCATTCGCTTTGAAATACTGTCGCCTTTGTTTTTGCCAAAAGGAAAGAAAGAATATGTGAATAAATATTTAAGACCCACAAATCCCTGATTTGGGTATAATACAATCACTCTATGTCTCTATCCCAGCATCTCTGCTCTCTGGGCTAATGCTGTCTCGCTGTAGGCAGCACAGGTGTATGAGGTGGGGGGTCGGTATAGAGGCACTAATGCTAACTCTGCTAGCTTGATTAACTGCCACTCACAGATGTGGAGGGTCTTAACACCCTTCAACGCTGAATGAAAAAACAGCCAGCAACGTCAGCGGAACATCCTCCATAAAGCTGTTATAGGTGACTGCACACGTAATTATAATCAAAACGTTTTTCAAAACAGTACTTTATTGATATATGTGTAAAAACCTTTTTTTCTTCGATGAACATAAAGTCTGTTGGTCCCCTTGTGATCTAAATTTCATTGCCCGTAGTTTCAGTGCTGCGTACCTTGATGATCATGATGGTCTGAGGTTCGATAATCAGAGCTCATATGTCAGTAGTCTCTGCACTCCCCCAGTCAGAATCTCTATAAGTCTGGGCACTCTGATCTGCCAGCTCCATCCCCAGTCCTACTGTCACCTCATGGGCCTGGCCCTCCAATCAGGCCCGGACATAGGCATGGGCAAGGTGGGGCAATGCCCCCCTAAATGCTGTGACTGCCCCCCCCAAACGTGAAGGCATGCAAAATTCCGAATTTCATAAAAACTTTAAGTAAAATGGTCAGAGCGCTCTCTGCT
>JAUMHR010000075.1:5312730-5326116 GCA_032361145.1 Enteromius fasciolatus | reverse complement strand
CATGGACATCTTGGATGACATGGAGGTGAGTAAATTATCAGCAAAAGTTTTTTTAAAAGTGAACTTCTCCTTTAAGTGTGTGTATTGACCATTGTCTTCCGAAGTTAAAAGTAAAGTTGATTTGTTCACCCTATGTTCAAGTCTCCGCTGATTATCTACACACGCACCACACCGTGACAATAGTAATCCTGTGTGACAAATTTTACGTCATGCTCTCTGCAGGTAGGGTATCGTTAGATCTTGGCTTGAACCCCGATGGCAGTTTAAAATGCTATGAGCAATCCATTTCATTTATATAGATCAGTGGTCTAGACCTCCTGATGCCATGAAGTTAGAAATTCCTCACCAGTCAAACAGACCTCTCACAGCACAAATTAGTCTTTTTGAGGCCTGCAACCTTTCATGCACTACTTCTGTACTCTGACTCAACTCCGTAGAGTTCTGTCTGGCTAATACAACAACAGGCTAATAGTTGGAACTTTTTTGAAAATATTGAAAATGTTGGGATCTGGATCATTTAAGTTGTTTTGCTGTCTATAGAGGGTCAGATAGAACTCTGGTATCATCAGAAATATCTTAATATGTGAAGGTCTTAGGGGTTGGAAAGACATGGGGGTAAGATTTTGGGTGAACTAACCCTTAGGCTATGACTTAAATTCCTAATAAATTCCTAATTTGCTACTTATTAATAGTTAGGTTTATCTACCTTTAGCTATTGGGTAGGATTAGTGATTTAGAATAAGGTTATATAGAATAATATGTGCTTAATTTGTACTGTTAAATGGCTAATATCATAGTAATATGCATGCTAATAAGCAATTAAAGTTAAAGTTTTTCTTTTCTTTTCTTTTCAGTATGAACAACATCTTAATGAACTAAAAAGATTTTCACTATAGAATTGCTTGTGCAATAGAAACATTTTAGAAATGTTAAAGATGGAACCATAGATGACCATAAAATACTTTTATTTTTCAAATTTTACTTCTTAAATAGAATGTGTATTGTATTCCATATCATGTTTGTTTTACTGTGGCATCCAAATGGATGTTGAGAATGGTGACATTTTACTGATTATTGACTATACTGTAATTTGCATTAAAGAATTGCATGCTCAATATGTTTAAGCTATTACAGTTACAATCTATTATTTCCTGTCACTTCCTTTTAACCTTAATAATTAAAGCTTATTTGCAGGTCTTCACTAATATGGTATATGGAGCAAATTAATTACTTGACAACTTCTGGGTGTGAGGAAGATAGATATGGAGTAGCGTAGGGGGAAATGTGACAGGAGGATCGAGGGAGGGTGCAGAATGAGGAAGTGTTGCAAAAATCTGTTCTCGCAGGGACAGCAGTTGTCATGAAACCTCTCAACCCTCCCTCCGTTAGAGCGCACACTTTAATGAGAGAATACAGCAGGTTAATTAGCAGAAAAAATATGCCAATGTGTGTGTGTGTCTGTGTGTGTGCATGAAGACTTCTCTTCTGAACCCTTCTGTGGCATCGGCCAATGCCAGTGCTGTGCTCTGTATGGCTCTGCTGGTATGTGCCACAACCATGTGCCCAGAGGCCATATGGCCCGCCTCCCCCCAGGTGTCAGTCATGAGGTTGAGTATTCCCCATTGGTCACAATTAATAGTTCAGTACTGAGCCGCCCGTGTTCACACAGCTGAAATAATCGACAAATAGTGGATAATAAGCAACATTTATTTATGTCAATGTATTTAAAAATAAATGTGTTCTCACACCTGAAGTAAAACATAATTAAAAAATAACTGAATAATAATAAATAATAATTGATTTTGCTGAGTAAACACAATGGATTTTTTTTTTTTTTGTCATTTGTATTGTATGAACTGAAGCATACTGTATAACCCTTGCTGACATGAACATTTCAGCTCAGTGACGTACAAAATGTCTACTAAACAAAAGATCAGAGATTTTCACATTCTAATGACTGATTTCTTTATTATTTATTTATTTTTTTTATTTATTAAGAACTCCATATGGCAAAACATATGTAAAAGATTCCTCACATCGAGACAGCAAAATGGGATGGAGGAAGTGAGACAATGTTTTTAGATGAAAAAATTTTGAAAATGATAAAACAGTAGTATTAAAAAAAAAAGTACATTTAATTTATATTATAAAGTTTAACAGTTCAAATTAGAATTAATTTAGTCAAGATTAACGCTTTCAAATGCTGATGTATTTATTTTTTAAGGTGTGTGTGTATATCAGTACAGCATTAGTACAGTAAAAAAAAAAAAGAAAAAAAGAAACACGATGGTGACAAACAGTGATTAACCCTTATTCTTTTGCTTTTATACTGTACATGAATGCTTTTATACATAAAGATACATTTGAACAGATGGGCAAACTAATCATCTGATTTTAAAAATGTGGCCACTTATATTTGCATTAAACACCCAGTTTGTGCTTGTTTAAAGTTTTTTACATTTACAACATGAGCAGAATTTAAGCGCATGTCAGATTGTGCAAAGGACTTATAGTGTGTGTGTGTGTGTGTGTGTGTCTTTGTGTGCATTTGGTTTCCGTTGATCTGTCCACAGGAGTTCTGGTCTCCACTGAAGATCATATCTTTGTGCTGATACACCATCTGATCTGTATATGGACTGAGAAACAGGATAAGTACATTGTGTGTTAAGGGGGGTGTTCCCGGTTCCAGCTGGTGTAATTAATGCAGCCAAACAATCCTTTAACGGATTTGATTAATAGATGTGTATTAGTGTGTTAAATGTAAACCATAGTAAAGAGATGTGTCTTTAATCTAGATTTAAACGGAGTGTGCCTGCCTCCTGAACAGTATTAGGTAAATTGTTCCAGAGTTTGGATGCTAAATAGGAAAAAGTTTTGCCACCCACAGTAGATTTTGATATTCCAGGTATTATCAAATGGCCAGAGTTTTGAGAACGTAGCGGGCGTGGAGGACTATAATGTGATAAGAGCTTGCTCAAGTACTGAGGAGCTAAGCCATTCAGGGCTTTATAAATAATTGACAAGATTTTAAACTTCCTGGTTCTAGTAAGGACTCTAGCTGCTATATTTTGAGCCAGCTGTAGTCTGTTTATCAAGCGTCCAGAACAACCACCCAATAAAGCATTTCAATAGTCTAACCTTGAGGTCATAAATGCATGAATTAACATTTCTGCATTTGAGGTTGAGAGCATAGGTCACAATTTAGATATGTTCTTGAGCTGGAAAAACACAGTTTTACAGATGTTTGAAACATGGCTTTCAAATGAAAGATTGCTATCAAGCAGCACACATACATGTAGGCTCCCAACTGATGAAGAAGAATTGACAGAACAGCCATCAAGTGTTAGACAGTGTTCTAGATTATTGTATGTGAGGTTTTAAGGCCCGATAAATAACAAAATTTAACAGTAAGAAGTTACTTGTCATCCAATTTTTTATATCAGCTATGAATTCTGTTAGTTTCTTAATTTGGTTTGTTTCACCTGGCTGAGAAGAAATATTTCAACACCATCACACATCACATCAATTCCATGTGACAGTACTAAATCTAGAGTATGATTTCGACAATAAGTAGGCCCTGATACGTGTTTTTTAACACCAATAGAGTTCAAAATATCTAAGAACGTGGATCCTATTGCATCTTTTTTTTTTATCAACATGGATATTAAAATCACCATCAATTAAGACTTTATCCGCAACCAGGAGTAACTCAGTTAAAAACTCATTAATATGTCTGTGTGGTGCCCTGGTGGCCTGTATACAGTAGCCTGTACAAACATCACAGGGGATTTATAACTATCACATGTTTCTCTAGATAATGCTACATGCAGCACCATAATTTCAAACAAGTTATACTTAAAGCCTGCCATCTGAGAAATACGGAGAATATTGCTATAAATTGTAGCAACACCACCTGTTTTGCCTTTTGGACGTGGCTTGTTTTTATAGCAGTAATCTTGGGGTGTAGACTCATTTAAAGTAATGTATTCTTCTGGTTTAATAATAAATCTGGGAAAACACAGCCATGAAATTGACAGCGTCTGGTTCCTTTTTTGTCAAACGGTTTGCCAGCTGATGTGCCTTAGGATAGTAATTAAAAAAGCTAACCATTAGTGTATGGAATCTTTATTAACGAAAACACTTCTATCTACTAAGTATTTTATGTGTAAAATTTTAAAGTACATTAAAAATGTAGATTTATTTCTAATTCAGATTTTTTATTAAATGTTCATTTAAAATTTTCTATGTGTAGTTAAACTGCGATGTAACCTTACGAACGTATGACTTACTGCTATCGGAACCGAACAGTGTACAAGAGCTGAACTACCCCTCATCCAAAGCCGTACCTATAGCCCTCACATTCTGACTGTCCTCTGTTAAATTTCGGATGCGTGTCTCTATTTCTAAAATGTTCTCTGTCTGCCTAAATATCCCTGCGTTTATCACATGTGAAACCCTCATCACCGACAGAAAGAGAAAAATTATACATGTGGCATGACGTGCAAACAGTAAGAGAAGGAGAAGGCATACTCACCATGATTGATGGATTATTCACTTACCACTGTTGATTGATATACTATACTATATTGAAAAATGGAGCAAAACGAGAAATGAAATGGAGCAAACAATAAATTAATATAGCGAGAAAAAAAAATAAAAGGAGACTATAACAGAAAACAATAATATCCACTAGTATAACGCGAGCAAAGCCAATGCCAAATGTCAAATGCCAATGAGCTGTACTCGCGGTTTTTAGATTAAAAGCAAACGATCAACAATCAAATAAGTTTGATATATACTATAGGGAATATTGAGGGAGTTAAGTTGTATATCATCACTTTAATCAACAGAGAGATAGACAGAAATACAAAGAAATACAAATACAGAAATACAAAGTTACGGATCTGAGCTACAAACACTTAACAAACTCTCAGCAAACTCCTGTTAACTAATTCCTATTAACTGCATCTGTGTAAGCTCGCTCCAACCCGCCTCCAACTAATACGCCTGTATAGGTCCTTTGTACAATAGCAGTGAAATATACCCATCAGATTTTATCAGCCATATGAGTCAGAGTTGGTGTAGCTCAGGTTGTTGAACGATATGTTAGAGACAAGACATGATCACGCCATCATGGGATTGAACCCAGAGAACACATGTGCTCATAAAACCCTATAAATCTTAATTTAGCACAATTTTTGTAACAGGTAAGTTTAGGGTGGGTTAGTGTGGTAATTCGTACAAATTAAACCTAGTAAAGTATGTTTTAATCACAGTGAGATCGATGTAAAACTCTACACACTGCATTTAAACAAACATGCATTTTGATTGGTAATCACAGTCATTTCATGACACTGTCATTATTTTTAAGATCGCTAGAGGGCGTGTGCCTTTAAAATGTAAATAAAGGTCGTAATAAGGTACTTGAACAAACAACCTACTTGAACAAACAACTATTACCGAGTTGTTTTTTTTCTTTTTTTGTTGGAGGACAGGCTCCTTAGACCACTTTAATAATTGATTGCTATCAGGAAAAATAAATAAAATAAAATAATCAATTTCAATAAATATACTGTATACTGGGCAGACTGATATTAACCAATAACCAAAACAACTCCCGGTTTACACATTGTTTTTAGCCAATTGAAATTGATTTAATTATTGATCTTAAGTGTCAAAATATTTTAATTTTGATGACTAATTGCTATATATTAAAGCACCATGGTATTATAAAAGATGACAAACAAATTTAAAGTATATTTATGCAGATAAATATAGTCAAATTAAATAAAAGGTTGCCACTGTGCCCACATTTTATATTATAAACATTGAAAAAAAACAACAACAACAACAACAAACATGGGATTGGTAAATGCCTGCCTCAGTGTACAGTATACAGAGTACAGTATGATTGAAAAGGATATGAGAATGGAAAATGAACAAATGTTGTAAACAGAAGGATGAAGTTTGGAGTAGTGGCAGCCAAATCTTTCTCTCTACAGCAGTAGATTTGGCGAGAGGCAAGTGGCCATAAAGGGCTTTGATAAAGTAGATTCATTACCCAATCTGAAGGGCAATCTGACTTATCTGCCAGAGAGAGAGATAACAGGATCGGACTGAGAGAGAGAGAGCAAGACAGAGAGACATCTTTGATGTGCTGGAGGCTTTATTCTCTTTCCTACAGTTGCTGAATCACACAACCAACCAAGCAAGAGACGGACAATATAGAAAGACTCTCATAAACCCTCTGAGCAGACTGCCCACAGTCATACAGAATCACACACACTGAATGTCTGTCTGCCTGCCTCCTGCCTCTCTCCTCCTGACGATGTATTTGCCTGCCTGTCTAACGTTTTTGCTTTGATCGATACAACTCTCCACATGCTAATAGTTTAAAGCACTGGATAACTCTATTCCAAAAAGAATGGTAAAAATAATCATACGAACGTAACCCACATTCCCTGAAGGAGGGAACGGAGACGTTACATATGGGAACTCGCCAGAGAGACCAATTGCTTTGAGCTTCAAACAAAAGGCCAATGAATATTGGCGTGCACTTGATTGCTTTCAGGTGCACCTCATCACTACATGAGTATAAGAGGGCATGAATGCAGTGCACTTGCAGCTTTTCACTGAGGAGCCAAGCCGGCGTCAGCGCAACCTCAGGGACGTGGCACGAAAATGTAAAATGTCCTTCAGGGAACGTGGGTTAAGTTCGTAACCTAGACGTTACCCTTTCTGTCGAATCACTTCAACATCACATATGGGAACACCCATGGAACAGGCCACGACCCTTGAGGCAGCGTTACGCGGAGACCCCTCCCCCAACACGCAAGCTATTTTTCAACTTTGTCAGCAGAGGAGTCTGCATGTAACCTTCCCAACACCCTGGGGGCCAGTAAGGGGGCCCCGCAGGGCTGCCAGTTGTACTGAAGCAGGTGGTTGGGGAAGCGGAGCACTTGACTTAAACACATAGGTCCTGCATGTGGAATTCAGGTAATTCGATATATCAATAAGATTAAGGATATACTTGAAGGGAAACACAGCTTTCTGGCTGACTGTGGAATATTGAGATTTGTAGCACATTCGGAGCTACTCCGCTCTAGGTCAGACTGCAGGGCTCTCAGTGTTCCCCCACTTAAAGGGGAACACTGACAGAAAGTGCACGGATCCCGTGGGAATGGCGCTGCAAACCGACACTAGCCGGCCTCCCGCTCACCTGCTCCTCTACACGGAGGTCGTAGAAACCTGTGTTGGGTGTTGTGTGTTGCCCAGTCTGCAGTCCTACAGATGTCTGCTAGAGAGGCGCCGTGAGCCAACGCATAAGATGGAGCGACACTCCTTGTTGATTGAGCCCTCAGTCCTAAGGGGACGGCTCTCCCTGGTATAGATCAACCACCCAATGGGCAAACCTCTGTTTGGTAACAGCATTCCTTTTCTGCTGACCTCCATAGCAAACAAAGAGCTGCTGGGAGCGTCTGATGCTCTGAGTGTGGGACACAATAAATCTAAGGCTGGGTTTTGCCTCCTCTTGGTAGGGCATGGTAGGAACCACGTATCTGGGCCGGGGTCTCAATGTGACATGAGAATCAGCCAGGCTGAAATCTAGGCACTCTTCACCGACAGAGAAGGCTTGCAGGTCCCCTACCCTCTTGATGGAGGCCAGTGGACTCAGAAGCGCTGTTTTCAGCGTTCAGAATTTAAAATCCGCTGACTGGATGGACTCAAATGGAACCTGCCGCAGGCCCTGTAGGGCGATGGCAAGGTCCCAAGAGGGTATGTGAGGTGTGGTCTCGAGGGATTAAACCAACACGCACCTCTGAGGAACCTTCCGATGAGTTGGTGCTTCCAGAGAGACGCACCCTCCACTGCATCTTGATATGCAGCTATGGCAGCAACATACACTTTGAGAGTTGAAGGGGACAGCCTGCGCTCCAACTTCTCCTGCAGGAAAGAAAGCACCACTGTGATCGAGCATCTCTGTGGGTTCTCTCCACAAGAGGAACACCAGTCAATGAACAGACCCCACCTCAAAGCATAAGCCTGCCTCGTAGAGGGGGTTCTTGCCTGAGTGATGGTATCTATCACAGCGGATGAAAGGCCGGCAAGGTCTGCCACCAGATATGCAGGTTCCAAAGATTGGGGCGCGGGTTCCAAATCGTGCCCATCCCCTGAGAAAGAAGGTCCTTCCTCAAGGGGATTTTCCAGGGAGGGGCTACCGCAAGGAACATGAGGTCGGCAAACCAGTTCCGGGAGGGTCAGTATGGTGCTACCAGCAGAACTATCTCCTCGTCCTCCCTGATCTTGCACAGTGTCTGTGCAAGGAGGCTCACTGGGGGAAAGGCATACTTGAGCCCAGGAGGCCAGCTGTGTGCCAGTGCATCCCTGCTGAGTGGCGACTCGTTGAGGTAATAATACAGCCGGCAATGAGGAGACTCGGGCGAGGCGAGGAGGTCTATCTTGTCTCCAGATCAGCTGGACTACCTGAGGGTGGAGTCGCCATTCTCCAGGGTGGGTGGACTGCTGTGAGAGTTGATTGGCTGCACGGTTGAGTGTCCCTGGAATGTGAACAGCGTGCAGCGATTTCAGCCGCTCGTGACTCCACAGTAGTAGATGGCGGGCGAATTGTGACCTGCGGCGGGAGCGTAGACCACCTTATCTGTTGATGTACGCTATGACCGCTGTGTTGTCTGTCCGGACCAGCACGTGCTTGTGGCACAGCAGCGCTAGAAAGCGACACAGGGTCAGAAGTATGGCTAACAACTCTGATATTGATATGCCACAGCAGTCGGACTGTCCAGGGGCCCGAAGCTGCCTGCCCGTTCCACAAACCCATGGAGGAGGCATCCGTGTTGACCATGACATGCCTGGATACCTGACCTAGGGGTCCACGGGCTGAATAGGCGGCAACACTGCAGGGAAACGCCAATCCAGAGTGTGCCATGATGCCATGTCTATCTTGGGACTCAATGATGTAACCAATGCTGAAGCAGTCTCTTATGAAGTTCGTAGATCCAGGATGGGTCTCAGCCCACCGCTCTTTTTGGGCACGATGAAGTAAGGACTGTAAAACTCTGACCTCATCTCGGCTGGAGGGACAGACTCGATTGCATCCTTCGCCGGTAGGATTGTTACCTGCGCACGCTGGACGGAAGCGGATGTGGATCCTGGGGAAGCTTTGAGCAGCGCTTACCTGCCTCCCTGGATCCCGCGCTGGCAACATAGTGCTCCAGGTCAGCATCTGAGGAGACAAAAAACATTAGGTCAGATGGGAACCTTGAGGCACTGAGCCCAAAGGTGTGAGGAATTGCTTTTCCTGGGCTACCGTCGACCCGCTTGAAGCTCAAAGGCAATTGGTCTCTCTGGCGAGTTCCCATATGTAACGTCGAAGTGTTTAGACCGAAAGGGTAACACATGTTATGTGGACAAAAAGAGTTGTCACTGGAATTTAGGGTGATGTAGTAGTGGCTAGAAGGACCATTAAAATAAATTCAAGGACAAATTCATAAACTATCACTACTGTGTGCTCGTTTGGGACACATCAGGTTGCTCCAGGGGTTGATTCATCAGTTGATGAATGCCACTTTGTATGAACAGCTAAATAACTAGCAACGAGCAAATTAAATCTTTTAGGATGGTGTAAAGTGTGGGTTAGATGTTTATAGTCAGTTCTGTTTGACGTCAAGCAGGTTTAATGCTCTCTGTTTAGAAAGTCCTAAAGTCAATCCATTTTTATGTCACGTCCTATTAAATCAATTGTGCAATAAGTCCCTAGCCTAAAATGGTTAACAGAGAAAATTGTATTTCAAGAAACAGAACTTCAAAAAGTAAAAGTCTTCTGGTGACCTTTAAACCATTTGCAAAATCAAAACTGCATTAAGCACATGATGGACCTGTACAAATGAGCCTAAATGTACAACCAAAAAGTCGAAACAGATAAAAAATGCTAATGCAATTTCCTCTTTACAAATGTTCGGCATATCTAAAAATATTTCACATTCATCCAGCATAATTGTCACATTTTTCCATCTCTTCTATTGTTCCTGGAAGCGGCATTATAATGTCATTAGTGATTGTACGCAGAGCTCCGCACTTCCGTAATCAATCAGCCGCAGCTGCACGCTGCAGTAATGTTCCCTGCATTCATTCATTATGCTTCTGCTCTTACAGACGGCAGAGAAATAACTTTGAAAAGAAATATAAAGGGCGAGATCTGACATCTGCTCTAAGCCCTTACTGCACAAATACTAACTTAGCAAACGGAGACACAATTTGCTTGCTCTGGACATTTGAAAGCATGCACCTGGCAAGACAGACTCCAAACAGTCATTTGCAGAATAAGTATTTTGTGTCAAGCAAAAACAGAAGATTTAGAGTTTGGGTTTGTTTTGTTTTTTTTACTTGTATACTTTTTAAATAATTAGCATCAGGAGCATAACATTTTTTTTTTTTTATTGAGCTAGCATAATGTTCATGCAGAGAAATTAAACTAATCATGTGTACATTATCATCATAGAACAAGTCCAATCATCTGATTGTGTGGGTCATAGTTTTTTGACATAAAAATCTGATCCGTTCATCAATTAATGTAGACAGAACTGTCTAATAATGAGTCAAATCAGAGAATGCAATATTATCATGCGTAAATCCAGGCAATAGAATAGAATAGAATAGAATAGAATAGAATAGAATAGAATAGTCTGAGTTTGACTACTTTACAGGACAGATCTGTCTAGTTGAAGACAAAATTCTGATCCTGAGTTTATTCACACAGAACAGTATTTTGAATAGAACTGCCTGATTAAGACTATTTGACAGGACAGAACAGTCTAATTGTGACTTTATGAAATAAAAAAAGATCATTCTGCTATTGAAATAATTCATAAAACATTATTCATTATCTCATTCAGTAAACATTTATTCACACAGAACAGTATTTTTGAGAATTAATTTAGAATAGAATAGAATAGAATAGAATAGACTGATTCTGATAGTCATGAGTTTATTTACACAGAACAATGATTTTTAATAGAATTGTAGAATAGAATAGAATTCTAGAGAAGAGCCTGATTCTGACTATTTGACAGGACAGAACAGTCTGATTGTGACTGTAATTTGATTCTGACTGAGTCATTAGTTTATTCACACAGAATAAACAGTATTTGTTTAGAATTAATTTAGAGTAGAGTAGAGTACAGTATATTAGAATATTATTTACTCAGAACAGAACAGAACAGAATAGAATAGAATAGAATAGAATAGAATAGAATAGAATACGATCCTGACTAATTGACATGACAGAACTATCTCATTGTGATTTTATGATATTACATGAGAGAAGATTCGGATAATTCAGACAAAACATTCTAGTCATTAGTTTATTTACATAGAAAAGTTTAATAGTTTAATTTAGACAGAACAGTTAGTTCTAGAGGTCATTACTAGAATATCATTATCAGATGTTTCTCTCACATCAGTGATCAGTCTGTTCCCAGGATTCTCAAATCTTACCCTGGAGGTCCAGTGTGAGAGAAACTTCTGATAATGAGTTAATTCAGAGAGTTCATACAGACAAACAAGTCCAGTCATAATTTCCTTCTGACAAAACAGTCTGATTATTAATTAATACATATAACCCCAGTTTCATAGACAAGGCTTAAGCTAGTCCCAGACTAAATTGCATGTTTGAACTGTCTCAAAATGAAAATATCTTGCTCTGACATACCTTAAACATGTCAGTGTCATTGTTCTGTGTTATGATACACACCTGTAATATTTTCTTACAAGGCATTTTTGTAAAAGTTGCTTAAATAGCTTAATTAAACTAATGCCTAGTCCTGGCTTAAGCTAAGCCCCGTTTGTGAAACCGGGCCATAGTGTGGGGATTTCTCTGAACATCAGTTCAGGTCTTTACTTGAGAGAACAAGCTGATCATGTGTTTAGAATTGGAAAGAACAGTCTAATATTGAGTTCATATGGACAAAACAGTTCAATTTAAGTTCATGGCATGAGAGATTAATCTGATCATGCCTTTATTTGGACAAACTAGTCTGATCAAGAGCTTCTGGAAACACAACAAAACTTTTAACGAGGTAAGGCCGATGTATTCAACTTGTATTGTTTAATATCAGATAAACTACATCCAGATCTAGCTTCTGTCATTTGGCTCCAGCACAAGATTCTCTTCTGCTCCTTCCCCTTCTCAAGCCACATGTTTGTTCTAATATTTGGAGATGATTTTCCTCCTCTTGTGTTGCAGTGGCATTATCCGGCCTGTCTGTGGGTTTTATTATCATATTCTTCTGCTTTACAATCACTAAACTCCATCTGTTGAGCCTGCTGCAAGCATATCAAGCGTGCATGCCCATGTCTGTGCAGAATGCTGATAGAAGAGACCAGTGCCCTCCTGGTGTTCTGGGAAGCCCTGTACAGTCATACGCACAAGGACACTTTAATTAATATTCGAATGGAGGTTTTGTAAGATGTGCATATGAGGGTTGGCCTGCCATATGTGGTCCAGGAAGTTGGAGCATCCAGAACTGTGCTGTGCTGTCTGGAGCTAGGCACAGAAGCAGGTGGCTGCATGAAAATAATACTAATAAAAAAATGTTCACAGGCCCCTGTAGAGAACAGATAGGCAAGATTAACTCTACAGGGACAAGAGAGATTACTGTGACAAATAAACTTAGCAATTAGTTAACATAACAGTAAATGAAAGTAGAGGGCAACAGAGCACTGTATAGACAACATTAAATACAGAAAGTCGAGACTACTCTTTATTTTGAGAGTCTACTTTCAACACAGTCTCACGACTAATTTGTACATTTTCATACGAGGTAGCTAATTTGAGCTAATTCGTACGACCTCACTGGTACGATTTTTCAAAAACCCCATGGTTTAGGGGCAGGGTTAGGTGTAGGTCATTTGTACAAATTCATACGACTTGGCAACTTGTAAAATACATATTATATCGATACATTGCATGAATGTGAGGTCGTACAAATTTGTACGAATTAGCCACTTCGTAAAATATGTATGAATTGCTGTGAGACTGGGCTCTCCACTATAGACATTCTACTAATTATAATTAACTTTGTAACTACATTTCAACTACATGCCAACTAAGTCTCATTAATTTGCAACTACATGTCTACTAACTCTCAGAGAAGACTTTTAGGGTAGGTTTAGAATTAGTAAAATAAATTGACATATACTTGCAAGGTTTTTCATAGTCAGTATGTTGTGACATGTAGTTGAAAAATTACTTATGGCGCTTTTCCACTACACAGTACCAGCTCGACTCGGCTCACCTCGACTCGGCTCTGTTTGGTTTTCCACTGTGTAAAAGTAGTACCTGTACCGGCTTCCAGGTACTTTTTTTCGTAC
>JAUMHR010000075.1:5301239-5312630 GCA_032361145.1 Enteromius fasciolatus | reverse complement strand
CAGTAACTATTAAATTCAGCCAGGCCTCCTGAGGAACTACAATTAAGTAACTACTAATGAACAGCGAGGCACCATGTCAGGTTGTAATACCAGTGCATATACACGGTAACTCCTCAGGAACTTAATATAAAGTGTAACATTCTGGACACCATGCACAATTTATATGTAAAGCCTAATTCACTGCCCGCTGCTGTGTAACACCAGAGTAATTACATGCTAAATCCATAGCTATTGTCTATTTGATATAAAGTGTAACACTTTATTTACCAAAAAGTGCTGTAAGTCCTGTTACACATTTGTACTTACACACACCATTCTGAGAGTTGCTACATGTGTGAAGTTACAGAAATATTACAGCTGTATATACTATGTAACGGTGTGTACTTACACTGTGATTACATACTACATACACATATAGTTACTGCGAAAGTACACAGGTATTAGGAACACTTATATAAGTGGGACCAGTTTTACTACTGTCAAAGGCGCCACACTTAGTTTTAGTTGTTAATGACTATTGACTGTAAAGTGAAAGGGTAGGCTAAATTCTCAAAATAATTTTCTTAAAATTCCCTTTTCCATTAGCTTCAATTTGTTCTTAATCAACTTTCAATTAACAGCCTGCCTTTCTATTTAAGCATAACTAATAGGTTTTGACATTTGCACATAACCAGTTGCATGGCTTTTCTGACATAGTAAACATGCTTGGTAGTCACCTGGTATAACATTACACATTATGAAGTGCTCACATGATTCTTGATAAAGCACTAAATAATGCTAAAATAATTTTTCATTTCACATGCTGTATGCTTGTGTTAATCTGTTAAAGTTATGCCTTTAAGCACCATTTACCAGACATTTAATTTCCATACATACAACAACGAAAGTAATAAAGCAGTGAAAAATTTACTTTCCTATGTTTCAAATAATACCAAATACAATGTTAGCACCACTTTTAGTGTCACGAAATGTGCAACAACCAAGCATATTTTGTTGTTGTTGTTGTTGTTGTTTTTGTCTTTTTTTTTATTCATACAGTACCAGTTCCTGAAGGTTCAACTGCAAATATGTCAACCTGAACAGATAGCATGTGTTGGAGTGAGTAAACCAAAATCTGAAATTATCTGCTGTGCATGTATTTTAGGATCACAGAAACCAACCATATCTGGAGTGTTTGAATAGCACTGTAACATCATCTTGGCAGAGTTTAGAGGGAATGAAAATAACCCACATGCTCTTTTAAGGGGGGTGGAGAGAGAGAGAGAGAGATAAACATATTGTTTTTCTTCTTATTATACATGAAGTCCATGAAGGGGCAGAAGTGGTTCCGCATGTGCTGTGTATTCCAGAAGTCTCCAGAGCATTCTCCTCATCAGCAAACATCTGTGCACTGCTGTAAATAAACAACAAACAGCCCATAAACAACAGCACCACACTACCCTTACTCCTGGATGCACTGAATCTGATTTGCCACTGGCATGTAAGAGCGAGAACCATAGATTAAATTATTTTCTTTTCATCTTGAATGAATCTGAATTTAATAAATAAGCTATTTTGGTCTGCTGGATATTGACTAAAAGTGTTTGCGCTTCTAGCCAGCAGCCTTTTCAGTATAAACTGCAGAAAACACACACACACACAAACAAGGTTCTTAGATCTCCTGGATATATGATCAACAAACGCTGTGGGATCCTGATATGACAAATTTGGCTGCTTAACTCTCATAAACATTCAGAAACTCTATCAGACAGAAAAACACTCATCAGCGGCACTGAGCATACATCAATTATTTTGAAACATTTCGTATAAGAACATTAAAGCGATGCCACAGGACTATTCATTATAGTGATTTTACAGTTCAAAATAAATGTTACTTTTGTTGACTTCTAGTAAAAACTATTTATTTGAGAATGAAAACTGTATAATAAGCCTTATTTTCAAAGAAAATATCTTGAAATGTGTTCCTTTCTTACCCTATGGGGTACGTACAGTAAGTCTTGTGTTCTTATAAGCATGGACCTTGAACAGACAAATGCTTAAAACAAAAATGATCTATTTTCATGACAGGAGGCAGACCCCCTTAAATATAGTAAAATCAACATAATGCATGTCTTTGAATGGATCATTGCTTTCTAAAACATTTGCAACAGCATGATTGTAAAAGACAGTTCAGTAAACATTTAGCTGTGTCTGCTAAAACAAGCATCACTGTTACTCGTGCTTAGGGATTTGAATACTCTCCTTAAGTATTATATTTAAGTATTAAATCCCACAACATTTGCACTACTTTAAATGATACCTATTGGGGAACTGTGGGCTATTACTTTTCTAAGCAAATACATATTTTTCATGGTGTATGGTAATACAGCTGCAAATGCATTAAAGAATTGACCTCATGAGTCATATCTAGAGAACAGACAATCACAGACCCGTTTACACCTGATATTAACATCTGTTAATCCGCTTATTTCATCACACTCTACATCACTTGCAGGGGTGCTGAGTGCAATGCAGGAATATTATTGAACTGAACTACTGAACTAAACAAACTCACACTACACGTATTGGAAAGGAAATTAATGAAAAGGATAAAAAAACAGCTGTGATTTACACTGCAATCTCTGTGTTTTAAAGATCGGAAAGGTTTGAATTTCTTATTTTAGTGGGCACATCGCACAGGGATTATAAGGAAATTCGGTAACACTTTATTTTGATGGTCCTTTTTGAACAATCTGTTGACAATAAGTATCTTTGCACTTACATGTCAACTAACTCTCATAAGAATATTAGTACACTCTCTAATTAATTTCTGCTAACTCTTTTTTCTGATGGTCTCCCAAAAGACGCTTTACTGACTATAAGTAATTTTGCAAGTACATATCAACTTATTCTAACCCTAACACTACCAGTCTACTAATACTCTGCTAGCACTCTATTGAGAGTTAGTAGATATGTAGGTGCAATGTTACTGATAATCAACAGAATATGTTAAAGGGACCATCAAAATAAAGTGAAACTGGAAATTCTACTGTTTTTGTGGCTGTTTGAGATTACGTATATTATGTACCAAAACAATTGATTTAAACATTGTTGCGTTGTACCTAAAAGCTATTAAAATTAAAATACTTCATTAGTAACTCACCTCATGTTGTTCCAAACACATAAGCCACCTTCATTCATCTTCGTAACACAAATAAACATTGTTTTATGAAACTGGAGAGCTTTCTGACGCCCCATAGACAGCAATACAACTGAAATGATCCCAGTCCCAGAAATGTAGTAAATGCATTGATAAAACAGTCCATGTGACATCAGTTTTGCAACGCTACACGAAATGTGTGGAAACGTGCTAATGTATTGTGATACTCTCTAAAATGCCAAAAGACATAACTCGAAGGGAGAAGACTGGTTACATTATTTTTCTCGTAGTGAAAAAACGTTTTTTCGTGGTGTTGCTAAAAGTTGAGCCACGGATGACACATGGACAGTTTTACCAATGTATTTATCACGTTTCTGGACATGGGAACATTTCAGTTGTGTTGCTGTCTGGAGGGTTAGAAAGCTCTCTGATTTAATCAAAAATATCTTAATTTTGTGTTCTGAAGATAAACAAATTTCATACGGGTTTGGAACGACATGAGAGTGAGTAATTAATGACAACATGTTTATTTTGGGGTGAACTAACCCTTTAATACAAGTATTGTGATAGAGATTAAGCCAGTAAGCATTGAGAACAGCCTTGTGTTGCTAAATTAAAGCCCATCATATAAAGAAATCATAAAAGACTTAAAACTGCTTAACTCATATGGATTAACCATACCCTAAAACACCTTTTCCCATCTGGGGTGAATTCAATTCTCCAGAATATTACTATTATTATTTACTAAAGGGTTAGTGTCAGGTCATTTATGTCTATGTTGATTATTTAAATATGCCTTTAAATAAGCTCTCCACCCGTTGTACACCATGAATACCCATTGCATAATTATGGACACATTTGCAAATCACCATAGAATCTCACAGATTTACCTAAAATTGGAAAAGTTTTATTCTATTTATACTATTTTTGTAATTTATAACATATGGAAAGAACAACAATTTCCTTTTTCAAGGGATGTAAATTCAACAGAAACACCTTTGAAGAGCAAATGTGAACAATGAGTCTTGAATGTGAACAATGGAATTCTTTATGCAACTGTAAGTGCTTTTTATGCAAAAATATGAATATAAGAACATCGTTTTTTTTTTCTCTACAACCCACAAGAAGAGACATTCCAGCCTTTTGTCTGCATTACTTTTCAGGGTGTATGGCATTAAAAAATATCACATTTAATGGTATTGCCATTCAGTTCCTCAGCCATGTCTAGTTGCTTCTCCTGCATATTTCAGGCATGTATGGACTGGGCATTACATGTGGCCGTATTTTTATGGCATATTTGGCTGGTTTGCATGGCATGTATTGTCTGAAATGACAGCACCCCAGAAGTGGAACTAGACATTCATCCACAGTGACGTGGGGCATGGATTGTAAGGAATGAGTAATCACTGGACCCACTTATCCCATACATCTTGTATTGCTGCGAGTTTGTCGTGCACTCATCAACCCTGTCTTGTTTCTTTTTCATCAAATATGACACTAGAGAAAACATGTCTTTAAAAGACATGATGGCTGGTAATATTCACCATCCTGTCAGCATTCCAAAGGTTTGTTGTTCCTTACAGTACTTCTACACTCCTGCCAAAGTCATTCACATCAAAGTCTTTTCAACTGACCTCATACACCCTCCCCCGCTCTAAATTTATCATTTCATGTATATACTTTTCAATTGATGGTGTATAAATACTATATATATATATATATATATATATATATATATATATATGTGTGTGTATTCATAGAATAAACTCACAAACAGAAAATGTGCGTTCGCTTCTCTTTCACATGTGAAATATATGACTCACAAACCATTGTAAACTTGCATGCAAATTAATGGTTTCAGCTTTCTGCCTATTAATCGACTCCTGATTAATGTCATTAACATATAAAATATCCCAATCATCATAATTTACAACAGCAAGAACAGCTTACATTTTCAAAAACCTGCAATACTTCAACAATAAAAAGTGCATACGTCTGCTCAGACCCCAACGTGATGCTAAACACTTTTCAACGTCAAAGACATTTTATGAATATGAACATTGGCATTGATTTAAGTCTCATTCTCATCTGATGATGCCTCATATTCAGGGTCCTTCTCAACATTATCATCTGTTTCAGACACAGTACATTCTCAAGTATGTCTATTTCCCTGTCAAAAAATGTGACAAAATCTTGACAGAAAACTTTTGCTTAGAGAGAGAGAGCATAAAGAAAGAGGACAAAGAGAAATGGATGAGCATGTTTCTGTGCATGTTTTATATGTTTGCTCTTCCCCTGAAAACCACAAGCATTTTGCTTTTGTTTTTTTTATACTGTAAATGAAAATGTATCACCCATAACAAATGTGTGTAAAATGCTAATGTCGTATGCTTTTTACAGCTAGTCAAATTGACCCAAAAGTACACAGACACTACAAAATATGGACATTAAAAAAAAAAATGTTATCATGTTAGTTTTATGTTTACAGATCTGTCCCTATTGAGTAAAACATGGGGTAATTTTTATTTTTGGGTGTACTAACCCTTTAGATTAGAAAAATACATCTGAAGCAATAAATAAATAAATAAAAATAAAATAAATTTCTAACATGTATTTACAGATGTTAAACACTGAATCGGATCAAACTGATCCTTTGAATAATGGGAGGTTTCATTTTTTTACGATGCCTTTATGACATTCTAAGTTTGTTTACCTGGACTTTCAATAGAAAGCATAGAAATCTTTCAGTTTTCATTAAAAATGCCTGTAGATTAAACTAATCTTATTTTTAATAAAATCAAGGCAAGTAAATGATTAAAGAATTTTAATATTGAGGTGAAGTACTCCCTAAAAGCTGCTATAAATTATATAAACATTTTGCCAACGTCCACAACATAGACTCACCAGGCACATGCAAAGGTAGGGCTCAACCTGTGCAGATCACATGCCTTTTTGTAATTACACTCGGAAGTGCCCTTTTTTGGGGGAAGTTTTTTTTTTTTTAATAAATCAATGGTGTTGGTAACCATTTACATTTGTTTGTCTTTTTAACAAATAATTAACCAATTAAAGGCATTAAAAAGCGTATCTCTTAGAACCGCTAAAACTGTCAGTCAAACTTCACAACTCTGCCCCCAAAGCGCCACAAACTTACGTTTCAGCACATCAATCAGAGTCATAGAGCAGAAGCAGATGAACGTCTTCGTCTTGTAACGGTAAAATATCTTGTTGTTTGAATAAGTGCAACGTTGTCTTTACGAAATAAACACTAGTATGTCTATAAAGGTTCATATAATGCATCACCACACCGGTGTGATGTTGACGTAATGTGATGCCGTCGTTTTAATGTTGGACAAACTCCACACATTCGCTCGTTAAAAAACCCACGGTGTAACTGCATTTGAGTTTGACACAAAGGAACCGAGTGATCCTTGTCAGCTAGGCAAAATATATTATAATTAATTTCTATTTTGATTTTATGGCTGTCTGCTAAATGTGCTGATGCACGATGTAATTTATTAACATTTCATAATATTATATAGCCTGTGGTCACACAGCATGGTAGGTGTAACGATGCGGAGAGATGACGACGAGGCGTGCAAATTCAAATGCATAGTGTTTATTGACAACAGGGCAAACACAGACAGGCTGGGTCATCACCAGCAATCAACAATGGCAGAGGCAAAGAGAGAGAGTAGTCAGTGTCCAGGCGTGGGTCGAAAACGAACGGCAAACAGAGTCCAAAAAGGGAGAGGCAAAAGCAATAGTCCAAACGAGAGCAGGGGTCAGTAACAATAAATCCAGACAGGGAAACCAGAACACGAATGAAAATACAGGACAGGTTGACAGTGCAATGGACTGTGGGAATTAGACAAAGACTTCCGGGTTTTATACACATGAAACTGGGTCAATGGGTGGAGCTAGACAATAAATTGCTATGGTGACAGATGAGTAAGGCGGAGATATGAATGAACACACGTGACAACATAGAAACATGAATGACAGTCCGGGATGACAACAGAATGAGTTCGTGAGAGTGAGTCCAGGCAAGAAAACAAACATAACACACTAAAAAGTTTGCTGGGCACTGAAGTGCCATCCCCTGCACTTCCAGCTGACTGTGACAGCTAGGTTAATGTTTGTGATGCTATTATATTATGTGTTTGCTGGCTAGATTAAAAATAAATAAATCTAGTATTGTACACTCCCCGCTCATCTTCACTTGTATAAACATAGAAAAGCATAATTTACTACTGTAATAATGTTGCATTAAATGAAAAAAATCAGGTCACTGTGCATTCTATATATTTTATCATGTAGAATGTAATCTGCATGTATGCAAAGCAAAGAAAAAAAAAGAAAATGAACATCTAACACAATTAAATAAGCGAGAGTGCACAACCAATTCACAAACACAGGACAAATAATACACAGACAACCACCCAGGAGGCAAATTGGTAAAGCTAACATTACTAGAAGGCCAGGTGTATTTGCACTGTTTAATGCCAAGCTATCGTAAAATATAATTTATAAATTAAATAGTCTTTAAATGCCTTTCTCCTTATAGCCATTGAGAGGGACATCCCAGTGAATCAGAGCAAGGTCATAAACATCTTCAAACACATGGCTCACAGAAAAGTGTTGTTGTAATTAGTTTTAAAGATACCCTCTATATGTATATATCATCTGTATATATTTTTCAGTTTCAGCACATGCCTCTCAAAAGGTCTGTGCACGGCCCTGCTCTCCACTCACCGAAGACATTTTAGTAAACCTGAATGCACAAAATGATTGACAAGCAAAGAGCATATTTGAATGGCAAACACACACAGGCTGTGTTGAGATTCTTTTTTCTTTTTTAACAGAGCCTAGTGCTGTCACAGAGGCGGGTGTGATTATCTGTCAGATAGTAGGAACATTATATTCACGGTATTCCAAAAAAATAAAATGCTTACAGCTGCTTTAATTCTCTTTTTTTCCATTCAATTACATTACTCACTGTTGGTTTTCAATCTTGGTCTAAGTCTTTGGACAAATATCATAATAATCATCATCCGTGAATAAGCTGAAAAAAACCAAAAAATACCGTGAAGCCAACCTCATCTATAAAGTGGCAAAACACTGGCAAGTGGCATGAAAAGAACACAAGAACGCAATTAAAGGCACACAGAGGGGAATTATACTGGAAATAGAATTACACCCACCGCATTTATTACTAGAGGGGGTTGGTGGGACAACATCATTGTCCTCCACAGGAAACAAATGCTTTGCACATCCTGAGAGGCTCCACAGAAAGATCATTATCCTCCTTCACTCGTTCGTTTGCTCTTTCTTTCTTTCTGTCACATAAAGGGTGGTCGTGTGTTCATTAGCAGATGCTGTCAATGTCCTAAGGAGTGAGAAATGAACTGAAAATGAGATCATGCACAGACAGTCAAGCATTGCGCAAGCTCTCTCCCTTTCTCTCTTTCTGAGTGTGACATCCTCTTTTCTTAGTAATCACTGGAACAATACCAATCAGAAGGCAGAGCTGTCGGCTCTGACAGTCTCCCACTTAATTGGCTGTAATTAGCTGCTGAAGGAAGTTAGCAGCACAGCTGAAATTAGCATGCCTTATTGTTTGGCATGATCTGCAGAGGAGCAATGTTGTAAACGGAGGCGGCGAAAGAGAGAGATGACAAGGTAAAGTACGTGTACATGCGATAGCCTCTTGAGACCTTTTTGCGCTGAGGTGAATATTGGTGCAATGTAAATTTTAATTTGAATGAACAGCTATAATGTGTCTGTTCAATCTGACATGAACCTTCACATGCTGTCAGCACCATTTCTTTGCGGAAACGGGAAAAGAGTAGATGTAATTCGTACGAATGACCACACCTAACCTCACCCTTAAATCTACCCGTCACAAAAATTGTGATTTATAGGGCATATATGTCTGGGTTCTAACTCATGATTGCATAATTACATCTTGTCTTATAATACATCGCTCTGCAAACGGAGCGACACAAACCCTGAATTATAAAGCAGATAAAACAGTACAAAACATTAATATGCAAATGTCCAGTTGCCGATAAGGACACAATTGTATTACACATTCTGATGGGTCGTATTTCATGAATTTTTGTACAAACAATCTATACGGGCATATTAGTTGGAGGAGAGGTTGGTTTTAACAGCTAATACATTTTGACTTATTGAAGACATTATTTAATGTTAATATGTTTATTCTGTATTAATCTTTATTATGCTCTTTTACTCAAGAGGCTTGCTCTACACAATTTCACATTTTTACCAGGTTTTACCATCCTTGTAGAACCCTTTTTTCGACAAAATATATGAATTGCCAAACCATCAACACACACGCATAAAAATGTATAATTGTACATACACAATGTTAATTACATAAAACAATAACATGTACTGTTTAGTACACCTTGTAAAGTGCATTAAAAATGTAAACAAGATTTTTGTAAATGTTGATTAAATGTTAAAATGATCAGAAAAATAGTGTCAGTGGTTGGTTTCAGAGGTAGTGTAATTCAAATATGAATTTGGCTGCTACAGATTCCTGACTGCCCTCCCTGGAAACACTTTCATTTGATCTTTCTTTCTCTGTCTCGTATAAAGATACTTCCCTAGGCAACTCGGGTGTGTGGCTCTGGGCTACAGCATGAAACCACAGGTATATATTTAATATCTTTCTTTGATTACTCAGAAGAGTGCTGTAGAAAATCCTCCATCTTCCTTTTGCCATTTGAACAGAATCCATGGCATTTCCCATCTCCGTTTCTGCAGATGAATGTGTTTTATGTGAGCTCTGTCCACATGTGAAGACCCGATACATCCTGGAAAACTCTATTACTGAATTCATCAAAAATTAAGCACAACATTAAGGAAGAATAGTGCTGGACACTCGCCGTGTTTGCCTTGATTCAATACGGTTCGTTTTATAGAAGACCATCGCACCAAAACATTAACACAGCCCACCCCCTGAACCCAGTGATAGATATAAGCAATAAAGTGTTCTCCTCTCTGCGATTTGTGCTCTGACAGAGATAGATACTGATGCTGAATTCTCATAAAGCATTTGTGTGCTGAGGCAATCTCTCTCCCCACCGCAGTGAACACAGCTAATGCAGCTTTAACTGGGGAAAAGACATTTCCATATGCATGATGACAGTCCACAAGCTGAAATTAATAAAATGAATAATATTTTACATAATGAGTTGGAAGTCAAAAAAACAGACCTTAACTTGTATTGGCCCCAAGGAGCCGTCATTCTTTTTTTTTTCGTTCAGATTCTAATACTTTTGCAGTGTGCAATATATTTGATTAGCACAATATGCAAATGTTTCTACTTAAACTTGTATTATTGGTGTAAAGAATGATCTAGAAGCAATATTATCTACATAGTTTTTGTTGTTGTCGTTTTTTGCTTTTTTTTGACACAGAGTACTTGAGTCAATATTTGAATGGATAGTCAAATGAATTTTGCTAAGATTGATGTAATTTATGCACTTTTTAAAATATGTCTCATTACATAGTACATAATGTTTTGAAAAATATATATTGCACCTATTTATGTGTCTGTGTGTGTGTGCTTGTTTGCTTACGAATGACGATGTAACTCACTGCTTAACCACCATAGTACGATGCATTACTTTGGAAAAGAACTAGCTAGTCACGACTGTTTCCCGAACAAGGTCGCATCACCATTGGCTGAACCCCGTTAGTTCAGCAACATAGGGCCATTGTTAATGAGGTCACACTCATGTGGTGGAGGAATAACTTCTGCTATTAAACTGATTAGAGATCTCCAAGATGCTGCTGTATTGAACATGACACACACTGACTAATTTACTATGTTCACTGTCATTATGCTTTATTTGATCTTTAAGTCATTGCAGGTTCCCTCTAACGTCATACTGCAGGGTTTTTTTTTTTTTGCACATGCGCACTTTTCAAAAACAGCGTTTAGAATAGACGCACAAAATTACTTAATTAAAACACATTTTATATTTAGATAGACAGTAATGCATGTTAGTTTGCTTCTTGTGCCAAAGAGCATATTTATTTAAGCCCATATATCTTACTAACAAGAAACAATGCTTCTAACCACAGGTCCAAAGATGTAGTTCTAACCATGTACGTTTGTGACGTTGATTGCAAATGTTCATTTAGGGTGCTTTCACATCTGTGGTTCGGTTCATTTGGTCCGGACCAAGGGCAACAAATGATACATTGTAGCATTT